>VWYH01003979.1:602890-667956 GCA_013399365.1 Pampusana beccarii
AAAATCCTGATCATCAGCTCAGAGGCAAATGCATCCTTTTCAGGGTTGGCCAGCTTAAACACAATACTCTTATTCTTCCTTTTTATTCCAAACTGTCCATTTTTTAAATTATTACATATATGGCTGCCAAAATTATATCTTCTGGGCAGGGAAATACAGTGAGTAACTTCATGTGGAATATTTGTCTGAGAGCTTCCTTGACTTGCTGTAACTGAGCTGTCCTCTTTCTCTTTTTGTGACACTGAGTATCAATGTTGATAAGAACTTTCTTCCTCAGTGTAGCTCTATGATCAAGAGGAAAGATGACAAATCAGCTTGTAATATTAGTGCAGAGAATGTCTCTGGAAGATTTCATTGAAGAAGGCCTCTAAAAATTCTCCCGCATCATCTACAGGCTTCTTCATTCTGCTTAAACTGCAGTTGGGTACTTATAAACACTGTAAGGTATCCATATTTCTATGTAGCAAGTTTGTCCTATATCCTCGAGCTTTATGATTAAGGACAATTTGACACCCTATTTTGACTTAAAAGCATCATCTCTATCTGGAGCATGAGATAAGATAGACAAATATTTCCTATTCTTCTGTGAGAGTGTCAATACTGCATTCTTCTTTACAGAAGTTACAGGTCTACAGAAAGATATTTTTTTTTAATCCTGTTCTATGTGTCATAAAATTGTTTCAATTAAATACTGACAAGAAATGTATGTGCTATTCTTAAAAACAAAAAAAAGGAAAACCAAAACAAACAAAACAAAAAACCACCAACAAAAAACCCTAGATGACTGCTGCACCTACCAAGGCTACTTCATTTATTTTTATACCTAACAAATAGATTGTGTAACTCTCTACAAGAAAATTAAAGCTGCATTTGTAGTAAGGAAGAAATATTTTCTTGGCCTCTTGCCCTTTAAAACTTACAGTGGCTACCAGGACACAGCACACCATGGGGAAGAAAGATGTAAATCTTCCCATGTCCCATGTCCTAGGGCTTTGTATCTTTTAATATTCATAATATGGAATATTTGTATAACTGGACACTTAGAACTTTTTTCCCCAGTACTTTGTAAAGCAGGCACTCCTGTTCTGCAGGAGATCTTTACGTTTCCCTGTGATATGAGCCCAGTGCATTGGATTTCTCATACGATTCTAACTTGAATGAACCATAACTCTAGCCATGCTTTATTAAAATAATATTAATTCTCTAACCATACCAAATCTAACCATATCTAAAGAAGCTTTAGCAGCCACATATGAGAAAATATGCAGAAGAAGTCAATAGCATTCTTTTAGTTCCTAACCTAGGAAACCACTCAAAAGCCAGTCTGCTGCCTCTCTCTCAGACTGTTACACATTTACTGAGTTCTCATTAGATTATATTTTTCAGGAAATAACATTTTTCTGGAAACAATCATCTACCACACCTGTAAGTGGTACGAATTGACTCTCAGTCAAGTATTTGTTAGTTGCATTTGTTATCTCGTTCTCACGTACACTTAACAAAAACTGCTATCTCATGTTTAGGACAGAATGAAGATTTCCAACAGGAGAACATCTATAGGTGTATCATCTAATATTTTGTGGTTAGCAGCCCTATCTAAAGAGGCTCAGTAGGTGGATGTCCCCGGCTGGCTGTGCTGCGGGGTGGTAAGCTGCGAGCTGAATTGGGAACGTGAAATCCAAAATAGGTGAGGGCTGAGTGAAGGGTCACCTCCACTATCTGCCATGCCATTTGACAGAGCAGGCACTTGTCTTCTGCTGGTTTACCCTTTGGATGCTGGCAAGTCAGTGGCCTTTGCTGGTTCCTTGGCAGCACAGGGCTGGACTGCTTTGGGTGGTGTTCCTGCCTCAGTGCCTCTGATTTGGAGAGGCAGAGCTGTCAAGACAGCTGAGCTTTGTTCCCCAAAGGAAGCCTTCACATATCAGGAGCGTGAACCTAAAAGATAGCTTTGAAGTGGGTCGCCTTCCTGCTGTGAAGATGTGAAATCATTGTCTGGGACATGGTTTGTTGGATTACTGTTCCTATGTGCCAGTTATTTTTGTAAGTGTATGGCACTCCCTAACAATTACAACTGAAAAGTTAGGGTTCTTCTTCAGCTTCCCTGTTCTTCAGGCAGAAATTTTGATTGTATGCTAGCATGCAGTATTCTGTAATCACTTCAGGAGTAAATCTCTAGCTTTCTTCCCAAGGTACAACGATTTATGGACCATTAACATGATTTACAGATCGTCTTTGCCATTTGTGGAAGGACAGTGACAGGAGTTAATTTTGAGGAGAGTAACTGTATTTTATGATCTGGTGCCTGCTTACTCTATACTGAAATGTCGTGAAGGCTGGCGTGCAGGAGTGATTACAAAGGTAATCACTTGTCTCCCTTGCTGAGACAACACCACAGTTTCCATGCATACAGTGGGCAAATGAAACCCATCAGGCGCAGTTCTACAAGAGGAGTTTCACATTCATGATGAAAATGCAAACCTGACTTCAGTTATCTTTCTGTATACCCTAGCAGTAAAACTGTAAGCCAGTAGCTTGGCAAACCGCGCCTGTCAAATCCTGACTATGGGATATCTTGAACAAGTAATTACAGGTTTACCATGGAATGGAGAGCCATGGGAGATTGTCACGGTGGTTTAAAGCCTTGTTGATGGAAAACCTGATTTAGTGTAAGCGTTTGGATAATGAATACACTGAGAACCCCGTGGGGGAAGAGAGCAGGTTGAAGCAGTGCATTGCTACAGGCAGTTGAGTGTATGCTTGGCAGTGACAGCCCTGCTAGAAGAGAATAGCAACAGTTTGTTTTGTTATTTTTGGTGGTGGTTTGGGTTTGTTTTTTAATTTGTGCAGCTTATGGAATCATTTTTTCAAGTCTAAGTTGAGGTTAAAGCCTTAGATGTGAATGGCATTAAGGCAACTGTCTTTTCTCCCCATTTCTCTGACATGAACACAAAAGTGAATTCTGATATGCCTCCTCCTCCTCTTTGTACTTGGCACTGTAGGTGAGCTCTAAAACACATAATGGCATAATTAAACCTTACTGTCTGTTTGGGAGTTAACCTGTTCTTTTGACTGCTGGTTTCTGCTCTGTTCCTCTGCTAGGTTGCCAATTCAGGCCTTAAAATATTGCTTAAATCTCTGAAAAGTGGTGGTTATTCTTAAGAAGTCAGAACAGCAGGAGTATTGGTGTGATGACATATCTGTTAGCAGCAGACTTAGTAGTTCTTTGATTATCTCCAAATCCTTTATTTTACAGATGTTTGACATCATACATGGTTTTCCACAGGAAATAAAATCTTTGCTGTGAAAACAATTTGCTCAACAGCAAAATCAAAGATCTTTGGAGACTCCCTGAGTATGAAAGAAAACAGTTGTCTAATAGGAAAAATAACATTGTCCTGAATCTCCTTCAGATGCTTCTAACTTTGTTTTTTCGTAGAAATGCACCCTAAAATTTAGAGTCTGGGTTGGTATCACTGCTTTTTTTAATATTATTTCAGATGGCTAAACAGAATTAACATGCTTGCTGCTGGCTATGCAGAAAGAGAGAGGATCAAACAAGAGCAAGGTAACGTGTTGTTGTTTTGGTTTCTTCTGTCAGCTCGTATCATAAGTTCCTCTGTTCTTTTTTCCCTGCTGTGTTATCAGGCTTCATTCTCACCATCTGAGAGCGATTCACATATGGCTATCACTGTTGTAGTTTTAGAGAATTCCTTCTCTCTCAGGGGTTTTGATTAGCTACTTCAGATTCTGGTCCACAGACACTTGGATTATTTCTGAGAAGGGCGCAGAAGGTAGCTAAAAGCAGCAAATGGACTGGTAATAAGCTCTGGTATGTGGTACCAAGGAGACTGTGTCCCCTATCAGGAGAAACTTAAGAATCTGCAAACTAAAATTTTTCAAACATTGCATTTGTGTTTGAATTCACAAGGGGCAGGAATGCATGAAATTGGTCTCAGGAACAAAACCATTTTTCTAAAGCCTGTTAACATAATTGAATTTCCCCTAAAGACTTTAATTTTAAGACCTTTTTTTGTGTCTGTGGTTTCTGCTAGTTTTGCTATATTGAGGTATGCACTAAAGCCCTGTTGGCATTTCATTTGGAGTTGCAGGTTCACAGCACTTTACATCTGTTTATTTTTAATGTCTAATAATTTGCGGGTTTAAAAAAACCAGCATATATAAAATAATGAGTCACTTCACTTTAGTTTGCTGCAGTAGAAATCCTATTCACAGACAGGAAAAGAGAATGTCAGTCATCAGTTCTGTTGGGGAGGTTGTTTCCTAGAATTGCCAGTGACATGAATCCACAGAAGTGTTCCTTTTCAACTAGCTGGTTTGGCAAGCAGCTGGCTTTTGAATCCATGCTCTTTTTTACAGAGGTACCTGGCAGCAGGCACCAGAAAATTGCAGTGGTCATGATGATCCAGAGCTTATCCAGATGCCTGCCTGCCTGCCTGCTGCCCACTGAGTCAAAACCTCACTTTCTACTTCCGTGGCTCTGCAGCCTTCATCAGTAAGGTTCTGTCTTTTGGCCCAAAAAGCTTATAGCTCGGAGCTGCAGCAGCAATGTATTTAATCTAGTCTTTTCTTTACGAAGACTATATTTCTATACAATTTTTCAAGGAAGATTCTGTTCAAAAGGCTATCAGTAGGCTTCAAAATTGACCACATGGTGTCCTCCTTGCCCCCCAAAGTCATGGTTCTGTACCAACCCATGTGACAGCAGCCTTAGCCGTGACCTTCTGGTCTGCTAACATGAGGAGGAAGATGCTCATGGTCTGTCTCTCTGCAATTTGTTGCTATGGTGCCGTTTTCCTGGAAGACACTGTGCAAAAACCTCCTTTCCCCAGTCAGAAGCAAGGGTGACTTCAGCAGCCAGGTAGAAACATCAAGAGAGTAGGATATTTTGTAGTGGTAGAAGATTGAAAGACAGCATCAGAAAATTATGTCTGCCTTGATTCATACCCTGATTGTCTCACCACAGAGCATACAAGAGGGGTTAGCCTGTGGTTGATGAGCAGTGGCTTAGAGACTACTGCCACATTTGGTGGTAGCAATGTGCATGGGAAGGGTTTTGGACATTCTGTCATTCTAGGACATAACTAGGTTATACCTGCTGTTGTCTCATTTCTAATCATGTCTTCCAGTAACTGCAGCTGCTTACTCTGGGAGTGTTGCCCACCCCCTGTTTTAGTGTGCTATGGTCCTTGGCACATCATGTCATTCGTAACACCAGGCCCTCCACATTCACACAGCCCAGGACAGCAGCACCATGCTCACTGTCCCTCTGGTCATGTTCTCAGTATCTCACAAGCCTTCAAAATCAGTTTGGGAATCTGTACTCCCCAAGAAGTACTACAATCCAGGTTGGAGGGACCTGTATGCCACCTGCCACTGCTTGAAGAGGCAACTCTGAATCTTGGAGTCCTCTAGGAAATCCTCCATGTTAATATTCAAAGCCAAATTCAAGCTTTTATTGACAGCAAGTTGGCACTAGAATTACAACATGTGGGACAGTCAGGGAAAAGGTGTATGAACAGTTATGCTGAAACTGTCAAAGTGCACAATCGCAGACATGATGCGCCTTTCAAAATCCAGATGGATGTGCAGAAATATTTTTGCTACCAGGCAATCACTGAGTAATAAAATAGAAGACGATCCAGCTCCTAGAGGTGAGACCATGTGGATTCAGGCCTCATGTTACCTACTATTAAAATATCTCCCTATTGAAGAAAATCGGTGAGACCCCTCTTACTATTGAAATTATAGTCCCAGGTACTGATGGAACAATTTGCTACAGATCTAGTGTCATTCACTCAGATTGATTTATCATATTCAGGTGGGTAAAACTATATCCTCTTTGTGTTGCTTAGTTGTTTTTAGTGTGAGTATCAGTATCACATTCCCCCCACACTGCCGTACAGTGTTTTTACACCTCTGGTGGTCATCCTTGGCTCCCAGCACAAGGGCTATTAAACAGCTCAGTAGTGTCCCTAAGTAGCAGAGGCATCAAGTTAGCAAAGTAAAACCTCTCTATCACTTCAAGCCTTTCTGCAATTATAAAAACTGTGAAGCTGGAATTTTCTGTATTCGGTGACTCTACCAATTGTCATCTCCATATTTGATTTTACAAAAGGTCTTTTATTTGTGTTCAGCTCAGCCCTTTGCAGCAAAGCTTTAGAATGCCTCTGAAACAATTCAACAGTAGTTGTCAAACCTGTTTCATTTAAGAGTTGAATGGTTCTGAATCTGAAGTGCATAAATATATTTCAAGTGCTTCAGAGATGCACGAATCACCAAATTGTGGGTGTACTGCTGAATAAAATGTCACATTCTGTACAGAACAGTTTTATAAAAATACCATCAGCTTTCCATACGAAATACAATGAATGTTAGCAATATGGCAAGGGACTTCCTTGGATGGAGAAGTTAGATAAATGCTTTCCAGTCATATAAAATCAGATTAAAAAATGCTATCTTATATAAACAGAAAATATTTAATTTGCAAATGGTAGGTCAGTGTTAGTTTATATGTAACATATGCAGTCTATTGTTCATTCAGAAAGCTTCCAAGATATGACCAACGCATTGAGCTTGTCTGTCACCGAACTGGACAAAATCACAGAGACAAATATGGCAACTGACTGATAGCATTAAAAGCATTTTAGGTAGATTCTAATGAGTCAGTTGGCCAAAAGAGAATATTTTTGAAAACTGGTAGGAGGCTGTTTTTGTACATTTCATCTGGAAGTTGACCCTTCTGGCTGCAGGACTTTTCTAGACAATCCGTAGTTTGCCAACAGAATTCCCTGTCTGAGGTAAGGTGCACAAAAACCCGATCATACAGTGCTTTATTATATGTGGATTTGACAGCAAGGACATCTTTGTAATTTTAGCCAAAATTGGAACCTGCACTGAGGCTGCTAAATTTTACTTTCAGAATAAACAGTTGAGCTCCGAGTCTGCAGAAATGTCACTGAGTGATGCAGTTCTGACAGGCCTCTCACCACACACCATGCCGTTATGCTATGCTATAATAGGAACAAACGTGCTTATATGCCAATATTTGCAGGTGGTTTGAGTTGCTGGAAACAAATTTCCGTAAAACTAAGAGTGATTGAAAAAAGACTTTTCACAGATTTAGGCTTTTGTTCACCAAAAATTAATTATTAGCAGTTTTCTAGAGATGAAACTGTTTGAAATTTTTTCTTTCACAGTCATGAAAACTTTGTTTATGCTATTTATTTATTGTACCATTTAAAGACAATCTCTCAGCTATAAGCTTGCAGTAAGCTCATCAAGACACTCAAACAGAATTGTTAATGCTTGGAAAAAATAAATAGATAAATAAAGCTGTCCCCACCATTACTACAATCTAAAAATATTCAAAAATTTTGGGGACAACTGTTCAAAATGGTGTCATTTAAAGGTAAGTTTTTGTTTCAAATCTTGAATAAGATGAGATACGGTTGATCTTTAATCAATAATCGTCACAGTAACAAAAAATCATTACAGACAAATTTATATGTTGTGCCAGCTTGGATTTTTGGTTTAGATTGTTTATGAAGTACCAATCAATCTTCTCATCTATCAAAGAGAAAGTAGTAAGTCATTCAGTTCATTGAATACTTACTAGGTGAAGTTAAAATTGTCTGTGATTAGTCTGTGAATAGTCTGAACTCAAGTGTCCTGTTGTACAATGATTTACCCAAATACTAGACGGTAATACAGTCAAAAACAAAGTGACAACAGAAATGTTTGCACAAGTCTTACAATGCACAGAAATGTTAAAGTTATCCATCTCGAGCCAAGTCAGCAATTAAGTACTTTGCTTTTGTAAGGAATGTTAATGTCCGATGTCCATTTAGTTAGATGCTGCTCTGCTTCAAAAATATTTGCAACAGAATAAATATAAATTCCCACGTGGTACATTTTTCCATGTGTTTTCACCTTTGACCAAGCTATCAAAAATATGAGATGGGCTTGGCCAAGATTTGATTTCTTGACAATTGAAGCCTCATACCCCATTAAATTTGCCCTACAAGATCTGTGTCTCTTGTATTTTCTCATCTGTCTTTCAGAACTCCGCACTTAAACGTCGTTGTCATATTTTTCCTTATCATACCACCTTTATGTTCTTGCATGGATAACAGGGCAGCAGCTGTTTTATGAAGCAGATACATGATATAAAGTTTTTCTGTCTTAAATGCAGTTTTTCTGTCTTAAATGTCTAAAGCTTAAATGCAAATTTGTTAGTAGAAATTGAATTGAAAAGCTTGGGTAACCAGTAGTATACAATGGAGAAAATGGGTAGAAAATTAGCATTGATTATTCGTGTGTGCAATGACCCCTACTTGTTTGATTTGCCAGTTGGTGTTAATTCCATTTGTTAATGTTATTTGCAGTCAACAAGACTTAAGCAAGTTACATTTTTCATCTTTTCTGTTCAAAAAATACTTCCAGTATTTTCTAGCCAATATATGTCCAATCATAATTATTTTTATGGCTGTATAAATATTTGAAAATCTAATACCTGTTATTAGGAGTGTTCTGAATGCATCTTGTGTTTATAAGGTATGTATGTACAAGAGTTAAATTTGTGGTTCATTTGCAGATTGTTGTTTGATATCTCTTCAGTGGGGCATTAGATTTAGTATGCACCATAATGTTTTGAATTTTCTCTCTTTAGAGTAAAACAATTCTTAATTTCAGCAGCTAACGTTTACAGAGTCAGCATTCACTAGTATTTAACTCTCAGTAATACCAAGGATTGAGTTTCCACTTGGCTTTTGTGAAAGCAAAGTCTCTGATATACAAATGCATCCAAATGCGTTGGTAGTTTTTGATCTGATCTGTGTGTGACTTGTAGATTACTGGAGTGAGAGTGATAAGGAGGAAGCTGACACTCCATCAACACCCAAACAAGACAGCCCACCACCCCCATACGACACATACCCACGGCCTCCTTCGGTAAGTCACCTGCAACTGTCTCCAGGAATGATGACATAAAGTGTCACTTTTTACCCGCTTTCCTGCTTAAAAGCATGTGTGTGCACACACATTATGGCACTCCCTAGTATAGTTTTTGAGCCTGTATTGACTTAAGGCGTTTGTTAAATAACATGCATCGCTAACTTCAACAGCTATCATTGCTGTTTTCACTGGTTTGTAGAGAACATGGATTTATAAACCCACTTGCTGTACAAAATAGATTAAGTTACAGAATTCTTCGTGTTCTTCATTCATGATGGACCCCTACTCATCCATGCAACCCCTCACTGCCCCCCTATCAAGTTCTCTGTGAAAATGGTGTTACCTCAGTAGCAACAGAGACTCCTCTCTAAGGCTCCAACAGTTGTGCTGTGAAGCTTCGCTGTAACAAATTACACTTGAATTTCCAGAGAAATGCCAACATAAAGATGTTCTGTCTTATGTTGCAAACAGTGATACCAGTTGTTCTGTTGTTGTGAAATGGTAGGTTTCTCTATAAATTAGAAGAAAAGGGCATTTGGTTTTTATTTTATATTTTCTTCTTGAAGAAGTTATTGATATGAAACCAGAGTATGGACTTTTAACTTTTTCTGCACTGGCAGTTTTAATTTTCATGTCCATATACTTGGACAGTGTTAACAAATGCATTTTACTTGGATATAGTTTTTTAAATGCAAAAATTGGAATGAAAAATTGAGAGAGTCTGGAGACAGTGTTCATGATGTTTAATTTGAATACAATACTTTATCTTCTGAAATCATGGATCTTTGAACTGCACTGAAGCATTGCAAACATGATTCCAAATGAATTTTAGCAAGTTATGATGCCAACAGGCATTTGGATGGCGTTTTTAAGATTTTTAGTGGACCAGGCGCATCTCTTCTATGTCTTCCATAGTGCCATATTCTGCAAAGCTTTTGGCAAATAGCTGTGTTAGCTTATTTTATAGGCTAAGGGACATAATGAAGATATTTATTATGAGCAAGTATTGGTGTTTGACCTGCAGGTCAAAATGTGTAGATATGGGGATGCCTTAAAGTTAGGATCACGGCAGGTTAGTCAGGTAAGTTTGTGCCTTCATTACTGAACTGGCTACCACCAGTGACATTGAAAAGTACATGATCATTACCAGCAGTAGGTCTTGGTCCACACTGATCTGAAGCTTGCTCCCTTGCTAACATTGTAGATGAGCTGCACGAGCCCTTACGTGGAGCCAAAACACAGCCGACTCTCGTCCACGGAGACCTCCCAGTCGCAGTCGTCGCACGAGGAGTTTCGCCCGGAGGTGGCAGGGAGCGCCACCGACTCGCCGGTGCGCAAGACAGCGAGCCAGCGGCGCTCCTGGCAGGACCTCATAGAGACGCCACTGACGAGCTCAGGACTCCACTACCTGCAGACGCTGCCGCTGGAGGACTCTGTGTTCTCCGAGGCAGCCGTGGTCTCCCCTGAGCACCGGCGGCAGTCCACCTTGCCCACCCAGAAGTGCCACCTGCAAGACCACTACGGCCCCTTCCCCCTCGTGGAGGGTGAGCGGATGCAAGCGCTGAATGGGAATGGGGGAAAGCCCCGGAGTTTTACTCTGCCTCGGGATAGCGGCTTCAACCACTGCTGCCAGAGCCTTTCAGTCGGTGCCACCGATCACCAGGAAGAAGTGCAGCAGAAGGAGGTGGAGGAGGAAGAGGAGGAAGGCAAAGCAGCAGAAGAAAACCAGGAAGATAAAAGTAAGTATCAGATATTTCTGTGGCTTTTCAAGAGTCTTGTTCGTGTAACGTAGAGGTTGTTTTCCCTGTTGCCTGTCAAAAAACCCCAAGAGTCCTTCAACATCCCCCATGTTTTACCAGGTCCCCCTTGTCGCACACCTCTTTGATCTGCCTTATGTATAAGGCTTGATAATCAGACCGAGTGCTGCATGACCTCTCATGATCACCAGACACTTTCCCCATAGGCTTGTCACCAATCACCTCCTACCAGTAATTTTTAGTTATAAATGGATTTCGCTTCCATGCTTTCTTCACACTTCCACTTGCACAGTACTCTCTCCCACTGGCACATCTGTGTTTCAGGACATAGTAAGGTTTCTAGCCAACCCCATCTGGGTTGTGTAAAACACTAGGTAAATCCTGAAGTGCAGGGTCAGGCTGTGATTGTGTAGTATCCATGTGGGCAGGTCACAAGACAGCCCAGAAGCCATAAGAGTTTGGAAAAGAGAGTGTATTTTCCCCAGTTCCTCACCTTGTGATTTATAGAGAGAGAAGGTCAAAAAACATTTCAGTCAAACAAATAAATTGACAACACCTATGTGACCAGCGGGGCTTAAAAAAACCCTGTAACGCTGAGTAACTGTCTCTTACATAGCACATTAACTCCATAGATATTAGTGCTGCTTGTCAAAAATAATCCAAATAAACAGGGATTGGGGAAAGTCCCTGCTCTTCCTGAACATGTAAACATATTTCTGTGTCTGTTTCATGCTTTGTCCTTCGCTGTCATTTATGGAGCTTCTCAGCATGTGTTGCTAGCAAAGTTGAGTTCACGCTCAAGTTGTAGGGTCAGTCGACAAAATCTGCACCCATGAATTGTGGGGTGATGTTGTGATTAAATCACCGGTAGTGGCAAGGAAAGCAGGATGACCCCTGAAGCTCTCAAAGGGTCTGTGCTATCTGGTTCCTTCAAGTTTGATTTTTTCACTGCAGAGTATAAAAATGGTAGAGACAGGGAAGGATAATGAAAGCTTTGGATAGTTAACTACCTAATTCATTAAAGTTAGCGCCTTTGTTCGGCATTAAAATTCATGTGGACGTTATTTAGTCTACTCGGGAGTACATCAACAGTTTTCCATTGTCCTTATGCTTTAGTCAATAGGTTTTGAACATCCTAAATTCTTGCCTTTGAGAAAACAGTGATTTCTTTTGCAGATATTAAATTTGATGCCATTAAAACTTCAAAAATGCATGATTTCTGTTGTGTTCATGCATGACACTTTCCAAAAAAAAGACCCCATACATTTATTAGGGTAATATTAGACTCTTACTGACTGTGAAATGAAGCTGTCTAATTAACAGGGTTAAATGCCATCACCCATGCAGAATGTTTTATCTTATTTTTAGCCTTCAGTTTTGGTTTTCAAATGGGTTTTTACTGATAGCAATAAAAAACTATTTTTTAAGAAGTTCCTCACTGTCAATGAAAAGGGTCAAGGAGAATTCCTGCTGGACTTTCTGTGCCGTTTGGGCATTACTCAGAGAGTACTGTTGCAGGGTCTAAGTTGTTAGGTGTTTTAAATCTCAGTTTTAAGGCTTTTGGGTTCCTGATTGTAGCATTTTATAGCGTACAATACTAATACAGGGCTAGTGCTTGACGTAACCAGCCAGAACTTGGGCTCTTCTCCACCTTTCTATGCAAATTTCCCAAAAGGGAGAAAAAAGTTTAATTTTTGACGTGGTCTCCCGGTATATGCATACTTTTATTTTAGTCTGGGTGAGGAGGTTTTCTTGATTGAAGCTTTAACAGGAGATTGGTTTTGATACATTAATGACCATCTAGACAGGTAAAATGCTCGTGATAAATTATTGACCATGAAATTATAAAACCTGAAAGAAAATACTGTTTAGTGTGTTGAAGAGTTTAAGGGTTGAATTGCTTGTTGCTATGGCTGCAGTGTTCTGTTTGCAACACTGGCTTTTTCCAGTGCCCTTACTAGTAAAAGGCAGGAGGGATTTCATGCAAGTGGTGTTCTTAAGCGCAAAATTCCAGTTTCTCAGCTGAGATATTTGCTTATAATTGCTAAGTCCGCCAACAGGCTAGGTGCTGTTGTGCATGCTACATCATTGCCCCCTCACCTCCATTGCTCTGGGAAAATGAAACATTGAACTGGCTGGAGAAGAGGAATCCTTTCTTTTATAAATGTTTTAAAATTCACCTTGAACTTTCCTTGATGTGGTATCAGATGAACCTTTTAAATGTATTTATCTGCCTTAGACATTTGTGATCCTGACACAGTTCTGAGCTCTTGGATGATTATATGTGTTCTTGTGTGTGTATATGTATGTGTTTTAAAGCTTAATCATTCCTATTGCTTGTTGTGGGGGACAAGGAATGCCGCTCCTTTGCACTCGTTGCTGTACAAGCCAAATGTCATTGCTAAGTTTGTTTTCTCAGCTTTTTGTTTTTACATTCCCACTTTTAAAACCTCATGAGTTAAACTGAATACTAAAATGCAGTCCTGTTTGTTCCAGCTTATTTGCAGAATTGTTTTCAGATAACCACACCACAGATTAGGAGCTCCATTTTTTTTCAGATGCTGTCCTCAGTTGCTACAATTTAACATAGTTCTGTTGACTTTCTACAAAAACTACAGTGATTTGCAAGAACTAAGAATCTGCTGTTAATCACTACATTATGCCTTAAGTAGATATTGCAAGATTTGACTGACACTGTAAATAGTTCTGTGTATCAGCTCTGCTGTAACACCTAGATATATCATGGTAAATTGAAAATATGGGTTGTCCTTTCCTATGTTTATCCATTAGGATCTAACTTCGTGGTGTGTTCAGTTGCTTTTTTTTGTCTTGTTATATCACGTTAACATTGCACCGCTAACCTGGATTGTTTTGTTTCCCTAATTAAAATGACTTGTGTAAATCATTTAGATGTTCCATATTGACACCGTCCTGTAACGGTCTCTTGCTTCGTAACTGAAGAGGATTCTCTTGTGGGATATTTGTGTTTGTCAATGTGTTTGCTTCTGAGGCTACAAAAATGGCAAGCGTTCAGACGTGGCACTGAACATCCCATTTGCTGTGTTGTTCGGAGGCAGCCCGCACACGGAGGGCAGGTCAATGGCTGTGCGCAGTGCGTTGTGTTTCTGTGATTCCGTTGTGAATGACAAGTTGGGCCTTTTCAGGTTTGTCTTCTGCTAGCGGGAGGTAATAGAAGGAGACAGCTGCGCATCATGGCACTGTCACCCCCTTCCCCTCTGGCCCCACTGCTGTCTGCGCTCTGTGTTTCAACAGATTTCATCTCTTAATGCCAAAGCACACTTCTGAGGTCTTCTTGGGAGACTGTTTGGGGGTTTTGTCCCAGGAAAGCTTGCTTCAATTTTTGTTTTATTATTTGGAAGTATTTTTTATGATGGTTCCTTAATTTTCAAAGACTTCTTTGGTCTGTAGGCAAGTGACAGGAATTACTGAGGGTTCAGTATGTAAGAGAAGCAGATACTAGCTCTCTACAGAGCGTAACTGGCTGTAGGTTCCCCTGACTTAGCCACAGAAAAACCTGCACCTTTTCTTCCCATACTCCTTGAAAAAGTCTTTGGAGAGCGGTCCGTGGGAGTCTCTGGTGCTGTCACCTGCCCAGACAGTGCTGGGGCAGGAGCTCCCCATGCTGCAGGGCTGGCCAGAGCAGCACTGGCACAACCTGCCAGGGAACCCGCTCCTGGGACCTGCAGCAGCCTGCCAAGGAGCTTTCTGCTGTACAGGTTCCATAAGGTTTCTTCAGGAATATGGATAGAAGAGCATTGACGTCTGTGTTTGAGTTTGAAAAGGTATTCAGAGCAGAAAGAAATCACTTAGACTGTCTTCCCAGTCTTCAACCCCATTTCCTTCCACATCGTTCCTAACGTCTTCATTCTCCTGCTTCTCAAAGTTTTCTGTCCTGTTCCTGCACTATATGTACTGTAATTCCTGCTGACTTGTGGTTTAGGATTTTTTTGTTGCTACCCCGTCATAATTTTGGAGTGTCTTCTGAATAGAATGGACAACTATAACCAGGTCCTAAATAGATTTCGGTAAATCAGTGGCTGTCCTTTCGGGCCAGTTGAAAGGTGGGGGTCATTTGTTTGTTGCATTGATTTCCTCCCCCAGAGTGTCTACAAGATGCAACGATTTTCCGTGTGTGGCTTGTGTCACCTTGAAAAGATTTTGCACTGTTTCTTAAGCCTGGGCACCGTTACGTATATTCTCTGGCATTTTGCTCGCTTGTTCAGGTTTGCAACATCTCCCAATATCCCATGCTTAGTCCCACACAGTCTGGTGAGCAGTCTTCCCAGAGGAACACAATAGCCTCATGCTCCAGTCATGGAACTTGTCTTTTTACCTTAAACCACTGCAGACACTTGCCAAAGGCTGGAGCAGGAGTTAGTGCTGGGATTTTGCAGCTCAGAGACATGTCCAGTGCCTGCAAAGGATTTCAGGAAAGCTCTCCTTGAAGTCAGCGAGAGCAGGTCACCAAAAGAGATATCAAATGTCTGCTTGTGCTGAGGTACCAAGCCTGAGACTTTTTCCTTTTTTTTCCCAGTAAAAAAAAAAATAAATATGAACCACCAAGAGAATAGTAAGAGAACTGAGAGCAGTATCTCCCACCCCGCTCACCAGTCCCAGAACTGAAATTCTGGGCAGCAGCAGCAGTCCATTCACACAGTGGGACAGATGGGCTTAAGGAGTCCCATGATGCGCAGCAAGTAGTTTCGTGCACTGTGCCCAAGAAGGTATATCTGTAGGATATCCTAGGCGGCATTTGACTTCAAGGAGTTTGCGCTAGAGGAGAATATACTCTGAATAACGTCAAGTATTTCAAATTCTGAAATACAGGTACAAGGAGGCTTGCCTCTTTTTAGTGAGTGGACTGTACTGTGCTGTGCAAATAGTACCTCTCAGAAAAATCGGTGTTTGCTAATTAAACACGACATTAGGAAGTGGTACACTGCATACCACTTCTAGGATTTTCTTCTCTGCCTTTTGGATAGGGTGTCTTTTCACACTGGCAGGGTTTAAGCAACAGTGAAATGTGGGAGTCAGGGTCAATAATGTGTAGAGCCTGGATTGCACTTACTGGAGTTGATGGGGAAGTGTGCCTGAAATTAATAGGTAGTTTGCTTTTCTGACAGCCTCCTTCCATTTTAGAGAGGATGCCACTAGTGGTGTCCTGTCATCTGACCACCTAGTTAGTTTTATCCACACCAAGAGGCAAAGGAGAGACCATTGAGATACTATATCTTCCTCTCTGGAATTATTCAGGGTAGTAAAGGTGTGCATGCCTGGTAGTGTCTTAAATGAGCAGAGCTATGAGAAATGGCAGGTAATGTTTCATATACAAATATGAAGCTGGTGAATACCACGAAGTGCAGCACCCTCTGGGACACTAAGGAGGATGTTATTCTAACTTACTACGTCCACTATCAGCCCTGTACAAACCAGAACATTTACCAGGGCAAGGGGTTTTTTTTGCTCAATGTCCTCCTCGGCAGCACAGCCCGTGCATGGTCAGACACTGAAGTAGACTAATGAAATAGCTCCTTTTCTTGAGCTTGGTTTGATTTAAGCTGATATTTCATTTCTAATTCCATTTGAGTCTTCCCATGGCACCTGACTGGGTGTTTGCACTCCAGTGTGCTCAGGACTATCAGCATTTCGTGCCTTGTCTGCTGGGAGGAAACGTCTCTCCCTCCCACTGCCTCTGAGGTGCCGGCTTTGCTGTTAACTCAGAATGAGCCTGCCTAAAAATACTGCCTGCTTGTGTTCAAAAATACGATCTCAGGCCTGTTGGTTCATAATGTAAATGGCTAGTCCACACTGCTTTGCCATGGATAGCTTATATATTTACAAAGAACTTTTTATCAGTGGCTCAGAGTTGCAGGAAGGAAGGAATTGTGGAAAAGCAGGACAAGACAGTGGCTGCTGTATCACTTGGTCTGCTTTTCAAAGCAAATGCTTTGTGTACAAAACGTCTGAAGGAATGGCATGTCTTCACACACTCTTTTTTTAACTAAACCATTTTGTGCTTCATTTCTCATAAGATCTGGTGAGCTGTTATATTTGAAAATGAGTGGGCGAGGGGACAGCATCGTTGATAATCTAGGTTATATGTCAGGCTAAGCTATTTTTATCCTTGTTAAATTTTAAGATATACGTGTTTATCCCAATAGGAATTTCTATAAGCTTCCGAAGCAATGGCATACTCGGGAAAATTGTCATCCCAAATAAGAGTTGCTTAATTATCTTCTAGCTGCCATATATGTGTGTATGTTCAGCTGTGTGATAAAAATATGCTTTAGACTATTTATTATATTTAAAAATATTTATATGAAGAGTAACTTGGATAAACAAGTACTGGAAGTAGGTATCTTTCTTTGTGAGTTTGTTCTTTAATTCAAGATTTAAACTTTATAAAATAAAGCTTTTACCGTTCTCATATGCAGAAGAAACTACATTATAGAAGTGGGTTTGTATTCTAAATAAAAATTATGGGATACAAAACCTCTGTATTCTGACTTGAAAATTTCAGTCTGAGGGGGAAAAAATCCTGCAGTGTTTGAAAGGCAAATATTGAATCATTTACTGAGTAGCAATTCAGAAAGCAATATGGGCTGATAACAAAAATAAAAGTAGTTTAATTTTATGCCTGTTAGTGTTTTTACATATGAATGGATTTTACCCACAAATATGCTGTTGCCGCGTTTTAAATTTGAATTGATTTCCATTGCCCATGCTGCTAAAAATGCAAAGGAGAGGTGAATTCCTATTCTTATTTTGGTTTTAATAGCTTTGGGTGTCATTGCAAACAAAGATCATCTGCTTTTGCCCAAAATATATGGATTAAATGCCTTCAATTTTTCCATTTCTTGGTGTAAGCAAGCTCTGTCCCTGCCACTGCCCTCTCATAAGTCTGGTTGAACAGAAGCTGTCCTTGGGAAAAGACCACTCCTAAGTGGCAAACCGCTTCACAAGCCCTCTGCAGATTCTCTGTTTGCCATACTGAAGGATATGTGATTGCTTCCCAGGTTGTTGGCCCAATATACCTCAATAGCAATATAAAAAAGTCCAGTTTGTGCTTGCAAATTCCACCCCCTCAATTCCAAATGTTCTTTCATTCTGAAGTCTAATACAGTCACCTTTCTTTAACAAGGATATGTAGCTGCTTTGAAATTGTTTTGTGTACAAAAAGGAAAATCAGATTTTTTTTTTTTAAATAGCATATATACTTTCCCATTAAAAAGAGGATTTTCCTGTTCCAAAATTTACCCTCACATTCGTTTTGATTTCAAACATGAGAAACATACATTGTTTTGAATGATTTACCTAAATCTTCTCACAGAAACTCACTGAAAATTGTTTAAAGACACTCTCAGATTTGACCACTGCACAATACACGAGAAAAACATTTTTCACTGGGATTTTTGCAGAACTGGGATAATTCCTTTTCGAGATGCAGCAGGGACTCAGCCTAATCTGAAAGTTTCTAAATGCAAAGGAAACAGACACCTACTATGAAAAAAGCTAACCAGCTATTTATTGTGTGCATGAAAATGTTCTTTTAAAATGTATAATTTTAAAACTTTTAGCTTTTTTTTTTCTAATAAAAAAAAAAAAAAAAACAAAAAACAACAAAAACCTTTCTGTAATTGATTATAATTCAATCAGAAGAATATGACATGGTACCAGTAGGACTGAGAGAACAGAGGAGGATGAAAATATTTTCAGATTATATTTGTTACATCTCCAGGTGGTACCATCTGCTGTCTGTGGCTCTCAGGTTCCTTCAAGGCAACTGTTAAAACATATGCAGGGATGAACTTGAGTCAGGAGGGCTTGGCAGGACACAGAAGGGCTGTAGTTTTATTGAACTACTACCATGCTGGACTTCTGTAGTGTCACCATGTAAACATACATTTTTATTAAATTACTGTTAGTCATGGGAAGCAGGATGAGATATTAAAGCCCTCAGTGTGGACAGTCAGCATCCTGCTAGATTTTTTTCTGTTGGACGGGGGAATGTGGAAAACCCCAATTTGTTACATACCAGTTTTGTTTGGTTTAATGTATTTTTAAAAAAGAACTCCTCAAAGTTCTTGTACTTAAGATGAAGATTGTCATGGAGGCCTATGAAATAAATGCTGCAGGGCAATTTTTTGTGAATTTTCCTGGCATCGCAGCCTGACCTTTGGCTGACTTTCCTTTCCTTTTAGCCACCAACTGCTGCTCCAGAGGGTCACAGATCTCGTGTAGGTTATGTGTCCAACCTGCCAGCCCCGTGCAACTTCCTTGGATAGTCTTTGACAGCTAAAATGGCACTAGTGCTTATGTTTTGGCATCTTAATCTCGTTACTTGTTTCCTAAACCTTTCCACTGCAGGGAGGCAGTATACAAAGGCTAAAATCTTGGCCCCTTTGAAGGCTCTGCTGAAGCTCTAAGTGCGCTGTGCGTGCATTGGAGCCCATGAGCTGGAAGTGAATTCAAAGGTTATCCAGTGTAGCTCGGCCCTCTTGGTCTGGAGCTGCTATGTCTACTGTCCTTAAACACCCCCAGCAGTTCTTCATTCCCTCCAGACACTGCTTTTCCTCTTTGTTGTGTTGGAAAGGATTTTTTTTTCCATAATGGATATTGAGTCATTCCCTCTGCAATTTAAGCCTAGCATTTCCTTTCCATTAAGGCACAGAAAACAAAACTGCTCCATTACAGCAGCTCTTTTTCAAGCTGAAAGGTTATTATAAGGGTTGATTCCGTTTTTCTCACAGAGGGTGTTTTCTGGACTTCTGACCACTTTTGCTGAGCTTCCCTGGGTTTTCCAGCTGACTCCCGCTTCTGGATGGCAGCGTCCAAGCCGGGTGCAGTATGCCTGGCTGAGACCAGGAAGATTACTTCACCCTGAGCATTTCGTGCACTATACTGTCATAATTATGTGTTTTGCAGCCATACTGTACTTTGTATTTGAGTTCGTGCTGTACAGTATCCCAGATGCTTTTCTGTTTAAAGGTTATTTTTCTTTTTGTACTTGAGCTGATTATTCCTGTGCCTCTGACATATCCACGTTAACTAGCTCGTGTTAATAAAAACCCCAGGTGATTTAAAACGTCTAATTAATTGGGCTAAAACCAACCAACAAACAAATATGACATTTTGTAAAACCAACAGCCTGACTAGACAAAAAAAAAAGCCTTGCAGACTAACCTGGTGTTTGCCGAGCTCTGTGTCTGTTAGCATAGCATTTACCACACTGTTTTTATATAAAACTTGGCAAGGAATTTCATCCCTCCAAATCATTCTAACTTCTGAGACTGTCCTTCAGCAGTCTAGATGTTTCCTCCCACTTTAGTGCTTGTGGATTTTACTAGGTGAATTTTTCTTCCACCGTCCAGGTCATTAGTGCAGTCTGGGACTGTTTCTGGATTCAGGGCAGCCGCAGGAGAACCCCACATCGCGCAGCCCTACCTGTTAACATGGAGCCTCTGGTGTCTCCTCCCACTGGGCTTGGCTTTTGCTATCAGAGGACACCTTGGACATCAGAGGTGGATAATGTCGCTCGCTTCTGGGAGCTGAACTTTGAGAAGGAAAAGATCGTGTCGTGTCTCATACCCATTCTGCATGTAAATAGCCAAGGGAGGTGTTACCGGGGAACTGAAAGTTCATCCTGTTGTCACTTGGGGTTTTATCTCTTCCTCAAAACAGCTTAATGCTCAGACCTTTTACTAACCATGCGGGTTCTACTTCTAAGCTCTTCTGTTGTTTTTCAATACCAAACATTGCCAGTTCTTATGAAACAAATGTCATAATACATGTTAAAAAAAAAAAAAAAAGAAGCCTTGGAATCAGGCAGTTTTGCAAGGATCTCACTTCTTATTAATAATAAAAGTAAGCTTCTAGCTTTGTTTTTAAAAATCATGCTTCAAAAGCTAGAAGATAAATATTGTTTGTCTCCTTTCGTGGCCCCAGTTGCGAGTTTTGGGTTTTGTTGGTAGTTAACACTCGCACATCATTGCACCTAGTGTGATGCTACTAAATAGTATGATTTCATGGACAAAGTGTGAAACGAGTTCTCTGCGGGATCTTATTGTATTTACATGAAGAAAATGGCTGCATTTTAAGTAGGGTGGTCGCTTTCTGGCTCCACGTTTTGAGTACTGCTGGCATGAAATAATAGCAGCTAATTATTTCTTCTCTTCCGGATTCCAAAGGGATGAACTTTGGCCTTTAGGAATATAAAATATAACCACTGATTTGTTTAAAAGCATTTGAGTTGTTGTCACTGTTAGTAGAGTGAGGAGAGAGGCTGCCAAAAAGCTTCAATTTAAAACCACTTTTCAGCCAGGTTTTGGAATGTTGATTTAACCATGCGAAGATTTACAGGCATCAAGGAGGAGGTGAAATTAAGGAAAACCTCTCTTGGGAGGTTTCTCTTGGTTGAAAATTCAGGAATGGGCAGAGATCAGGCAGCGGCACCGCAAGGCCCAGCCACAGGGTACCAGCAGGGAGGAAGTTTACCCTGATCACTTAACCCAGCAAGACTAATGAGAATAAGTAATAAAGCTTAACTGGGGGGCATTGCATGTGTAGTTCCGGGTTAAATGATTTCGAGTGCAGTGGGGTGAGCGGGGGGAGGCTGCGGGTATGGCACCTGGCTGGGCTTGGCGACGCCAGAGACACGGGTCAGGGGGCTCCTTGCAGCTAATCCGGTGTTTCCTATACGTGCAAAGCAGTCGTTACAGAACACCTGAAGAATTAGAGAAGTATCTTCCTGTAGTAAAAATAGCAAGATCTGTTTCAGAATTCACATGACAGTATTTTGATAGCCTCTACATTTGGCATTAAAGTGATATTTTTACTGTACTGGTGTGAACAGTTGAAATCCCGTATGTAAATCATACTTAATCTATAAAAAGCCTGAAGCTGATTATTCTGAGAATTCTTCTGTTTCTTTCCTTTCTGCTAGAAAATACCCTGCCACTTGTTTTCAACTTTTAAATAAGAAAATAAATTTTATTTTCAATAGGCTTTTTTTTAACCAAGCTAAGGACATGCACAGACTTTTTACAGTAAAAAATTTATATCTTTAACAGTTTTAGGGAAAACTGGAGTAGCTGATTTCAGTCTTTTCAGAAGATGGAAGGGAATACTTTTATTTCTGACTGTGTAAAGAGCTTAGGAAAACTCCTGTTTAAATTTTACACTCCCACTTTTTTATTTTTGTACATTTTTTTGCCACTGAGGGCTGCACTTACCTTTTCCAGTGTTACTGTTTGTTCTTGGTACTTAATTTCATATTTCCTAATGTAGCCTCAAAAGTTTCGTGTGATTCTTACAGGGGCTGGGAATACTTAATAATGAACTAGGATAATTTAACCATGCTATACATTTTTTATACCAGCACGTTGAAAGTTAAACTATGAAAATTTTGATAATGGTTTATGAAATGGCGATACTGAGGAATAAAAATAAAATTTTTAAAAAGGTACTTTAGACATACATTATGCATTAATAAACCAAGAGTTTCCAAGTTCTCTGCTCACAATGTATTTGAACTTTCTGCAGTCCAATTCACAAGTTCTGCCTGCAGATGTGGGTGCCTTATAGTGGCCATCATGAGTCCTATAGCATACAAAGGCTGTCTCTGCATCTGTGCAAACTCTAAGAAGTTGAGAAATTTGCGTCTATGAGTGTCTTGCGTGGTCTACAAAATATTCATAAGATGTCTCCATAGTAAAAGAAGAGGAAAAGAGGCTGTGTGTTAGTTTTCCTGGGAATACTTGTCTAAAGGATGGCTGAATTTTTTGGTTCAATTAATTTTGAACTGTTGGTAGAAGGTGGAAGGAAGTTTCAGGGTTTTTATAAAGTGAAAAAGTTGTTGCCTTGTAGAGTCACAATTTGAAAGTGGCTTTTACAGTTCACGAAATTCGAAAATGTCAGTCACTTTCTTCTTACTGTCCTCCATCCCAAAAGGCCAATTTCCTAAGCTTGTACATGTTGTGGCTAAACAAGATTGTGGCATTTATAGCAAGAGTACAGGAGTCATTTGCAGTAAAAATTAGACTTCTCAGTCAGTTTTGAAAATAACATGTGGGTCCTTGATGGATTTCATTATTCCTGAACTTCAAAGGAAGCTGAATGTGAGAGGCTGAGGGCACGGTCAGATGGCCCCAGCCACCAGCACTGTCCCTTGGAGCCCTGTGACACTTGTAGTCTTTGGGTTTCTACTGAGAGGAAAACAGGAATGGAGGGGTGAGATTTTATGTTCCACCTCGATGTGGCTCTTCTGCCTCAGCTGCCAACAGACTGTCTCCGTTTCTGAGCATTGCAGCTCCCTGGGTTGTTGGGGAGTAGGAGGTTGCTGAGAGTAACCCAATGAGTAAAGAATGGAAAGCAGACCCCACCAAGGTGGTGTGGGCTTAATTTACCTACATTTTAAAAAAAAAAAAAAAAAAAAAAAAAAANAAAAAAAGGAAACACTTCTTACAGGATGTAGTGATCTGTAGTGCTTGTTTGGAACAGGAAACATTAGGGTAGCTGGGGAAGAGATGGCAAAATCTACTGGGGTGAGATGGAAGCGAAAGGCACAAGACTAGAAACAGGACATGAATCTGTAATGGTGAGCATAAGCTATTCAACAAGTTTCCTTGGGCTGTGATTGGTTTTTCAACTGAAAATCTCATCAGCCTTAACGCACTGTGCCATAATTGAGGATGATACTGTTATAAATCTTTCCCCCAGTTAGAAAAACTGTTTTTAAATAGTAACACATGTCTCATACAGGATCACCGCCTGTAAATGCACCCATGCTGCCTTTGCCTTTGTTTCACAGAACTGTGCAATGTAGCATGCTGTGCACGTGGCCCCATGCTCTCCAGCCTGAGAACTAAGACTTGACTACACAGTTACATAAAGAGAATGCATAAGTGGTATCATGTAGATTTACTGGGGCCACGTGCTGGCAGACAGTGCCTGTGCACAGAAACATTTCCTCAGCCCAAGTTGTCCTCCAAAGAGCAGAATCTGGCATAACCTCATGATTATGTTGGAAACCCTGTAGTATCTCTGGCCATAATTAGCTGAGGTTACAGTTATTTTTGACAAGTAAAACCTTCTCATAGTGTCCCCTTAGCTCATGTCTTCCAAAAGTATTAGCAGAGGCCTCTCGTGAGACTTTTTCTTCAGATGACTTACTCATTTGTACCATATTAAAATGGAGTAGATATTTAAAAAGACAAAGTCACGAGTCTGTTTCTTTATTTTGTCCTTCTATGTTTTGCATTTCTTCAGTCTGCTATAGCTCATCTTTAGTAGTTGCCATAGCTAGCACTGCTATTAGTGATGAAAAGTATATAGCCAGATCTTCATCCCTGTTCCTCCTGGGCTTTATTAGTGTCTGTCTCCTTCTTCCAAAGCAAATATAATGGTTGTAGTGGTTCCAGGCTGAGCAGGGGAGATTGTTGTCTGCACTTAGGTGTGTAAATGTGCATTTCCAGTTCTGGAATTCCTCCAAGCACACACCTCCTATGGGGTTGTTTTAAAAACCTTCAGCTTAAGCTGACCGTACTCTTGCTCTTTTTCATAGTTCACAGAGAACTGTTTAAACCGTGCTCACCAGCATTTTTTTCATCACCAGCAGATGTGCTGATATGTTACCTATCACATCGTAATGTAATCAGAACAGATAAATTCTTGCCCATTCCTACTTTCTCATGTACATTCTCATAGAAAACTTAAATTGAGTAAGTTATTTTTCCGGAGTTGTTGAACAGATATATCATATAATATACACTGAACTTTGTGGCTACTCTATAACCACAGTAAAATCTTTAATATATCAGATAAGAGCAAGGACACTATAAAAGGTAGTATGGTCTCGGTGTATTTCGAAATTATTTTCCTTGAGTCTCGTTTCCAAAAGCAATCTTGGTTTTTGTGCTTCTTTTACCCTAGTTATGAAAGATATGAAATAGACCAAAGATAAATTTATAGCCTAATTCCATGTTGTTGCACCAGGATAATTTCTCTAGAACCCGTCCACCTATATTTCTGTAATATAAAACATTGAGGAAGATTAACATAAATTCAAGTCACTGCAAATTACAAAAGCATCAGTGACACGTCTAATGTTGTAAAGCCTCTTTGGAATATCCAGTTGTACTGATAGCAAGTCCTGATGTTATACAGGAAAATTAGTGTGCCTATTGCCATCAGATATACAGCTTCTCTAAGAGGAATGTTTACTTTCCTCGGAAAAAAGCAAATCCTTGCAAAATTAGAAACCCGCTAAGCTTGGTTTTTTTACTATTTTTTCTTGCAGTCTAACATTTCCATTCTGCACAGCAGATAAGGGCTTAGTAAAAATTGTCCAAAATGTTGATTTGTGTAGTTCTATATCACATCTCAGATTCCGAGTCAAAACCTGCTAGTGCAAGTGATTGCACTGAAGAGCATCGAGCCCCACATTCCAGCTAACCCAGTTAGCTTGCCTTGAACAGTGCCTAAAAACATATTCCTAGGGAAGAGTTAAAGGTATCTTGCTTGTAGCCCTTGATGAAGGATTCTTCCACAAAATAGTTTTAGCTATTTTGAACTCAAGGGTGCTTTTAGCTGTGTCAGGTGGCAACAAGGAGATGCACATTTCAACTCCAGGCTGGAGAGAAAAGCATCTTTTGATTAGTTTTGAAGCTGCCAAACTTTCAGATGTTCCTGCTACTGGAAGACACAATGATCAACCTTTTCTCTCTTTACTTTGTTCATGTATGTGCTTATAATTATATGGACCTCTGTTACATCCCCCTTGTTTACAGGAGTGACCAAGTCTTGAATGGTCCTAGGCTGTGCAGTCACACCTTGCAGGAAAACCGTTTCACACCACCAGTAACCCTAGCTGACCCTCCCTTTCTCAGTACTCTGCTTTATGAGGTGAGAAGGCCACAGCAATATACAACCTTCAGTATGTGACACATCAGGGATTTACACTATTTCTTTTTTTTTGCTGCTTTATCTCCACTACTTTCTATATTCATTAGGAAGTAGAATCTAAACCTCCCAAATTTTCTGGTTTTGTGGGAGCCAATTTGATATCTGTAACAAATACTCCGCAATCGTGACTTTCCAAGCCAAGAAGAGAACTAAAGGGAACTGTTTGGTATAAGATGGTTCTGTCTGACAGGAAAAAAAATAGAAGTTGAAGTTTTTATGTCAGTGATGCATGAAAGGGAAGTGTAATTCTTGTTCATATACAAGACTGCAGAGGTGAAGAAAACTAAAAAAGACAATGTAGTTACAAAAGAAATTAGCAGAGGACATAGCTAACTGAGGAATCACTCAATAGGAGGGAGGTTGCTATCATGGGATGACAGCAGAGCTCATTTGCATGATATTCAGTGTTTTTCAGACTGTAGAGGTGCTGTTATTTTCTTTGTTTAGTGATAATATTTTGATGAAAACCACTTAAGCAAACCGAAGGAGGAGTGAGTCATGATTTGCTGGGCATGTATCCACTGCAGAGCAGCTCTGGGTTATGCCAGAGCTTGCCCAGGGGGAGAATGACCATGCGACTGGTCTGGAGAGCAGAAACCCCAGCCAAAGCGTCCTTTGGCTGACCGTGCTCTGAGGGAAGAGCACTCTCATCCGGCAGTTCCCAAGGGAGACTGTTTCTATAGGTAGCCCTCCCTCCAGCATCAGAGGATGTTTCGGCCCATTCCCTCAGCCCCTTTGCAGAGCAGGATTCGCTTGCACACAACAGCCATCAGTTGTGGTGGCAATAAGGATTTCCACAACAAGCCTCTCAATAACCTTTCTGCAGGATTCGCTTGCACACAACAGCCATCAGTTGTGGTGGCAATAAGGATTTCCACAACGAGCCTCTCAATACCCTTTCTGCTGCCCTGGGCAGGACCCAGGGCCTAGTGCCTGGCAGCTCAGGGCACTGGCATCGCTTGCACACCTGGAGGCTGCCAGGGGAGCGGGCCAAGCCCTCCTGAGCGCTTGATACCATTACGCAGATCAAGGGGTTGTTTTGATACTAGTGATGTATGAAATGCATCACCCACTTCCCAGCAGATTGCTATGGCAAGGGCAAGGTCAGGTGTCAGTGGTGGAGCTGCTGTGGGTACTCCCACCCACCCAGCACCGGCCTTCTTCCCACTCTTCTTCCTTGCTGAAGAGATGGGCTCAGCCTGCTCAGCTGCTGTCTTGCTCCAGCAGTACCCCTGCTACCCAGCTGCTCCCAGAGCTGGGGCAGTCCTTGCGGAAGGGCCCCCCTTCATTTCATTAGTCTTCTCTTTTTCTGGTTATGGATAACTTTGAGGAAGCTAAAGGCTTTTTTCCCCGCTTGTGACCTGAAACCCTGGATGAGGTAACAAGAGTTAGCAAGTAGTCATGCATGTCCTAAGATTGTTCTTTCAATTCTAGCTGAAAGCCACAGAAATTCTATTTCTATTCTCCTGAAAAAGAACACTTTTAACATCTGAAAAAGTTTTGAGAAGTGCCCATCTCCCGTGCTGCTCTGGTGATTTGTGCTTGTAGAGGAACTTGAGCTGCTGTAGGAAAAGGGAAATGGGTACCTGCGTGCTGATGAGGCCATGCTGCTTGTCCCTGTGTGCTGCTGCATCACTCCAAGAGGACAGGAGGTCTCCCCAGGGCTCAAGAGTATTGCCCTCAGCCCCACGGGATGGGACACTGAGGCAGGACCAGGGCTCTGCCCTCCCACATTGGGGTCAGATGTAGGGATTAGTAATAGTGCAGGAGTAACTCATTCCCGGTTATCTCCAGCACACCAAGAACTTCATCGGGATCTTCCCTTAATGGCCGCTGGGCACACCACATCCTCTCTTGCCAAGAGGGCCTTCGACAGGTGCCTGGATTTCAGAGGAAGGCTGGGCAGCAGAGCTGAGGGCTCCTGAATGGCTGGGCATCATGTGGCTGGGAAACACAGATGTGTCGTCTGAAGCCTCCTCTGGGCTTCCTGACCAGTCTGACAAACGCCTTTTACCTTTTCTTTCACCAAACAGCTGCCTTGTGGTTTTCTGAATGAGTATTTAGCCAGGAGTTTGAACACATAAGATGATACGACAGGAGATTAGTTTGCTGTTTTTTCCCCCCTCCTAAATTGTGTATAGAAGTACTTTCTTGCAAGCTTGAGGAGATACTGTCCAATTAAAGAGATCATACTCACTGTAGCATGTTCGGGGATTTGAAATACTTTAAAGTTTGTTGTTTGTTGCTGTCTTTAAAGTTGAAATACACTGGGGAACTTCTGACATTTTCAGCATTTGAGTCCTGTAAGAGGAGCCTTTAGCCTAATGAAATCCCTGTCCAATTCTAATTTTCTCTTATTACAGTGGTGAGTGCATTGTTTGGTATATGATAGGCATAGGATATATATTTTACAAAAAATTTGGAGCACCTCTGAATATAGCTCTTGCATATTAGAAATATACAAGCAATTATAAGCAAAAAGCAGAGCAATGTTCCACTTGCCAGAAGAATACCTTACATAAAACCTTTCTGTACAAGCTTTTTATGTAGACATAATTATTCTCATAAAAAATAAAATTCAAATTCACCAGATGAAGATGTATGCTTTCACTATCTACCAGGTGTGAAACGTTTCATCATTAATTCTTCTTTTTATATTCCCAAGTAGGTAATGAATTCACTACAGCGAAACAAGCAGCTCACTGCTCTATTGGTCTGATGGGCTTACAGGACACTGTAGATACCTGAGAAAGCAGCTGAATCATTGTTTTAAGGCAGGAAAAGCTATTTATGCCTTATTTTTATGGAAATCAAAATAATTAGAAGCAAGGTTTCTAAAATCAGTTTCTTTATATGCTAATTCTGTGCAGTGTATTTCAGTTTCATTATCTGAGAGAGGGGTGGTTTCAGGTCTGAAAGTATTCGTATTCCTAAATATGGTCCTCCTCGAGCCTGGAAGAGACCTGACTATATCAAAAATAGAGTTGGAGCAGAACCATATGACTTGCCTGGGAGCAGGCAAGGCAAGTTGGATTAACAGATCAAACACGTGCTAACACATGAGGAGAGAGAAGGGGATCCCTTTGTTATATGTAGCACAGCCAGTGGAGTTGTCAACATTTCACTTAATGGTCTCTCCAGATAAGTAATAACATAGTGTGCTTCTCCAGTGAGCTGCAGATTAGATTAAAATATCTAATAATAATAATAATAAATCTGCCCTTGCAGCTTTCCCTAATTGGGTGGGTTTTCACACCATTCTTATTGGATGTTTTAGCAACAGCCACCGAAGAGCCTCAGCAGAACAGGGCACAAAGATGACACTTTTTGCTCAGTCTGTTCATTTCACCTTAACCACATAGTCTGATATCAATAACTTAAAATGTTTATGTGTTCTGTCTGTTTTATTGACTCACTCAGACAAGAGATCCTTGGCCAGGATGGAAAGCTGCTGCCGTTGTCAACAGCTGTGACGGGGGCAGCATCGCAGTTCTCTGCCCTTGGATGTAGGCAGGCAGTGGGGAGGTGACAGTCTGGCCACGTGTTATGTAGTCACACGAGTGATTTTGTCAGTGCATCGGTATTTTTGTTGTCAGTATGGAAGGCATCATCAGAAAGAGCAATTATGTTACGTGATGGTGTATCAAAGTGTTCTTTATCTAAAGTGGTTTCTACCAGTTGAAGTTAAAAACTTGTGTGAATTTAAATTTTACATGTCATAATTAATTCCATACATTTCTGTTTGCTTTTAAAGCCCCAAGTGAGTTAATGTAAAAAAATTTCCAGAAACATGCTGCTAATAAAAGTGATATTGGGTATAGTTTGCTATGATAATAGGACCGATTCTCCTTAAATATTCCTTATTAAAAAATTTGGTGATACAAATGCAAAAACTTTCTGCATTACTTTTTTTTTTCCAGGGTTGAAGTCCAAAGCATTAGTCACGAAACACAACTCCCATTTTTGTGCTGTATTATAACTCACTCTTTCATGGGACAACAAACTGGAACTACAGTTCCTGCTGCTTCATGGTCAGAAAATAAAGACATGTCTTTTCAAGCGGTTCAGTATAAACCATGCAGGAGGTTTGGTAGATTAAATTGAGCTTTATATGCCATTACAGTCATAGCCTGGCTAATTTTAGCTTATGACAGGACTAAAAATTGGATGGAAAAGAACCTCACCTTTAGATGTATGCTTCATCTGCTTGTTTTTTGAGCATAACATAGAGTTCTCCTGGGTGAGGCTTGTACCATAGGCATACATAGCTTAATTTCAGAGTAATCCAGCAATTAGAGTGCCAATACGCAGGAATTTAAATTTCTGAGAATTCACAAATTGCCCTGTGGGACACTAAAGTCCTGATTACATTTTGCACCCTCTGAACATATATAAAATATAAGAAATCAGCCAGGTTCTTTTTTTTTTCCTGACCGTCATTATTCAACTGTGTGCTTTTTTCCTCCCATCCAAAAGAACGAAGTGTGTTTTACTTTTTATACAAATAACAATGGATGTTTTTCATGATTTACCCAACCTCACTGTTTATGTCCCAAATTAGAGGGCCTCCTGTGTCTGCGAGCAACAATATGGTATTAGTTTACAATGGTTACGAAACAAACTACTCTGGAAAAATAACTGCAGATTCCAGACAGAGCCACAACTCAAGCTGCTCCATCTTGGAGTTGTGACCTGTCGTTCCAGTAAGACCCCAGTAAGAGCTAAAGGAGAGAGTTTTACAGATATTAGAGAGAGACCTGTACAGCACAAGAATAACCATGAGATATATCTAATATTAAGGGACATTGTATGGGCAGAATTAGTAAGAATTAGGAAGAAGATAATGCAGTAATATGGTAACAATTAGTCACTTGATAAGTTAATGTTCTACATTTAAAAAAAAAATCCATATACCAAAGAGGAGCCAAAAATGGGGTCCTTATGGGTGGTTGGTGCTCCTTCCTTAGGTGTTTAGCTATGGATACAGGTATCATCTTTATTTGTCAAGCAAGCTGGAAGTTCATCACTTAATAAAACATCATAAACAAAGAGCAAATGATATAGGAGCTCTAGTGGCATTATCGAAAAGTTTTTTGTCAGCTAGAGAAACAATGTCAGTAAAGCAAATGCATGTTCTTTATGTAAACTTTTCCTTGACATAGTTGGGTAATGTCTTACTTCAGCAGAAGGTAGTGCAGAAAGAAGGGTTCCAAGTCCATGGCTGTTGTTATCAGAGGTGACCTCAGCACACACGGCCAGTGCGATGCGTTGGCACCAAGAGGCAGAGCGGTGTCAGGCACCACAGCTGCACGGCTAAGCAGGAGTCTGGGGAGAATAATGTTGTTCTGTGTACTAATAAGTATGTTAGTGGTGCGGTGCTGGAGTGTATTAGACAACCTCAACTATGAATTTTCAGTTCTCCAGGTGCTTTTTTTTTTTTTGTCAGTCTAGTGAGGTTCTTGCTTACTTGTTTGTTTGGGATGGGAGGTTATGTAGTTCTTTAGTATTGGATAGATAGAGGGTTATTTAGCAATAGCTATAGTACATGTAGTGCATATTGGGAGAGCCAGGATACCTTTATGTATTTAGAAATACTCTGTTAAGTGGGAGGAAAAATGCCTACCAATCAGAGCCCTGTAATTTCCCTGTATCTCGTTCTCATGGGGTCAAGTGTAGCACTTGCAGAGGAGCAGATACTGGAGGTTATATGTGCTCAGACACCACCATCTGTCCTCCCCGCACCCCTTCGTCATTGTGGTGCTTTCTCATATAACATTTGTGCTCTTGGTGTTCCTGCGTTTAGCCCAGTGAGGACATGAAGGACACTAAAGTATATACTGTGATGTTGGAAAAGCTGGAACTTGCTATTTGTAGGTAGCGTATTCCCATATTATCATTGTTTGATTTAGTGCCCTGTACTGCAGTAACTCAATCTCCAGAGGAGTACTGAGTGACTCCTGCTTCTCCTTCCACATCTAACTCGCTCCTTACAGGATAACTTGTAGAGATGCTGCTTTGGAGTATAGTGTCAGGGGGCTGCACTGGATGTGTCTTCAAAACCCTTTTTCTTCAGGCACTCCCATTGCCAGGCTCTGTACCAGCTCCTTTTCATCTCTGCATGGCATCTGTCCGAGACCTGGGCAGTCCTGAAGACAGTAGGAGCTTCCCACTGTTGAGCAATGAACAGTTTGTAGATCTGCCAGCATTCCTTCCGAGGACTCTGTGTTCAATGGTGTTGAGCCATTTCCCTAGCAAGGAGGGAGGTGTATCTGGCACTGGACTTCTAACAGAAGCAGCCAGATACCATACACACATAGTATTTATCTTTAGGGGAATATGCATAACTAGACATGCATCATTATTGGACTAGATAATAAGGAAGAGCATCTAGTCGAAGTTCTTCTGTATGTCTCATGGATATATAGACAGAAGTAGAAATACGTACACAAAATGGGATACAAATGAAGGAATGGTTTAGAGATGGACTTGGCAGTGCAAGCTTAATGATTGGACTCGATGATCTTAAAGGTCTTTTCCAACCAAAATGATTCAATGATTCTATGAAAGGACAGAGATTCAGAAGGCGGTTACAGTTTTACTGATTGTCACTATAGATGGGAAGTCTGAAATTTATAAAAACCTCAGTACTTATTTCAAAAGTAAGTTTCTTAACCTGCTATTATTCAACCTAGCCCTTGTCTGAAAAGCAAATTTGCCATAAATGTACCATTTAATAATCAGGCGTCTTGTAGTCTGTTTAGGTAAAATATGTAATGTGAACACTCATAAGAAAGTGTACTCTCAAGTGACTGTGGTAAAATGTTATGCATTTAATTTAAAAACACATCAAAGTGAAAACACTAACTTAGATTACCTCTCATTAGTGACTGCTGGTTTGCCTTCATTACTGATAAATAGGTCTCAAAGAGAAATAGTTGATTCACCTTCCCTGCCCCTTTCCTTACATAGGACTTCTCATGTGAGAGCCATTTTGAGACCTTTTTTATTGTGACTCTCAAACATTCCTCTCAGGTGAGAGAAATTTCTCTTTCTCCTCCCCTTTGCTTACATTTTTATTGATTTTTGAGATACGGTGGGATGCCCAGGAAGGCCTGTGGGTTTCCCTTTGCTTGGCGGGTTGATCCCAGCCCTGATGCATTCTGTCACCGCCACTTTCAATGGGTAAATACCCCTCACTGCTACAGGTTTGCTCGGACATAAGATTCCTCACATCTTATGGGACCGCATTAGCTGAAGAAATATGTGCAGATTTATAGCAGGCAGTTTTGTTTCTGTAACCTCTCTGGGGAAGTCATTTGCTGTAAATCTCTTCTCATAATACAAACATAATTTGTTTGATAAATGCAGTAAGTTCACTTCATTATTTTCATAGGGTCGTATTCATTTTTGTATATGAATGGCAGCTGGTTTATTTTTCGAAATATTTGCAAGTCTCATGAGTTTCGTAAGTCGAAGTGTCAATAAGTATCCATCCAAAAGTACATTATTTGTTCTTTGTTATTTGTATTTGTTATCCTTTAAAACACATTTTAAAAAAACAAAACAAAACAACAACAACAAAAAACTTATCAAGAAAGGGAACCATATGCTATAATAACCAAGTAAATAACTGAGATTATTTACTTAAATTATTTTGCTAATGGTAGCGATACAGAGAGAAAAATGTGGTTTTTATAATAAGAAGAACCAAAAAGCAGAATTTCTAAGCTCCTAATGTGTATCTACACTAATAGGAAATATTGTAATAGGAAATTACTCTCAGTAACAGCAGTATAGTAAATAAGAAAATCTGTATAAAATAGCCCTTCAAGTGTGCCTGTTAATTGTATTCACTGTCAGATAAATAGGACAGTGTATGCTACCACTTATCTTAAGAGGTCCTAATGAAAGGCTGTTCATGCACATTATAAATGATCCAAACTGGAACAGTGAAGAATTACCAGTGTTTGGTGATAGGCCTATAATGGCCTTAGCAATATTACTAAATAGGCTTTTTGAAAGTGTGTCTTCTTAGCAGTTTCTTTCAGAAATAGTCACCTATTGAGTTGGATTTTAAGCACATAATAAAGTCCTGTCCCACCATCTGTTGAAGGAAACACAATTTTTCAGTAGATACAGAGGACATGTCCCAACCAGCCTCAGAATATAGACATATAGAGCAGGGTATAGACATATAGAGCGGGGTTATAGACATGCCCTAGGCAACACATTTGCCCTACCTTCAATAGCCCGCCTTTAATTCATAGCTACTTTGTTTCATGAAAAGGAAAATTTCTTTCCTCGAAGCCTCACCTCTGAAACCAAACTTCCTGGATGTTTAGAGATAAAGTTATATGAGCAACATCCATGAGACAACAGGACCTCCTGAAGCTCCAGAAGTGATACATGTGAGACAGAAGTATCCTCTTTCACTTAACGTGTTTTTCCAAACAAATCCAAGACTCTTATTTTAAATGCTGTGACTGTTTGTAGAATAAAACAGAATGAAATGTGAAAAACATTCCCTTTTGCAGTCTACCAAAGTCTCCCTTCTCTCAACCCCATGAATCCTGAAATGTGCTGGCTTGGCCTTTTGTTTCTCAGGGGTTTGGATTTTTTTTTTTTTTTTTCTCATGGTTTTGTTTTTTTTTTTTTTTGTTTGTTTTTTGGTCCTTTTTTTTTTTTTTGGTGGGGGGGCATGTGTTTGTTTTATTTTGGGTTTTTGGTTGTAGTTTTGGTTTTCATGGGTTTTTTTTGTTTGTTTGGTGGACCTTTTTTTACATTTTGGTTGTAGAATCAAACATTCCTTATTTTAAATGATAAGTTGTGCAAAAACTTATCTCAACTGCTATACTTAGGACATAGTTACATAAACTGTTTTCTTCTCTTCTTCCTCCTGTCCCTGTCAATGCACAGAGTCCCTGGGAAGCCTCACCAGTGGAGAAGAGGTTGAACAGGGTTTGAGTTCCAAATAGCATTGCTCACTCTCTGCCTCTCTGGAAACTCATTTTCCAGTTGCTGCCGTGGGTGGAGTAAATGGCACCGATGTTTCCATCTGGGATTTTTTCCACCTTGTGCCTTCTGTCACTGAGACAACATTGCTTTTCTGCTTTCCAGACCTTTTGTGATATACTTGAGAGTAAAAAAGACAACGCTTGATATTTCCCTTCCTTTTTCATCCTGTCCTTTGGAAAAAAAAAAATCTCTTTAACAAGGGATAAACAAGTCTCACCAGTTAAACTTGATTTAATTTGTGCATCTTTATATTCTGCACAGTTGAACTCTTTCCCAAAGTGCTTTTTTTTTAACAACAAAATATCGCCCAGCTTTTCATATGTGGGATCTAAAACTATAATGGATTTCAAGATCCATGGAAATTTTCATATTTTATTACAAATAAATGTAGTAGACAATAGAACAGAGTACATACGGAGAGCAGGTTTTTGAAGCTGCCCTGTGTGCAGTGACTGCATATCCACACTCAGACTCTGAGTAAACAACTTAGCTGGATGCTGTTTATTCCACCTCTTCTCTCTTTTCTTTGCTAACTCAGGCCCACAAAGATTCTCAAGCCCTAGCTTTTGAATGTATGTAGTGTCAGTGTGGTGTCGAAATTACATGATTTCCCAGCTCTGTATCTTATCCTTTGCCCAAAGTTCCCCGAAGCTGGATTGTCAGCTAGGACAAGGAAAGGAGGCAGAGTGTGTTGTGCCGCTTCTTTTTCTAGCTCATGCATAAGTTGCCAAGAGGATATTTTTCTGTGTTTGTAGCACGTTTGGTGGATTTGGGGCACATTTTTTCCTTCCTTTGTCCTCATTCATGTGACCCTTTTCCAGTGCTTCCAAGTGAGCTAATGTCTTTTAAACACAGAGGAGACCAACCCAAGTTGGTTAGGCTGTCTATTGTTCTCTTGTTTTATTGTATTGTTTGGTTTGGTTTGTTTGGTTTTTTTTTTTAATTGGTCTTTGTTCTGTTCTTTTTTTAAAAGCATATCCACAAAGATACAATATATAACTTTCTGCCCTAAATACCTCTTCTGTGTCAGGGATGGATATTTTAATGGAGCAGTGTGTAACAGCAGAACAGTGCCATGTCTCTGTCCTCATGAGCATAGCTGCATGCAGATTAGAAAAGCTCTGTAGTGCTGCTACTGTATGCCAGATTTGCTATTTGCTCTTGTTTGCATGACAGTATTTCTGATATACTAATATGATATGGAAATAATGGCACATCACAGTTCTTTCACCATATTGTATCACTGCTTTATCGTATTAGGCTAATACACTGCGAGAGTTGATAGCACCTCTCCATGTCAAATGGGATCCACTTCTCTTGGCACTGAACCGATTGGACTCAAAGGTTGATAAACTTATCATTAGAGAATTGGCACGACGGAGACTCAACTTCAGCCTCTTGCAAGCAACCTAATGGCCTCCGTTCAGAAAGTCAGTTCTTCTTGAATAACTGATGTTTGTAACAGAGAACAGACCTGTTAAAGCATAGACAACCACATGCCTGGATATGAGGCTTCCAGGAAGGTGTCAAAGGGCATGGCCAGTCTTTTGAAGAATGCACCCTTTCCACAATGGGACTAGGCACAAGGTCAGATCCAGTCTACACGGAGCACATTTGCAGAAAATACTGCCCCCCGCATGGGAGAACGGAAGGGGAAGAGGGTCTTGGCAGGGAAGGGCTTTGATGTCACTCAGATTTGTTCTGCAGACCTCGAGGAATTAAAGAGGGATTCAGCCATGGTAACTGTAAAATCCTGTTGCTTGTACTGAACTCCAGTGAACCCGTTCAGGGCAACCAGACCGAGTCGTGTCATTTAAGCGTACTTCACATTAGTGAAGGAAGTCACCTTGCAGTGTCATGCTAAACTAAGTGTATTCTGTCAAGTGAAGGTATGTACAGACCTTTCAAAGACTTCCATTTATCTAATGATTTGTAATGAATTACCAGAGGGTACACTGACACTGGTTTGGATGATGACGGAGAAGATGCCTCACGCTGAGATTTATTAGACTCTGCAGATAAACTCTTCAGTTCCTCTTTATCTTCTAGGACTTAAACATGTGAGTGATGCTGCCTGGCCAAGCTGGCACAAAGTATTCTCTGTATAACACCCAGACTCCAGGGGGCTGTTTTGGGGCCAGTATTTGTCTGGATGTCACTCAAAGTAGATTCAGATATTGTATTTATCATTATGTTCTGGGTCCCCTATGGGTTGATGTTTGCCTCTCTCTCTGTGGTTAGAATGTGGATTTTCCTTAATATATTTGGCTAAGGGTGTATTGTAATAATGTTAATGCTAATTACTTGGTATTTCATACTATCTTACGGGGAGATACTTTTAAAAAATGTATTTTGAAATGTTTTCTTTCTGTTTGCTCAATGTATGGTATTGCATTATGTTAATACCAATAAAATTATATATATATAGTTATATATATTTCCCTTTTATAAGAAGTAAATTATGCTTTTTTGCCTCACAAACAGGAAATGTGCAGCGAATAAAATTACATCATTCTGCCTTACCGCAGATGACAAAGCTTATAATAGTTTTAATATTCTTTTTTGAAAAATAAAAAGTATAGTATGACATACACTAGTTGGAAATTCATCAAAATGCATGTTTTGTGTTTCTGCTCAATGGGACTGTCACAAATGAGCCTAAATATTTAGCAATGTTGTTTTGGCATCTTTAATTTTTTCCAATCAAAAACATACACTGTATTGCTATTATTGATTACAAAACTGTACTGTCATAAATTTTTTGCCTGTTGGCCAAACAGACAAACCCACTGAGTTTTTATGACTCTCTTGTCTGTAGGAATTGATTTTTAAATTTAATTTAGTGCTCTTTCCAACACTTGGCAAAGGCAGGATTTATTTTTTGTATAAGGTTGCCTTTGAAGTACCTGCCTCTGCCAGGACTGATGAATCACTGCTAAATACATAAAGATTGTGCAACCTGAAGGATATGTCATTAAAGCCTTGTTGGAATGGCCTGCAGCCCCAGACAGTCCTTTACATTCTGTCATTAAATTCCATAATTAGTTAGAGGTGAAATGTTTTGGAAATGAATTAGAGAAGCAGAAGCAAAGATGTGACTCTAAAATGTCCTTTGGCTGCCATTTGGGGTTACGCTGATGGCTTATTCTCTGCTTGTAGCCAAAGGCCAACATATATCTCTGCTAAAATGAATTAGATTGTCTTCAGCTTCCTCTCTTTCTTTTCCCCACCCTTTCTAACATACTGTATTGAGTATCTATGTTTTGCAGAGGCATTCAGAAGGGCTGTAATTAGCAGTCCCCAGCATTTAATTGCATACACATTTGTTAAATATTTTTCTGTATGCCTTAAAATAAAGTATAGAAAATTGCAGTAAATGTTTCTTTAATGAAGGCATTTGATTTATTTATGGAGTCAGGATTTTTTGAAGGTGTCATTTTGGGCTTAATAAAGGAAATAAGCCAGCAAATTTTCGGTTTTGCCTTTGCGTGACCATCATCTGTCAGGGCTGATGTTCGTTTCATTTCTCTTGTTTCTTTTGTGTGCAAACACATTCTGCCCAATGGATGGGGAACAGACCTTTCTCCTGTGATGACTTTCATGCCAGTTTTGAGAGAGACCTTTACGTTAAGGTGCAGATGTGTTCACAAGTTGATTGTGACATCTGATGACATGAGTACTGTCTAGAAAAGCTGCATGGTGTTGCATTTCTCTTGTCACGGTAACAGCTTTTGCTCTCAAAGGTGCTTTGAACTCTGTGCCGTGCCTACAGACCATGGTGGTGTGATGGGCATTCAGCAGCTGACAGGGGGTGCTTAATATTTGGCAGTGTCGTTCCCCACTTAAATAACATGTAAATCAGGGTTCAGATTAATTAGTCTGGAATCTAGTCAGTGCAGCTATCATAACGTGCAATTATAAATGCAATAATACATCTGAATAAATAAGATATCTTCTGGGACAATGTTTTCAGAAGTATTTCAGGCCCCTTTCCTAAATGCCTCAGGAGGTGCTTCCCTAAGAGACTGCAGTGCACTACAGGGGTAACTGAGCCAGCTATTGAAATAATCTGGCCCCCACCCACACTAATTTGCCATGTTTCTTTCATGTTGAAAGTAGGATTGCAATTCCTAAGTGACGCAAGTGCTTTCAAAAATTTCACTCTCAGTGTTACATTTTCATATAAATAAGCAAACTTGGGATGTAGCCTGAAGTTCATTTTCTTGATAGATGTTGCTCACCAGTAACACCCACTCCTTCCCTTCAGGCTTGCTTTCAGGTATCAAGCCCTTAAACCTTGACAGGCATGACTGTTGCACAAGAGTGACTGTGGCTTGATTCTGACTGGTGAGTAATGTCGCTGGGTCCATATCATTTGTCACTTAACCTTTCACAAATTTGTGCACTGTAGCAGCTTAGGTTTGTGGAAAAAAAAACATTTTCCTGAAGGACTAATTGCTTCCATATATTGCTTGTGAGATGTGTCTGTAGGGGCTTCCTCATCCTGTTCAAAAATCACAGCATCCCCACATATATAGCAGTTTACCCAGTTTGCTTCAGCTCCCAGCATACCTCATGAATATGAGAAGTTTTTCGTTGTTTCTGAACTGCGGCACTGAGGGGAAGCATACTATCAAAACGTAATTGTTCTGTTTATTTCACTTCAACATTGGTAGCTTGTGGTAGAATTGAACAGCACTTACGCTGATGTGTGGCATAGAAAAATGTCAGGATATCCTATTTCATCATGTTAAAATTCTCCCAGAGAGTCACTAAAATCTGTTCAGCACATGAAGGTTAAACTGATGCCTTCATAGGCAACTTAATGAGTAGCGTACCGTGTCCAAATACCAAAGGATGCAATTAGAACACTGCTGCCAAAAAATTCTGCCACTGATCAGAGTTCCGTGTTACTTTGGGAAGCTTTGGAGTTATTTCATCTTCGTTCTTATGCCATCTCTGAAATCACAGCCCACCAATATAACCTCATGAAACAGCAGGGCTGGGAGCAAGTGAGGAGCTTCTCCTGATGCTCATTCGAGGTGTGTAAAAGCTGTCCAGAGGCAGCACGAGCAGAGTGAGCTAATTATTCCCTCTCTCTGTGTTTTCCCTTCTTGCTACATATTAACTCATTTGCTGGCACCTGTACTTCATTGCTAAGTAAATGCTGAAAATGCCAAAATGTTACTGATAGCACAACAGTGCAGATCTGCAGGGAGAAACGTCGAGGATTGATTTTTTTCTAATGCCGAGTTTAGTGTCAGTTGCTTTTAATAAGCGATTCCAGTTGCGTGGAAAGCTGAAGAGACGTGACTGACGTGGGCGTGAGACTTCTAGTAAGACCAGCTCAAGTATCCTGTGGAGGCTGAACACGCTTCAGCCTGCCAGCTCACCAGCTGCACTCTGCAGGGCAGTGGGGGCTCACAATGCTGTGACAAAGTGTAGGCAACTGGTCATTCAAATAGCACCAGAAAGGTGACCTCAGAGGAAAAGAGATTTGCAGGGATCTACTGATCCAAAAAGAAAACTACTAGTGCTAGAAGTATTTCACATAAAGAATTAGACCGTTGGTGCCACAGCAAAGGTTTAGCATCTTTCAGGCCTTACAAAGGCTAGGGTCAGATCTTTTAAAAGCAGTTATGGTACCTCACTGCTACTGATTGAACTTGGTTGTAGTGGAAAATGCCTAAAATACCTTCAGAAATCTGTCCTATGGGAGATTAGTTTTCCATGTGGCTGCACAGTTCACTTTATTTCAAGAAACCAATTTGTTCTCATCCACGTGAGAGGAGAGGCAGCCCCATACCATTGAGTGGAAAACTCCAGCATATTGCAGAGCTCTGTTGTTGGTGCTTTCAGTGAGCACTGTCTCTAGGGAATACCTTTTTTGCCAGCAGGTTTACATAATAGGAGAGAATAGAAACCATATGCCACTATCCCAATAACTCAAAAATACTTTGTCTTTAGAGGAAAGAATGGTATGAAATGCAAACTTAATACTCATTCTCTGATCCTCCAGCCACTAATGTTTCACTAAACACATGTATCAAAGCTTGTTCTTACACACTGCTCCTCCCTTCCTTGACTGAAGACTTTGGGGGAAATCCTGCACTTTCAGGTACGTGGGGCCAGAAAGGATGGAGGATTACAAATCAGAAAAGGACAGGCAAAGGGAGAGAATAACAGAAGACCTGCAAAGGCCAGGTGCTGCACAAGAATCCCTCAGCTTTTCTCAAGCTTTCCTTAAGCTTAAACTTTTCTTCGTTCATGGAAGTCTCAATATATATGTGTGTATATTTATATGCATACATATATAGATAGATAGATAGATAGATAGATGCATAGGCATAATCACACACCCAGTCAGACCTTGAGTTTGCCATAACATGGAGCACGAGATGACACAGGTTTCTATTTGTGTCTATTTAACAGGGAAATCTGCTCCTTATTACCCAGAGCTTCCATGTAGACCTGAACTGCATGTTATTGCACCTCCTGCCTGCTATATCGTGCCAGGCTTAAACACTGTGTTGCTTCTTCCTTTTCTCAGTAATCAGAGATGTGACTTCTGTAGCACTCTCCTGACAGGAGCTGATTTTCCATGTCACCATGGCTCATACCTGTGCAGGGGTGACCTCATACACAGCACACAGCTGTGCAGACACTGTCTCCTTGTAAAACCATCTTTCTTTGGTTTCACTGTTTTGTTCCTCTTAGTTTATAGTCTGGAGAGAAAGGAAATAGCTAGCTTAGCCTGCCTGCCATCCACCCAAATAGTGTAAAAAATGACTGTAATTCCAGTTTCTTTGCATCATAAGCATTTGGACGTGCTTCCCTCTTGTGCAGTTTGGGCTCTAATTATTAACCTGAACAGCTGCAAAGATGGATTTAAGCCTCACACTGAAAAACCACCACCAACTACTTTGGAAGATTTCTTCTCTCTCCTCTCCTCCAGCACAGCTAAACTTCACGTCCACTCTCCTTCCATCCTTTTCCTTTCTCACCTTAAGTATAGGGAGATCCCTTCTGTCTTTCTCTGAACTGTTCCCCCCAAGCCCAGCCAGGCTGTTGGACCCTGTGGCCATGGTATGTGCCCTGCCTGCTCGTGGGCACACTTGGGCTGGCAGAAGGACAGAGCTGGTGCTCAGGAGCTTGCCAAGGGAGACCTGCCCTCCTCAAGGGATCAGCAGATGTCCATCTCCTCTCCACTGCCTACCAGTGAAACCACGGCGGGGACCAGGCGGGTGTTGATAGACTTGTTCGTTAGATACAGCGCAGCCTACATGCTGTGGCATAGCAAGATTACAAAACGCTTTGTCAGTCCTGGGATTATATCACTGATTAGTTAGCTTGTGGGAGACAAACTTTTCTGTTCCCAAAATAGATGCATTGGGGTCAAGAAAGCAAAGCAAAAAAAACCCACACCCAGAGATTTGTGCATCAGGGCCTGTTTTATCTAGCTTGAGACCATTTCCCTGAGGCCAGGGATGCTCTCTGTTTTGCTGGAGTGTTTACTGACACTCACAGAAAGTCTCTGGGAGCCTTCAGGTAGGTGCTTCTCCTGTGTGAAAGGTGAAGCAGGACAGTGTAACTCTCAAATTGGAAGCAAATCTTTGGAATTTGTAGGGGGAGAATAACATATGGCAGCTGTTTAATAATGTAATTAGTGATGTATTTTAGCAAAATTGCCTCCATAAGATCCTGAGAAAGCTGAGCTGAGCTGATTCCTCTGCCAGAGAAAGCAAGCTTACTAAAAGGAATGAAAATGGGTGCTTAAATTTCAGTGGAGCCGGGGGATTTCAGTCTGACTCTTTGTGCCTTGTTCACTGTCTGTCACAGACTTCGCAGCAGCTCAGCTTTCTCAGGATTTGCAGAGGGTGGTGATTTTGTTCAAATGCAGGGCAAGGAGATGAGTGGGCGTGCATGGGAGGAGTTGCAGGGCGAAGGAAAGCACATCACTAAGGTGTAAAGGTAGCAAGCAGTGAAGAGGATAGCAGAAAAATGAAGAATGCCATCAGGGCAGCAGCGGTGTCCATCAGTCAGGATGAGGAGTCTGAAGGTGACAGAATGAGCCTGGGTGGCATTAGGAGGCACTAGCAAAGCACAAAGGAGTCTCAAAGGAGAGCTTCAACCCTTGAAAAATCTGACCTTGTCAGGACAGTGAGTGGCAAAATTTATTATTAACTGTGTTGTACTATCTTTGCATGGACAGTTATGTCCACTTACAGTCCCCAGTGCAATCACTGGTTCCTCTGGTATCTCACTGAAAGAGGAAAACCATGCAAGCTTCCAGTGGCTGGAGTTCTTACAGGCAAAGTGAGTCACAGAAGTGCAGGAACCTCCACTGAAAATTGCTAGGGATTATTCCGTATATTTAAAGCAGATTTATGAGAAATGTGTACCTAGAGCTTCTCTGCATGCAGAGAGTGAGCTGGGTTGCAACAATAACCATTTGCATGGCCCTAATTCAGTACTATGTTCCTGAATCATCAGTTTACATGGAGTGATCATCTCTTGATCAATGTAAATACCAATGTTAACTGTTTCTCTCTGGTCACTTTTCACTCAAATGCCTCATATTCCTATTTATTGCTCTTAGCATCTTGGTTTATAAGAGAGAAACAATGGAAATATGAATACCCTAATGGAGCTCAGAGGTGGTTACACTTAGTACATCATGGAGCTCAGGGCATGATCTTTTCAACAACAAATGACAGCACAGTTTCAGAAATCCCACCAGTTTTACCTGAATGCCAACAACCCAAACCATTCCTGACCTGAGTTTCACCCACCCAGCCACAACATCCATCTCCATCTCCTGAGAAAATGTAAAAGTAGGTACAAATATTTATGGCATTTTAAGAAGTGAGGGCAGAGTACAAAAAGTTCAGAAAATCTTCCTTGTGGAAAACAGAACAATGAAAAATAATAACATGCCCTTTACTAGACTGATATATTTTTTATCTCCTGAATTTAATGCAAATGGCTTTGAATTCACTTGAAGACACAGCAGAAGCTTCATTACTACAAAATTTAGTACCAGCATATTCTTGTATTTGGAAGATGTGGTTCTGAATTTAGATCCTGTGTGCTGCACAGTTTACACAGCTTTGTTTCTGCTCCAGAATTACAGAGTTTTCAGATTTGGGTGGTGCGGAGGACAAAATTAGTGCTTCAGAAAAGAGACCCTACTTTTTAGCAGGATGTGGAAACAGCTACCAGTGTATTCAGAGAAAGATGATGGCTGGGGTCATGAAACCCATGACTCAACAGCCAAGTGAGGGTGAAAAACAACCTGCTGCATTGGCTGCTCTTCTGAAGTCATCTGCAAAAACCCATTAGGCCATGTTTTCCACCTAAATAAGACATTATCCAAGGCCTTATTCTTCCTTAAGGACACAGGCCTGCTGTAATAGCATGACTCCCATACAAATCCACCAATATAAAAAAAAACGAAAATCTGTTTTAAGCTCAGCTGTGTATTTAATCAAGTACCACAGATGCTTTATGGTGTTAAGGGTTTCACCAACACCTACAGGAAATCAATCAAAGCCTTTAGCAGAAGGGTGAGGGAGGGGATATTCGTGTATAATCTCATTCCCGCCTACTGAGAGCCATTGAGAGCAGCAGTACCACCACCTTCAGTGTTTCTCTGGAAAATATTAAGGGCATGGGATGTGTTAGTGTGACGCCTGCCGCCCTCTCCCCGCCGTGGGCGGAACAAGGCCGCGTCTTGCCCTGTTTGAGCTTCCCCAGCTTCAGCAGCCGTGACACATTTAAGAGAAGGGACCTGCTGGTTTTCACCCCTTCTCTTTCCTTTATAGTAATTTACGTCCCCGTTTCTACATGCAGCTCATAGCTACAGCACCAAGGCGGTGACAGAGCCTGGAGGAGGCAGCCCCAGCTGGGTGGAGGTGATGTGCCAATGGGCATCAAAGAGCTGTTCTCAGTGCTTTGCTGCCTAACACTGCCTGCATCATGCCACTGTAGTCCTGCGCCTCTTCTTATGCAGCCTCAGAGCCGTCCCCATTTGGGGCAAGGGTAGGAGTCCCCTGTCCACAGTCCCTCTGAGGCCCACACTGGGCAGCGGCAGCCTGCCCAAGGAGGTGAGCCCTAAGGAGCGCCAGCTGTGCGGACCTGCAGGCCAGTGGCACAGGGAGATAGGGTATGGCAAGCCCTCCAGCTCGGTGTTTGAACCCACATGGGCCATGCTGCCTTCCAGGCACTTGTCATTTAGGATTGAACCTCAGGGTTGAACCCAAAATTGTCCTTTTCCATGGTGGGAACTTTTTGTTTTTCAGGAAACCATGTGTTTTCAGTGGCAAGCCTGGACATGACGGCCTGCTGCTGGTCCAGGCTCTAGATCACCCTAGTGAAGTGTGGCCAGCAGGTCTAGGGAAGTGACTGTCTCACTGTACTCAGCACTGGTGAGGCCCCACCTCAAATACTGTGTTAAGCCCCTCACTACAAGTAAAACATTGAGGTGCTGGAGAGAGGTCAGAGAGGGTCAATGAAGCTGGTGAGGGGTCTGGAGCACAAGTCCGATGAGGAGCGGCTGAGGGAACTGGGGCTGTTCAGCCTGGAGAAAAGGAGGCTGAGGGGAGACCTTATCGCTGTCTATAGCTACCTGGAAGGAGGTTGTAGCATGGACATGATGGCCATGTAGCGTGGAGGGGGTTGGTCTCTTCTCCTGAGCAGCAAGTGATAGCATGAGAGGAAATGGCCTCAAGTTGTGCCAGGGCAGGTTTAGCTTGGATATTAGGAAAAAATTCTTCACGGAAAGGGTTTTCAGGCATTGGAACAGGCTGCCCAGAGAAGTGGTAGAGTCACCATCCCTGGAGGGGTTTAAAATACGTACAGATGAGGGTCTTAGGGACATGGTTTACTGCCAGTGTTAGGTTATGACTGGACTTGATAATCTTGAGGGTCTTTTCCAACCAAAATGATTCTATCATTCTGTGAAAGTAAATTCAGATGACACAGAGTCAAAGCACTGGTTTGCTTCTTCAGCAGACTGTCCTTGTACTAATCCCCTGAGGGTACAACATGGCAATGCTGCTGGGGAAAAGAGACCTGAGGAAAGATCTTTTTTGCCTTGTATAGCAAGGGATGAGAGAACGAGAGAAACAGATGTAAAATACTTCCTTGTTAGATCAAGGTGGTTTTTTTTTTCCCCTTTGCCCTTTAGCAAATCAGTTCCATTCCCCGTCTGTCAGACTAGTGGACTTTGGTGTTCAGAGATATCAACTGATAGAGAGATCCCAAACATTTGCTCTTGTTGCTGCATGGACTTTTTCAGAAAGCATAAAAATCAAGACCGCGGGGAAATTTAACAAAACTTTAAGTATTCAGCTACTGAATGTTTTGCCCTTTAACACATTAGATGTTTTAGTAAGAAAGAAATCGACAAGATATGGAAATGCATCTCATTTCTGTTACAGTGATGAACCCAGCTCTCTGAGCAGGGTAGCACGTGCTGGGGGGATTGAGGGAGCTCTGTACAGACCCACAACACCTCCATCAATAAAAAGCCTCTAACACTTCTTCGCTTTCGTATCTCTTTAATAAAAATGAGTGCTTTAAAAATAGCTGTCCTCTAGAAGGGGCAAAGGAATAAACTGATGAGAGATATAGCTAGATTAGTTGCTGGCTGCAAAATTCTTTGATTGTGTTAAGATCTACACAGATGCAAACATGTTTTGTGATGGGGTGTGGAGACTTGGGTTTCTGCAGTTCTTGCCTGAGCCTGAGGTGAGTAGTTGCCATACTGCACAGTATGGAATTGAATGGAAGATTGTCTCGGGTAGCTGCTGGTGGGCTGGAAATGCCACTTGTAGACAGTAGCTGTCCTTCCTGTTGGTGCTCGATAAAAAACCCACTAAACACCTGAGGAGATTGAGGTTCATGGACATTTAGCATGTGCTGAACTTTAAGGCTATGGAGATGGCACTGTCTTGGTGCAGTGTCAGTCGCAGGATAAAAGCAATGCTTGAAACCAAGCAGACGTAGCCTTCCTACAAGAGCTTTCATTAAAGCACCCTGAGGACACAGGCACATGGGGGCAGGAACACATACATCACTATGAAAGCCAAGACTGGGTGGGGGGCTCCTGAGGGTTCTGGAGACAACAGGGAGGTCATGCACAGGTGGTGGCCGGCTGTTGCCTGTATGGGTGTGTCAGTGTGCGAGAGGTAGCAGGGATGGAGCTGCCTGTCTCACTGCCTGGCTGCTCCCCCAGGGCTCCCCTGGCTTCTCCTGGTCACCGCCCTGCTGATCCTGGCACTTCCTATGTTTGTACTGAGTCATCAGACTGTTTCTTCTTTAGGAACCAGTGTGTGAAAAGTTGAAATGTTTTGATGCTTTCTAAAAGAAGCATTTCAAATGCTCATATCAGAGTAACATTTCATCACTACCCTTTGCTTGATTTTGCTTTTAGAGAAGCAAAATCTCTTTTTTGTTTTTTCTTTTAAAACGCTTGCAATAGTAGTTAAAACAAATATTTTTAAACCTATAATAAATAAATAAACACACCTATAATGCAAACAGCTCTGGTTTGGTTTGCTGTGCTGCTGGGTAGGCTGTCATGAATGCGCTCGTATGTCCAGTCTGTAGTCTGCTGCTGAATCTTCAGGTAGTAGTACAGTAAAAAAAACACCACAAATGACATCATTACTGACTACTGAACAACACTCTTGAGTATCCAAAATAAGAGATAAAAAGAAGTGGACTTTTCTAGGAAGGAAAAGAACATGTCATTCCAAAAACATAATCTTGAATGCCATTATCAGCACTCTGGGGACAAGATACGATTCCTGATCACCTTCCTCAGCCCCATGCTTCCAGTGCTTCCAGGGCTCCCTTTCCCTGTAATAACCAGTGTATTTAACTCCAATACTAGATATGTTATTTCCAACAGTGTGTCACTCTAATATTACTACACCTTGCAACATTTGTCTTTTTTTTCCTTCTTTCTGTGCATGTCAAGACTTGACATTCTTGGAATTTTTTCTCCCTTTCTCCTAAAGGCAATAGCAAGAAGGAGCAATTACAATCGTAGTGCTTTTTTCTGGAACTTAGCAGGTGTGAAATATTCTCTTTATGTCCTAGTTAAGTCTGTTAAATGTTTTGCGAAGGTTTTTGGTAGATCTCCATATAATCACAATAATGACACGTTGTTTCTTTCTCTATTTTTTTCCTCTTTTTTTTTTTCTTTTTCTCATTACAGTTGAAACTGTAGAGGAAAAAACAGCAGACTCCTTGCAAGATTTGTACAGAGCCCTGGAGCAGGCCAGCCTGTCTCCTTTAGGAGAACACCGGATTTCCACTAAGCTGGAGTATAAGAAATCTTTTATAAAGAGATGTAGCGACCCAGTAGTCAATGAAAAACTGCACCAGCTGCGAATTCTGAAAAGCACTTTAAAGGTGAGATAAAAGAGGGAGGAAAAACCCTGCCCCAGGGTTGGATCGGGCTGTACTGTATTTGGAGATTAATTGTGCACAGCTGGAGTTCAGGCTGAACCTGGTGTGTTAAACAAGCAGGGGAGACATGGGGAAATGCTGTTTGCAAAGTAGGGAAAAATGCGCCTTGGGAGAGCAGTCGAAGTGAGGGCATCAGCTTTTATTTTTAAGTAGATAAAATCTCAGTCAGCTGCTCCTCCTCTAGCTAGTTTAACAGAATTTGACATCAAATTATCAGAGAAGACCTTAATCCCTTTTTTTGTCCCGAACATTTTCATTTACCAGAATGCATTCACTCTGTAATTACTGAAGTATAAATTTAAGCAAAGGCAGCCTTTCAAAAGGGAGCAATACCTTTCACAACACTTGATTATTTTCTGATTGCTGAGCTTGTCCAGGAGGAAACTGTGTTCTTGCTTTCTGCATAAGCTGATAGAACTTTGTATTTAATCAGTAGGATTTATTAAATACATAGATAGTAGTAATGATAGATTTGAAGATTTTTATGGTTATTCTAAATATACCACAGTTCATTTAACCTTCTTGTCAGCTTCTTTGTTTGTTACAGCAGTTTCAATTCTGTCCTGTTAGAGATTTTGGCAAACAATATGCTGGATTTCCCCAGGGACCCTGTTAACTATATTAAATTATCACATTTTAAGTCACTAGATAATTGCATGGTGGACTCTGTAACAGCTTTCATCAAAGAGGGCTTTATCAACATTATTTAATTTAGTTTTCCGTCACCTAGAGAAGCATTTAAGCAGTATTATTTTCATGCTGTGGGGCTCCCATGCTGAAAAAATCTTACACATACTTAACTTTCTGCACTGTATCGTCTCATTGAAGGTAACTGCTACTTGTGGTGTTATCTGGATGGGTCTTTACAGGATTAAAGCAGTCAGAAAAAGTCAAGATACATGGACTTTCCACATGACTTATACAACTGTGAAAAACTGAAACAAAATCACAGTACTCTCAGATGTGTCAGGGTGGCAGGAGGTTCACACTGTATCTGTGCTTTTGCACCATGGCAGGATCACTCACACCAAAAGCATGGTTCAGTGTCAGCAGCTTGCTGCTTAATTGTCTTTCTTCTTAGCATTTCTTGACACTTGAGCTACTTTGTGCCAACGGCTTCCCACAGATGGAATTGCTTTCTTCCAGGGAATTCCAAATACAGCACAACCTCTTGACCCAGCGGATGCCCGTTTTCATGTGTCTCTGGGACTTCCCTCTTTTGGACCAAGCAAATACAATTTGCTCATTCCCTTTCCATAAGCCATATGTTCTAAACCTGTTGCCATTCCTGTTTGGACCTTGATGAGTATAAATCATTCTTAAAGTACATGGCACCAATAATTGAAAACACAATGGCAACAAGTACGAAAGACAGATAATGGCTGTTTCTTGAGTAGAGCAACAGTGTAGTGACAAGTGCCTGTTCTGTAATGACATCATGGATGAATTTCTAGCTCCGTTATAGCCTAGAGATTCACATCTGTCATACTACTGGCAGTCGTAACTACTGCTGTTACCTAATCAGTTATTCTTTGTTTTTATCGATGCCCTTGATTTATCCTTCCTGAATGCAGCCAATTGCACTGGCCTGTTGGAGCTGGTATTCTGAACTTACCTTGAATTTATCCAAATTAATAGTAGCCTGAGACAGCAATCCAAATTGCTTGTAGGCTCTCTGTCCCATCATCTAAGTCCGTAAGGAAAAACTCCTCTGCTCTCTTTCCTGAGACACAACACGAAACCATTCTCCTGCCAGCAAGTATGAGCTACCTGGCTGGTGGTGCAGAGGTGTGGGTACCAGCCACAACCTGCGAGAAGCAGGTTATGCTAGTTCAAGCAGAGATATGGTAATCAGGAGTTCCCATGGTTTAGTTTCCACTGGTCGTTCTCAACTTGCACCTCCATTTCTGAAAAGGAGTATTCTAGCAGGTAGTGTTAATTAGCCGCTGTTTGCAAAGCACGAAAAATCTATTTCAACCTATTGCTTATGAGTGACATCTCTGACCCTTCTGATCCTCTCCCATAAACATGGACTGACACAACTTAATTTTTCCCTTTAACATGCTCCCCAGAAAGATTTAACACACTCATAGTATGGACATGGAAAACATGAGTTAGCAATGATGAGTGTGAAACCTGTCTGGCAGGGAAGATAGAGGCGAGATTGCTGGTGACCATGCCCTTCCTACGCAGAGCAGTGGTGCTGGAAACCTGCATGTTAGCTGTGTTTCCCAGGGTTATGTGTCCTGCATCCAGCTTCCACTGCCTGCAACAACTGCAAGGGGCTTTGGGTATATCTAAGGCTTAGTCTGATCTGTACTGGCTGCCTGTCATCTCTTGCTAAATTAATCACTGGCCAGTGAGTACAACACAGCCACATCCCTGCCTTGTCGATGGGTGAGGAGGTACCAGCAGCTATGTTAGATTTTACCCTTTTCTCTTTGCCGCTGCAGCCAGCCAGCCTATCACATACACCCAATCTTTAATGAAGATCAGTTATGATTAACATAGGGGTCCTTGCACAAGCCTTTGCAAAGTAGTGCTCAGATGTCCCCATGACAAGTCTGGTAAAAAAGGCTTAGTTCTGCTGGCGGGCGGGAGGCCATCTGGCTGCATCCCACGCACCCACCCGTTATTTCTTATGCTGATCGAGAAGAGTAAACAGATGGCACTTCGTCATGTGAAACCCATCTTGAGAAATGCAAGCAGCTAATAGTAAACAGCAGAGGTCTTGCTCTTCCTTGAGCTGAACAAGGGGTGAGGAGGGGGAATGGGGACTCTTTTCTAAGGATACTGGACAAGGCGAGGGGAGCCCCAGCCCCACAGGGTGGTGTGTAGGAAAGGCTTCTGTTTGCAAGTGGTCCTATAGCAGTCAGGTAGCACTCCTGCTTTTAGGGGCTCTAGGGCTTGCGTTTGCTGCCCCCATTCTCTCCTTCCACTCATGTGATTGACTTTGCCAGTGACTCATCGCTCGCATTGACCCTCCTTGTTCCTTTTTTCTCACAGGCCAGGGAAGGAGAAGTAGCCATTATAGATAAAGTTCTGGATAATCCAGCTTTGACGTCTAGACACTTTCAAGAATGGAAGCAAATGTACCTTGATCTCTTCATGGACATCTATCAAAGCAGCACCCTGAGGGACTCTGTTAATGGCTCGTCGGAGGTTGATGCACTTATAGCCTCCTTAGCCCATACTCACTCTTACATTGAAACACATGTATAAAAGTCTCTCTTTTTGTCCATTTGTTACAGTCCAGCCCTTTACTTAAATGCATAAAGTAGGTTTTATATCAATATGTGGGAGCTCTAGTAAATTATATTTTAATGTTACTCAGCTGTGTGAAGTAAACCTTCAATAGTCAACGATACCATGTCTTTATTGAAGATTTGTATATTTTATACGCTAGCAATGCTCTGCTTGTGTTTACCTTCTGTGAAATAGCAAATATGATCTTCAGCTATCAAAGAAAAGTATTTAAAAGCATTTTTGGAAGATTGTGGCCTTCTCAAGGAAGTTCTACAAGCTAAAGGTTTTGATATTGAAGGTCACTTTTACAATGATATTTTGTATTATATAATCCCAGTGTTACATTGCATTTTTGGAGTGCAGGTACTATTTTGGTGGTGGGAGAAAACCATTTTTTATATTTAATGAGAAACTCTAGGAGTTTTATTAAATAACAGGGAAAAAGTGTAATGCAGTAGTTGTGTTTCGGTTTTGTCAAACACACAAAAGGGTGAAAATCAGCAGACAGAAATGACTGACGTGAATTTAAGTATCAAAAGGTTACGTCTTATTTCCTTATGCTTTTTTAAAGTCTGTTGCTAAGGTTTAAAATCAGTGCAAAAGGATGCCAGTTTGTATTCTAATCAAGACCAAATTATGTGTTATTTCTCTCTTAGTCACATTTGGTTGATTTTTTTTTTTTTTTTTTAATTAATCATGGTACTGTCATGCTGCTTTTTTACTGACGGTATCAGTATAATGTGCAGATTTTGCAGAAGATAAAACAGACTTTGAACATCCTTGATAGCAGCGTTTCTCTTGCCTGGAAAAGCAGCAGTGGGAAAGGTTCCCAAGAAAATGCTCTGAATCTGAGAGACTTTGAAAATTCCAGCAATAGAAAAGGAATTAATAGGATTTTTCAACTACTCTCCTATGTATTTTCTGATCTGTGAAATTTGGCCTTATTGTATGCAGGGAAAATGTGTGATGGGAGCAGAGCTGAGCACAGGACTCGAAAAATAACTGAGGAGTAAGAAAGCCTCTGGTTTGCTTTTGAAGGGGAAGGGATGTCTCTGGGTTCTGCTGGGTTCACAAGCCAATTAAAATGTTTTAAACTTCCATGAGATTTGAGATGGGCTGGAGACAACCCAGCGAATAAGAGTAGAAATAGCTCCTTAGAGTTAGACACATGCCCGGAAGAGGAAAGTGGGAAGGAAATATTAAATCGCGTATTTTCATTTTATGGGCTTGTTTTTGAAAAGTGAAGAGAGCATGACAAAATATTTCTGCTGCTTTTCAGTATTTTGCTGCATAACTTAGGACTCTCGACATGATTTCATAATGCTCATGTGAAAGGGAAAAGCCTCTTCTATACTTTTTACAGCGAGTTGTACTCTTCACCAACTTTAGACTATTGCCTGTACAGCTCAGTGAATGTACTTTAAACTTTATGAGCTCTGATATCTCCTGGCAGTTATACCCATGCACACATGAAGGAAAGAGTGGACAGATTTATTTTCACTTTCTTCCTTTCTTTTTATTCCTCTCTCTTTCTCCCTCTCTTTTTCTCTCCTCTCTCTTTCTTTTACTTTCCCTCTTTCTTATTTTATGGCATTTGGGTTGCAAATGTTTTGCAGATTTTGCACAATTGTACAGACGAGTGGCCTTTCTGTAGCCCATTTTCAGTACTCCTATATTCAAGTCGATATGGATGACAAATCATTTATCAACGTTTGTATAAAATTTTGAATCCAGTGTAAAATTTGTACCATTAGAAAAATATTGTTTGTATAAACTGGACATTTATTTACTGCATGAGTACTGACTTGTATATTAAATTTGTGAGGTTTTTGTAAATTTCTCTCCAAAAATGCTTAACCTGAAATGGATTGTGCTGTTTGTTCCAAGCATTTAGATTCTCCTGCTATTGTTTTACTGGACCAAAAGTAAATATATTCATATAAAAATCTCTTTATATCTGATGTATGTATATGCACATTGTGTAGTTGATTCCTTGTCAAAACCAAGGCAGTTCAGAAGACTTAGATCTGTTGCTATGCAACAGCTATTCTGCCTGCACTTTACATTAGTAAAGTCAGCTTGATTGCTTTAAAGGTGAAAATTAAACATTACAGTTTTTTAAGCTAGTCTGGTGACAAAGAACATGTCCTATCCATTGTGCTGCCTTCTTTTAGGACTATTAAATGTTCTTCTATATATATTTTTATTGTATCAACTCTCAGCCTAGAAAGGGAACACTATAAAATGAAGTACAATAAATTTAGCTTTTAAATGAACATTTGTGACTTGAGATTAAATTTACTCCACACCAAAATTATTCTGCACCATCTGACTGTTATTATGCCTGCATTTCACAGATCCACGTACCTCGAAGTACCCCCATAATCTATGCCCTCAAATTCTACCAACATGGCCAAAAAGTGAGACTATTTAGTGTCTGCCTACATACAAAACAGCAATAAAGACTTCAGAAAACCTTCAGTTACCCCTCTCCCCATCGTACTCTCTGAAGAGAGTAAACCTTTTTTGACTGCAGGATTCACTCATGTACCAGTCAAGAACTATGAACCATTTTAGTGTCACAGGTGTGATAACGCTGTGTATGCTACCAACGTAAGTGTCAAAGCATTAATTACAGTAACTCCTGTAACAATTTTCTTAGAGTCTAATAATAAGTATACCCATACATCTCTGGCCATCTAAACTAACACAAGGTTTGGATACAACAGAAATGTACTGCACCAGTAGTGTGTGTCTTTAAAATAATGCAAAATAAACATCTGAAAGGCATGCTACAACAAAGGCTGCTCAGAGAGAAATGGCTTCTATCAAACAGTCACTGTTTTAACTTATGGCCATTACTGAGTCTACATATCAAAAAATCTTGCTTTCTGCCCAGTAGTTTCATGCTGGTTAGCTAAAACATTCTTGCTTGGTATGTAACATATCAAACAATACCTTATTATTAGTTCTCGTAGGCATCAATTTTCTAGTCTTTATACAGTTCACTTTCATTTTGCTTAGCCATAGCATAGAAATTCAATAGCACTTGCCAGCTGGGAAAATTACCTCTGCTTAAGAAAACAGAAAAGATTGATTATATTTTTTAACCTTTGAAAAATCTGACTTGCAACACTGATTAATCGCTATCTAGGTATTATTCTTCAAAAGTCAAGCATTACCATTCTCGCTTATCTCATCTAAATGTGCTACTTGCTACATCCTTTCTCAGTGAGATCAGCCTCCGGCTCCGTACCTCCCAGCACCTTTTCCCATGCTGGAGCCAGACTTTCTTGCCCTTTTCCAACAAGCCTTTGGCTTATCAAAGCAAAACCTTCATTCTGTCACATTCAGTGCCATTGCAATTTTCTTCTTCTCCAGGACTGCCCCGCTGGTTCATCTCCTGGGATGATTACTCCGCAGTGTGTTAGCTCAGCAGTTCGGTGGCCTTTTCTGCTGGCTGTCACTGTCCTGGTCATCGGCAAGTTCGGAGAGTTGCAGCACTGCACACTGCAGCCCACACCAAGGCAAGGGGGCTTTGCAGATCTCCTCCCAGCCATCATTGTCGATGTCGTAGCCAACCACGTCTTGTGTGGGGACTTCCCGTGAGTTTTGCCATTTCTTTCCCCCAATAAGAAGAGCCGTTTCCTCTACCACTGCCAGACCATAGCAAAACCGATCATAGATCAGTGGTCTTAACCGGGTCCATTGGTTTAGATCAGGGTCGTATCTTTCTATTTCAGAGAATGGTTCATATAGTCCTAAAAAGGTGAATATGGATTCTCTGATTGTTGCCATCTGATGCCCAAACCGAGCAATGCTCATGGGTGCTTGTTGCATCCACTGCCCTTCAAGTGAGCTCAGAGAATATAAGTCCTTGCTTGTGCTGGCTGAGTCTGAGTACTTGCCCCCACAGATGTATATAGTATTCTTGCAAATGGCACTGGCATGGCCATGTATTTTGCATGGCAACTCCCTGACCTTCGTCCATCTGTCTCTGCTGATGTTGTAGACTTCCACAGATGAATGCAGCAACCCATCCTCACCCCTTCCACCCATGGCAAAAATATCATTGCCTAGGACACAACAAGAAAACTGGCTTCTCTTTTCCAGCATAGGCATGACTTGGGTCCATGTGTTAAATCTTGGATCATAACGATGGACCTTATTCGTAATGGATAAGGTCTTGTTGGTTTTAGCATCACCTGGGGAACCACCTTCTATTTCCCCACCCAAGACGTAGAGGAAGTTCCCCACCACGCACACGCTGTGGTTCTGCACCCTGTCCTGCACCTGCGTGAGAGCTCGCCATTTGTGATTGTAAACATCAAAGGCCACCACATCAGTGACGAGCCCACCGCTTGCTGTCCCTCCCCCAAGCAGAATGATCTGGGTTTTCTGGTTCCTCAGCGTGGTGTACTTGTCCTGCAGGACAGGCTGTTTGAAAACAGATGTATGGTAATTAATTGCCTTAATGATCAAGCACTTAATACCTGCGGAGAGGGGCACTTCTGACTGTGTGTAGGTTCTTCTCAGCTCTTCCACCGGGATGAGGCCGTATCTTATGTGCTCTAAAAGGCTGCTTGTGTGAGCTAGCCTGGATTTATCCTGCTTCAGCCACAGCAGCACAAGATTAAGCAGACGAGTTTCTCTCACCATGGGCAGATCTGGTGATTCAACCACTGCTAGCAAAGACCTGAAGTTCAGCTCGAGCAGTCCTGTTAAATCCAAGTCCAGCAGCTTCCAGAAATTATTGACAATGTACTTTTCTGTTGCTGCTAAGGCATCCGGCAGGTAGAACTTCCTGGCCACATTGGCAGAGAAGCAGCAGTTTTCCAGGGCAAGATTGTTAACTAAGTACTGATTGCACAAGCCAATAGCATCAGTCACTTGCAAGTAGCTTGCAGCTTCCAAGGTATCCTCCAGGCTTTCAAAGGAAAGGGGCAACAAGGAAGTGTAAATGAAATCCAAGACATGCTGGAGACCAACGGGTGAGACAACTTGCAGGTGAATTACACTGGCTTTAGACTCTTGGGTATAACTTTTGAACAGGGCTCGGAAATAGTCGCTGGAGCATGCCAACAAGGACTTGTGTGCAGGAAACTCATTCTCCTTCACTTTCAGCAAAATATCACACAGAAAACCCTCTGATCTCAGGGTCTGGTACTGGGCGAGCACAGCGGTACAGTGTGCTTTGCAGTAGGAGAGGAAGTAACTCATGATAGGCAACACAATTCTTTCCCCTTGAGTTATTAAAGCTAAAATACACCTAGATATTGAAACAGCTGCCCTACTCAACAGCCATTGCTTGAATGCCCAGAACACCTTCAGCTGTTAGAGAAAAGCCCAACAAAACAAACAAAAAAAAAATCAGTCTCTTGCCTGGCATAGGGGGACAGTTAGTAGATTTGTAGCGAATTCAATGCATTCTTTCGTAGAAAAAACAGCTGAATATCGTAACAGCTGTAGGATGCTTACTTTTCTGGCCTCCGTCGGTTGTGCAAGGATGAATGGTCCACGGTCGTGCTGAGCACTTGCTGGGCTGGCCATCAAGTGACAGATGAGGGAGCTAGACGACAATCCCAACAAATGACACTTTGTGTCTGCCCAGCCGTCGCCCTCGACCCTTCTTGCTCCGCAGGCAGATCAAATAGATCCTCTCTGGCTGCCAGTGCATGGCTCCGAGCACACACACAGATGAGGAAGGAGTGCTGGCTTTTCTCCTCGCTTATTTGTAGTTCCAACTCAGATGAAGTCAGACTTTGCCACCACTGGAACAGGAGTCCTCTTTTCGTCCTCTTTTCACACTCTTGTAGGAAACCTCAGCTGAAGATCAAATCGGCAGCCGGGGATTATTGCATGAAGATTTTCTAAGACCATAAATCTTTGCCTGGCAGGCAGTAAGACAACCAAAATATCAGGATTAGTCACTGGTTTGATTTGACACGCATTTCTGGGCTCTTTGCTTCACATGACACCGCCATAACTCACAGCTACCAGAATAGCCGCAGGCACATCCCCTTGTCCCCCCTGCCCGGGAGCCGACCACAGGCGGGCGAGCGGAGGGGCCAGGGACTGGGCGGACGGAGAAGCTTCCACTGACAGCCACAGCCAAAGCAGCTGACTTGGAATGACCTGGCTGGCAATCACAAGGGTAACACATTTGCACAAGGCAGTGACAAAAATAGATTCCCCCAGTTCGGCCATAATAAACCAAAATCTGTTTATAGAGGAGGTTTTGCATAATTGCACTCTTGGTTACCAGCTGAGAACAAACCCAGAGCCCCTGAGGATAGGCTGGAGTTGACTCGCTCGGTTTTCTCACTTTCACTTGGTCCCAATTAGAAGCACGTACAAGGGGATTATCCCTGATTTTCACCTGAGCCCTTCAGTGTCTAATTTCTACCAGGAATAGTAGCTTTGGGCGGGCTACACATCCTGACCTCTTCAAGCTTGCTTTTGCTTTGCTTTTCTTTTCCCTTGCGTAACTGGGTGGAGCTCTTCCGGAATCTCCTCCTGACACCTTTCTTTCCAGGTCAGACATGCTCAGGACTTTCAAACCTTGACAGGGTTGATGAACGCCAGACCACTTCGCTGCATCATGAGGTCCCAGCAGACTTGGGGCCAGAAGAGGCTCCCGCAGGACTGAAAAATTTCACCTTTTGCTCAAGCCCAAGGTAAAGCCTTTTTACTGTATTTGTTTATAATTATTTATGTGATGTCATAAAATTCCGGCTCACCCCTGTAATCGAGGGGTCTTTGGGAACTGACTGAATCCTAATATGGATCGTGCATGCTGAGCAACTGTTCCAGTGTGCTTAAACTGTTTTGATAAGTAGACCGATACCTGCACATGCTCTGCTCTGTTTGTGGGGAAGGACTCCAAAAACATCATTCTTTGTTGCTGTATAGTTCTGAAAATTGATTTCCTGCTTGAACCAGCTTTCTGTCTTGACATTATAGACCACACATCTTACTGAAAAATCTTCCCCCTTGCTAGCAAAATAACATATATGGACAGTGAGGATGAAGGAGGAAAGGGATGCCTTCTTCCTCTTTTCCAGTGGTTTTGCTTATGTCTGTGTTGGTGCAACTCTGAAGTATTTCAAATGTCGTTTGTTCTGCCATTGAGTTGAAATTCCTGGTCTGATGCTTTTCCTGTTCTGCACAGACTGGAGACCAGGCATCTCTGTAACCCCTTGGCATTCAGGCATGCTGGTGATGGGACACCAGGCTTTAGAAGTTGTTCCTCCTAAAGGTACTGTTTTCCCCAGTTTAAACCTGTAAGGTACCAGGTTTCAATAACTTGAAGTGCACATAAACCTTCACTGTTTTGGAACAGCAAGCCGGGTGCTAGAACATCGCACTTTCCCCATGAGAGCAAGCACTGAGCACAGGGGAACAGGGAGGCTGAGCCTTCACTGCAGGACTGAGTTTGAGGAGCCTTTCTGAAGCCATTCTGGCATAAGCAAGTCTTGGCACCACCGCCTCTTTGCTGACAGTCCCTGTCCTCCCTCAGGCCTTCGCCTGTGCTGCTATGTTTCCTCTGACATGAGGGACTCGGAGGTGATACCAGGAACTGATGCTCAGAGATGAATGGAGGAAATCCAAAAAATCCAAAATAAAACAACAGAGAGGTCTCTGTAGCCCAGATTAGGTCCTCAGCCTCCCTCACTGTGTGGCTCCGCAAGCAGAGGTAATGCCCCAACCCAGAGTACAGCAAAGGCCAGGAGCAAGCCAGTGGTTGGGGATCCACCATCACATTTGACATGTGATGCCCACCCGACACACAGAAACTAGATTGATCTTCTGTCATTGAGCCGTGGCCAACAGTCCCCCAGTGCTGGTAAAGTGCTTTGTGTATGACGGTAAGCCATAGAAGCTGGGACTGAGAACACATAATTAATAAAACCCTATTTCCCCCAGATCCAGATGTACCAGAAAAGATTCAGAGATGTGTCTTTTGCAACTATAGGTATTACCAGCAGCAGAAAAAAGCGTACTCGCCACATTAAGCAATGCACTCCGCAGCAAAGGCAAGGCAGCTTTTCTTCTCCCTCAGCAAGACCAGGCCAGGCACTGCCAGATTTGTGCCAGTTTTGCTGGCACTTGTGAAGTACCAGTACAGCACCGATCACAAGCTCTGTAACTTCAGAGAGGCCAAATGAGGCTCAGCCTGAATGTGCCTGTGCCCAGAGAGATGCAGCATTAACCCAACTTGTTGCCCACCACTTGCTCTCCCAATGAATTCTGTGCATTGGCTGCAGTTCATTCAGGTCAGCTGCCAGTTGACTACAGTGTGTTGCCACAGGACCTGGTACTGATTTAACTGAACTGATTTAATAACAGTGCCAGATAAGCAGGTCCTATAATTGTATGCTGTTTTGCTGTGCAGTTCCCTCTCAGACCTACTTCATCTTCATGGCAAGCCGGCAAATAGAAATAGTAAGAATCATGATCCTTCTAAAGCTATTTATTTGCCTGGAGACATTTTTTCTTCCACTTAAAGTTGAAATAACACCAAATCCTTTCCAGTTCCTTGCTCTGGAAAAAAAAAATTATATATTTTTATATATATATACATATACATATATATATACACATATATATATATATATATAAAAATGAGGTTTGTCCTGGCTCTGCTTTTAGGCAGAGCTTTGTCTAACTAGGGAGCCTACTCAGCCAGTACCCTCCTTCATCAACAGACAAATTATCTCCACATGGAGCTCAGGTCTTCATCACCTTTGGAGGAATATTTGATATCCATTAGCAAGAGAGCAGGCAGTGACTGAACAGCTAGGTTATAAACCTCAGGAGTAGACCTAGCACTAGATGGGATGCAGTCAAGCCATGGTCTTATTTTTCTCAACTGTAATTTGAAAGATCAGATCTAATGTTTGACTCACTATATGGTGCTTAAAATTAGGGAAAGAGTGTTTCAGTGATACATTATTTGCTGGGAATAGGTAATACCTTTTTAATCATGTGCATCATTAGCACTTTAAATTAGATTTTGATTTCAGTATATTTTCCATTGAAATAATTGATATACTAGACAGTCTGCAATATAAAAAGAATATTCAGAAGTATGCTGTGAAAAATGTAGGCTTCCACACTTGCAGTTATTTTTTTTGCCTATACAAAGCTGAAAAATGGCCTGAATTGCAATGCTGTGTTCAGTGTAATCTTGCAAGTAGGGCATTGGTTAATAAACACTTCAATTACCATTGTAAATTTTTCCAATTATTTTTTAAAAGTGAAGGTTATAAAATGAGTTGTACAAGTAAAATTACGCTAATTGGTAACAAGTGGCTTACTGTAAAATATTCATTACAAAAATCCACAGCAGAAGATTTCTAAGCTACACTTTGTTCCAGAAGAAATCAGTTCAGTTCAGAGGACAACGAACACTTCAGATGCTTGATAATCTCCCACATGAACAAATACAGCAAAAGGAAGACAAATGCTGAATGTAATAGGGATGATGTAGCGTATAGGTTTTCTAGAAACTAGTAATCAGAAAGTTCATATTGATTTAAGTTGTCTTGTAAAAACCATTAGACTAGAGTCTGTATTGTACTGTACTGTACTGTACTTCATCCTTGAATAACCATCCACAATAGTATTTGGGTCATCCTGCCTATTTAAAGCAAAGGATGTTTAGCTCGGGAAGGGAGTCTTTAAAACAGCAAGAGGGAGAAATTTTCTTGCAGCTAAAAGCAATGTACGGTGAGATCATGTCTGTGTATAAAAGCACAGGAGAAAGTTACCAGCTTGGATGAGGTGGGTTGAGATTGTGAGGTTTCCATTTGGCTGGGGGAGGCTGGGGACTCGCTTGACTTTAAGCACAATCTGTGTGTGAAGGAGATGGAGATGCCCACAGGACACTTTGCCCCGCTGTGAGCTGGGGGAGCAGGAAATCAGCACAGGGCAGCTCATTCCCTGGCCCCTTGCAGGAGTGTGCAAACCCTCGGCACACTGTATCCATCCACCTGCCGCCTAGGAGGCGTCTGCTTCCAGGGATGATGCTGGCAAGAAGCTTGTCTGAGTGCAAGCCTCTGCCTGCCACTGGGGAGAAGGAGAGGTTTGGTGTGGTCAGCAGTCAGCACAGGGATCTCAGCCAAAGCCTCCTGCAAGGCCATGTCTGCACAGCTATGGCTATGGGACAGTTTTCTGTGGTTTCGTGAAAAAAGAGGAGGAAAGGAGGCAATACCGCTGGCATACCGGGGTTGGGGGTGCCACGCCTCATTTGGGTTATGCCAGCACCAACTACACGGATGCAAGAAAGCATCCTGTGTCAGACTGTGAAAGGCAACGTGAAATATTATAACTGTCTTTCAATCAGCCTGTGCCTCATTTGTTTCCTCTCTCCTTTTTTTCAGGTTCCCTTTTGTTCTCCTCCCATGCAGACCAACGTCGTTACGGTTTCCATTGCTCTCTCAGTGGGTTAGATGTGAGCTTCATCAGTGAATAAAACCAAGTTGGGAAAGTTTTAACCTGGGTTGCCATTTCAGAGCAACTGCAGTGGGATGAGTCAGGCAACACAGCTGCAGGATAACGAAGGTGAATGTATATTTTAACAGGAGCAGATTGAGTGTGGCAAAGGCATTAATGGGATGTGTTTTATTCACCCTCCTAATCTTCTTGAGTTACTGAATAGTCCATGACTAGCAAGCCTCACTGATCATTTGTCAGGCTGAGCTCAGAGCCAGTCCATAGTGGTGTAAGGTACTGGTGGCCCTACTCACCAAACAGGGAGAGATGTCTCCCTACAGACTAGGCACAGTCTCTAAATACCACTCCTGGAAGAAATTTCTAGGGTAGTTATAGGAACTGGACTGCATACGTCAAATTTTCCTCTCCAGGACAGAGTTCTTGCACACCATGGCTTTGGTCATCTCCCCTCCTTCCCCTGGTATGAGCTGGATGCATACTGGGCATGTGTGTAAGCTGTGGATAGCAGTGGGCCAAACCCCACATCCCCAAGGCACTCTCCAAGAAGTAACGTACTACGAGCTCATTTTTATTAGTTTTTACTTTAGAGTTCTTGTGCCAGCAACACTGCAAATATTGACTTCCTCATGGAGGTTCAAGGGTGTGCCTGCCCAGACAAAACACAAAGTCTACTTAAACCAGCTTGAAGGCCTGTAGAGATTCTGACTTTTTTTTTCATCGAGTTTATGTAAGTCTCATCTGCCTAGATCAAGGATTGATAGAAGCAGCTCTTGAAGGGAGTGAACATACATAGCCCATGGTTTGAGCCCCAGCGATATGCACCTGGCATGACAGTGCAGTGTCGTTTCCTTGGTACAATTACAGGGTTTTTAAGGGACCTTTGAGGGAAAACATAAAGTTCACAATGGCTAAGAGGAAACTAGCTTCCAACACTCCAAAGATTTATCTGTCTGTTGATCTCTCGGGTGGCCCATCTCCCAAGGGTACTAGGTGTCTCTCAGCAGAACCATGGCATTTGTCTGACATTAGAAGTCAGCAGCCCATAGACAGGCTGCTCCAGCCTTGCTGAGGTACAAAGCAACGCACTCAGGGTAAGTACATGTCCTTCTGAGACATGCGGGTCAGCTTGAGATGCCCTCTCAGACGAACTGGAAAAACTCCTCCTGCAGTAAAGAAACAGTGCTCTTTTGGGGTGAGGGTGGGGAAGATGTTTCAACAGGATACCATACTTCTTCCAGAAAATCCTGAGTCCTCACTCGCACAAAACTAGTCCAGTTGCATTCTCCTCCCCTGCTTGCAGAGGCAGCTCTGACATCTAGGAAACTCCTCCTATCCTGACAGTGGTCACTTCAAACAGAGGGATGCAAACAAGAGCTGGAGTTAAATGAGGAATGTAGTTATATGGAGCTACCATACAATGCTGTAAATTTTGTATCCTACCGTTGAACAGGGGATTAAAAATGAATGTACATACTTTAAATTCTTTAAACTTACAAGTAATGACAGTGCTAGTACTTTCTGGAGGTAATGCAATGACAGCAATACAGTAGTTTAGGCCAAGGTTGGCCATCTCAGAAGGGTGTGTTATGACAGGACCAGGGGAGATTCAGACTAGACATGGAGAAGAAATTTTTTACAGTGGAAGTGGTAAAATACTGGAACAGGTTGCCCAGACAAGTGGCGGATACCCCATTCCTGGAGACATTCCAGGCCAGGCTGGACGGGGCTCTGAGCAACCTGATCTAGTTGAAGATGCCCCTGCTCATTGCAAGGGGTTGGACTAAATGACCTTTGAAGGTTCCTTCCAACCCAAACTGTTCTATGATCTTGACAGGGTACAACCACGGCTTTCCTGCCTTCTGGCCTCTTCCGGTCTTCCTCTTTGCTGAACTATGGTCCAACAAGCAAGTTACTGCAAATAAAATTTCCTTAATTTGCACTATGGAAATGACAAATCTGGTCAGAGAAAACCTGATTTAAAAAGGTAAGTAGGTTTCTATATTTAAAGGAGTAGACAATCTCTCACCATTTAGCTCACACAAACATATGAATGTGCCTACAGCCCTCGTAAAAAAAAATGTCAAAATTAATATATTAACTTCATGAACTAGTCCTGAGGCAGACTTCCAGCGCATCACTATGTAGGGAGCTACTGTGTGCTGCTAGTACAGCATTTTCATTACACTAGCTAAGTGAAAGCTTTTAAAAAGATAGATTTCATTAAGTATATTCTCCCATACTTCCCAACATCAGCACCCTAACTCATAAAATAACAAGCTGTAGACGTAAAATAACAAGCTATCTTTGCAAACAAACGGCACACTCTGATATTTCTACTCCTCCTGACTACGGTTGAGAGGCTGTATGTAAAAATAAAAGAGTAAGAAAATGAAATCAATCACCACACAAATCACCTGTCCTTTTTTCCCCAAGTCAGTTTACTTGCCTTCAACAAAACAAAAGAGATGTTAAAAGTCTGACAGATTTTCTGCAGGGGGTTATATTTTGCAATTTTCTTCAAATGAGCTTTTTGATCTAATAAATATTTTCCAGTTCAACATCTACAGAGTTGTATGGGAATAGGGGCTGGTTTTGATTCCTTTGAAGCCAACAGGAATATTGCCATAAACTCTGGTACAAGCAGAAATGCAACATTCTGAGCATAGAGAAGCTTTATGGGCCAAAGTATCTGTCTTAGATTATTTTTTTAGCCTTATAGACCAGGGGCATATTCAGTTCCCAATTGTCCTATTGCAATAAAGGTTACATTAAAGATCAGAGCCTTTACAACTGAGACCCTCATCTGCTATAGAAGAGAATCTGATGAGTTTCTATGTATCGCATGTTATTTTTAACCTGCTAACACATCAGCAGTCTGTATGAGGTGAGCAGGTCCTAGTGAGCAAGGCTGGGGAAGGGCAGCAATAATCACTGCTCAGATGCTCCTGTGCTGCAGCCTTCAGTGACTCTTGAGGGAGCAAAGTCTTCAGCCACCGGTGTTGCATGGCTGCCCTTGCAGTCACTATTGCTGATTTCACTTGGGTTACTTCAGAAACAGATAGGCTTGCAAGATTGCTTCCTACTGCCTCACCCTCTGGAAATGTTCACATTAAATGATAGAAAAATTGACTGATTCTTTTTTTTTTTTTTTTTTTT
>VWYH01003979.1:667963-690463 GCA_013399365.1 Pampusana beccarii
TTTTTTTTTTTTTTTTTTTTTTTTCATCTAGGCAGGTAGGTACTTCTGATTCTTCCTCAGGTTTTTCAGAAAAGAGTTACTGGAGAAAATACCACATTTCCACAGCCTCCAGAATTACAACACATTACCACAACCTTCAGAAAAGAGGCACTGCAGATAACTTAAGTTCCTATAGGCCATTCATAGTTTCCCATGCATTGAAATTCTGAACTAAAAAGATGAAAGGAGAGAACAAATAGGGATCACGAAGACATCAGGAACAAAAATGTTTAGGGAATTTTCATAGGCAGAAAGAGCAGATAGAGATCAGGGTCCTTTCAGGAATCTAAACAATATAATGGCCATTGCTGCTCATGACAATGTTCTTCCTAGCAACAGCAATTCTGTTATCAAGCTGACATGAAACTGTCCAAGTTGGTTCAGGACAGGGTTCTGTGCGATAAGCACTTCAGAAACACTCAGAAAGTGCTGTCAACTCCCCTCCAATGAGGCCACCGGCTGTAAGTCGCTGCTGTCAATAAAACTTGTTGCTCTTAATTGTTTGGGTTTCTTTGAGAAACAAATATTTACCGGCTTCTGATTTGCACAGTCTTCTAAAGGTCACAGATGCCAGCTCCAAGGGGAGCCAAGCTATTCAACCTTAAACTATTTAACATTGGCTTCCTGTACAAGCCTGCGGTGCCATAAAAGCAAGCAACACTATGGGACTTATGTGTAAGGATGGAGGAGTAAGTTCTTCTCCTCTTGGCCCACTTCAGCATGTTATTTTTAAAAGCTTATTCATTCAGTGATGGAAATAGATGCCTCCATTTTGCTTATCATTTGAATAGAGTTGATGTGTTAGATGCTAATGGTCTGCTGGGAAGTAAGAATTACTTTCTTGTATAATAAATCTGGATGGAGGGGAGAGAAAATGTGTTTCTTGGGATTGGTATTAGTGGTAAAAGTTTGAATTAAGAAAAAAAAAAAAATCTAGGTTTTCCAAAACTGTTATAGCCCTTCTACATCCACTATGTAGTCCACTATATGTAGTAACCTGTAGCTCCACAAAAGCTTCAACTCATTTTAGCTACTGGCTTCATCTCAATGCTTAATGCCATCATGGGTGGATCTTTAAATTGTGCTGTAAATAATACATTCCCTACAAATCTGCCTGGAATTTGGCAAGTATAGCTGCTTGGGCTTGGAGGCAAAGAGATGGATTAGATGGTCTTCTGAATCCCTCTGAGGGCTGTACAGTATGTTCTTCTGCTCAAGATAAGCTTTCCATCACAAAGTCTTCTGAACTATGAGGCATGTGTCTTATCAGGCCTTGGTGATTCACACAAGTGATTTTCTAAATAGAGATGCTTTGCTGAAAAACAAAAACCTTAAATAGGAAAAAGCTTGGATTGCACGCTGATGTGTGGTGCTTTGGAGACATCATAACTGCTTTGTTTGGAAATTTTACCGAGGTTGTCAGTAAGCTGAAAGTGTACAGGACAAAGGCCATGCAAAGTGTCTACCTGAAACCAGTGACTCTCCTCACGGAAAGAGCCATTGGAAGGTCATTGCCCGACAACACGGCTGTTTAAAAAGCTGTTCCCTGGGGATGTCACAACTTGAGCACTTCTGCTCAGATCAGTCCATAAAGAACACATTTTTGACAACTGACTGGTGTAGTACAGAAATGAACTCCACTACTACCAACATCAGAGTTATGTTATCTTCCTCTGTGCTGCCTCACAGAAACAAAGTAGGCCATTCTCTATCTTATTTGAAATTTTAAGAGTAGAAATAGTTCTTATTCTGGATATTAGGACATCAGGAATTTGTGCTTCTGGATGTGCCCTTCCTTTGGTTGTTTTTTTGTTGTTTTTTTTGTTATTGTTGAAGAGAAGGAGCAAAGCATGTAAAGTATCAGAGAGCCAAAAAAATCAATAAGCAAAAATGGAACAACAGCCATGTTCTTCCGTTGTATTCATTCTGTCCTGCACCAAGTTGATACAGGTGCAGGTGAGAGTCCCACTTTCAGAGCTGGAAGTTGCTTTTGGTAAAGATTTGCAATGCAACACCAGTGTGAATGCTGGGACACAACAAGCCAGATTCTGGAGGAATAATGCCTCTGCATCAACACACATGTGCGCTTCCTGAAATAACCATGTCATCTTGGAACGCAAAATCCCTTCCCCAACAAGATGGTTCAGTTGCTGCTCAAGCAGGCCAGAATGACTCTGCAGTGGAAAACACAACCAAACTAAAGAACCTCTCAGAGGGTTTTGTGAGGAAGAACTAGAAATCCTGGACATTCTGGCTGCTTCCCCACGGATGTGAGTAGCTCCCTGCAGGACAGCAGGGCAGGAAGCTCTGACTGAGAAGGCTGGATGGGGGCAACCATGGGAGAGACCTAGTTGGCAGAGCCTGGCTGACACTGCAGGGAAAAAGAGGGTAAGGGAAGCCACTGGTCTTCCCTCCCTGCTGCCTTGGCCTGCCACCACCTGAGTAGGATGGGGTTTGGGAGGCTCCAGTCCCATCTGATGCTTTTCTGAATCACACTCTTCCCCAGGCTCCTCCAGAGCTCACGATCTGCTAAGGCCATTCTCCAGGTGAGCACTGGTGAGTCACGGGCTCTTTATACATGAAATACCAATTCAGGAAACAAAATTCACCCTCCCACAGGGTGACGGATGCTGTTCATCCTTTTTCCTCCCTTGCAACTCACATCCTTCCAAGTGTCTCTCTTTCCTCCTGATTCTCCAAGGCTGCAAGTGAAAGTGACTCTGGTGCAAACCAGCTCGGCTTCAGTGATGTGGATGCACCAGAATATGACCCAGCCCTCTGTTTTAGGTCAGCGTCATGACTGTGGCATATGCAGCTTTCACTTGCCTAGACGGACATGGGGCATAGGCACAGCGCGTTCCTCTCTTCTCAAGGGCCAGGGAAAAGCCCAGATGTCCTATTTATGTCACAACAACTATATGAATTTGATGCTGACTGACTTTTTTCAACTGTGTAGTGATGTTCAGTGTCATTTTCCTGATCTTCACAGAACTCTGCCCTTGCACTGCCCTGTTTGATAGCTCTCAATGTGAGGATGGTCAGCAGCATTTTATTGGAGAAACAGTCAAAGGAGGGAATTAAGACATGGCCTCATTTGGAGATATCAGTACCTGAGTCACTGGGATGTCATTCAGGCCTGAGGACAGCCTGTGAAGGCTTTCAGATCACATGCATGCTTGCATAACATTTAAAAGAGGTGGGTGACCTCATTGGAGATTATCTGAGAGATCTAAACTGGCCATAGAAAGTGGCATTGGAGGCTTTCATTTATCCTCACTAACCTCTAGCAATAAAAATGGAGGGTGAGCACATGGATGTGCATGCAGGAAGTATGCGAGAAGCGCTGAGAACATTGTGAAAGCCAGAGGGCTGGTAAACCATACCCCGGCTCCAGTGACATATGGCTGTCATGGAAAGAGGAACGACAAGGACACTATGTGTTTCACAGGGCAGAGCGCTTTGATTTTGTGTGTGTGTGCATTTGCCACTTTACTGTGCAGTAAAGTTAAGAATATGTGCTACTCTCCCAGTTTCTGTAGGAAAGCATGAATTTGGCTATTCTCCTGACCTTCCCAATTCTAGATACAGACACCAGGCCAGAGACAGCCTTGGCAGTATCTGTGAGGGCAACACTGAGAAAGAGAGCCCTAATCATTCAATGCCTCAGCTTCTGGTGCTACTCACCCTGCATCTCCGTATCAGCAGCTCAGCACACACCTGAACTGCTGGTAGGGAGCAGGGAGCAAGGTAGTTTTCCTGAGTTCCATAATAGGGAGGATCCAAAGGTCCTTGAAATGTCTTTTCAAGACTTGGGCCTTCTTCTAAGCATTCATCTGTCATATATCCATGTAGTGTTCTCCAGCCTGCTGAACCTGCTCCAGTGTCCCTGCTGAGTTGCCTGTTAGAAAATTTGAGCAGGAGAAAAGGACTGAAATGGCAGCAGCGACCTTGGTAGCCCTGGAATCACTCTTGCTCCCTGCCATGTTTCTTGGAGTCAGAATCTACACTTATGCCATCTTCTGCCTGTCACTCCTACCTTCCCCTTCTCAGTGTCTAGGAGCTGACACCTCTTGTGTTCTCCCATTGCACTCGATGAGTCCATCTACTCATATGGATCCTCCTTGTGTCCAAGCAAACATGTGAATCCTGCTCCTTCCGTCCAAACAGAATCATAGAATCACAGAATCATTTAGGTTGGAAAAGACCTTTAAGATCATCAGATCCAACCATTAACCTAACACTGCCAAGTCCACCACTAAACGATGTCCCTAAGCACCACATCTACACATCTTTTAAACACCTCCCAGGATGGTGACTCAACCACTTCCCTGGGCAGACTGTTCCAATACTTGACAACCCTTTCTGTGAGTAATTTTCTCCTAATATCCAATCTAAACCTGCCCTGGCACAACTCGAGCCCATTTCCTCTTGTCCTATCACTTGCTGCCTGAGAGAAGAGACCAACGCCCTCCATGCTACAACCTCCTTTCAGGTAGCTGTAGACAGCGATCAGGTCTCCCCTCAGCCTCCTTTTCTGCAGGCTGAACAGCCCCAGTTCCCTCAGCCGCTCCTCATCAGACTTGTGCTCCAGACCCCTCACCAGTTTCGTTGCCCTTCTCTGAACTCTCTCCAGCACCTCACTGTCTTTCCTGTAGTGAGGGGCCCAAAACTGAACACAGGACTCGAGGTGCAGCCTCACCAGTGCCAAGTACAGGGGGACCATATGGTCAACACCTACTTGCTAAGGACAGAAAATACTGTGTGCTGTATCATTACAAAGTTCAGTTCAGCTACATGCTGACTTCTGCATTTTTGCTCAGGTCAGGGTTTGCATTATCAGTCTCCTGCTAGAAGGAAGATCTGTTAAGACCCATTCCGACCCTGCAGATTATCAGCTATGAAAGTCATAAGCATTAGATGAAGATGGAGAACCACTGTACTAGATGAAGAATGCTCTCAATAGAAACTACTGCAGAACCTGTAAAAAACATTTACTAAGAACATAGCATCTGTAAGAAAGGCAAACAGAATTCCACTTTCACTAAAAGTACAGCAAAGGATTAGATCACTTTTCACAGTACAACATCCAGACAAAATAAAATGTAATTAGTTAGCAGACAAGATTTATCAGCCACTGGTCCATAAGAAACCCACAATTGGTATTAGGGACAGAACATTGTCACTTTGCTACTCCACGTGCAATTAGTCACCAGTTTTCTGCAGAGTATCTTTGAAAACATCCACTTCATAGTTAGTGCAAAATAATGTAATGGGAAGAGAGTACAACATACGAACAGATGTGTTTATTTTATAAATGTCTTTAGACTTCTTTCAAAGACTCAGGAAAATGGAGTTTTACCAAGTTTGACTGATCTTATATCCAACCCTTAGTTTTTTTCTCTAGAGAATTGTCTCATCTTGGGGCATAAAGTAAGGAGCAAAGCTGCAGTACTTTCTGAGGGCTGAAAAGCTGGTATTGGGGAGGTTTCCTTTGCAATTATTCATGCACCAGTAGTACTACGCAGCTTGTATACCAAATACAAGGGTTTGGGGTTTTTTTGCCAAACACATTACTTAATCTGCCTCACTTATAAAACAAAAACTAATTCAAATTAAATGTGCACACATTAGGGAAACCAGGACTTTGTCACAAGGACAAAAGAAAATTATTTCAACATTTTGACCCTGAAGCTGTTGCCAAGAAAAATACAGCTACTTTCCTTGGACAGCCTTCTCTTCTCTCAGCATCAATTTTTTGCAACAAAAAATGGCCGAAGTAATGGATTTTTATTACATCTTCCCATAAGTAATTTACAGACAGCATGGAACAAGAGATAAATAAAATTGCTATCTTTATCACCCTTGTGATTGCACTGAGCACGGTCCTGGTAAGATGCCACTGAACTCAATGAACTGCAACTCCAGACTTCGATTTTGGGAATTCACATCCATAAACACAGTTGCATGTAACTACAGATGGTTTGGTAGTACAGTAAGTAAAAAGTAGTACAGTGGGGCCTTCCTTTTACTACTAAGAATAATAACCTACACCATCAGAGAAAATGCAAAACTGCCTGTTTAGTTCTATAATTCAAGTTATACATAAAGTCAAGTCTCCAGAATTTTAAGGCAAGTAACATTGTTTGCCTTAGAAATGCAGAAGCATTAAAATCCTTTAATTGGAAGTGATTAAAGCAGAGTCATCAGTCAAAATACACTCAAACTCAGCAAAAGTTTTCTGGTAACGGTAATTACTATTTTATTTCTACCTTTATCATTATCTCTAAGTTAAACGCTTGGATTTTTATGTGCAGATGATCAGAGAAATCATTAGAGTGTGGTTTTGTTCAGTAGTTGATGATTAAAAGTCTCTCACCGAATGTGCTGGCATCTTGGTGTCTGATTAGACTAAACCCTTTGCCATAGGCACAGCACAATAACTATTTCTGTTTTCCTAACAGAACAAGAATCCACCACATTGTTGTGCAGTTTCTCGGAAAAACATGTTCAGTTAGACTGAAGAAGTCTCTATTTCAGCATTGGGACAACAAAAAACTACAGTGCAGAGAACTGGGTAGGGAGCTGACAAAGTAAACTCTTCCTCCACTTTACATACACGGAGCTTAGTGACACCAGCATGATACTGTCCTTTTGATTTACGGTCATACACACCAGCCCTATGTGGAGACCAGAGCATAGTGATGACATTGCAATTCAGGTATTTTGCTTTTCTTCATGTGTTCCTCATTCAGCGGGTTAGGGGTTGTGGGGTGGAGAGGGGTTTATGACTGTGGTTCAGTCATGATAACTATTTATTTTGCTGCAACCATTCATCTGGCTTCGCTGCTGAGTGATGATCCTGTATCATCTCATTAGTGAGGTGTTAATACATCATAGCTGTTAGTGAGTTGGGCTCATACTGACAAAGTCTGGCACGTAACCAGACGAAATAGGCATGATTTTAGCATGATCTGTTACGTATTTCTGTGCTCATCCTTCATTGTAAGACCTCAATCTCTCCCTACATTTGTGCCAAAATCTAACATTTGCAGGCAACATTTTCCATGCCGGAAGTAACAGACTGCAGAGTTGCTTGGGGCATCTTGCACTGGTCTGTTCATGCCCTATAGTCAGACCCTTTAATGAGACTTAGAAAGCAACATCACTAGCACACGATGGTTCAGAACAGTTGTTAACAGTTTGCTAGCTGAGACGCAACTACTGTTTAGTTGCTATTTTTATGCTTTGGTAAAGCTTCCTTGTAGTGCTAAGACCTAACTCGGGGTCCTCACTGACCCCCACGCTCCACAGCTGTCAGCCTCCAGGCAGTTCAGAGTATATTTTGAAATTTCCTTTAAAATAAAAAATGAAGCTGAAAAAATATATTGTTTGCCTCTGCCTAGCCTCTTACCACCATTAAGATGTTTTGATGGTGGTACTGGTGGTACCCCTCCGCTTCGTAACAAGGAGTTGAAATCTGGCAAAAGCAACACACTACTGTGTCAGGGATGGAGCTTTTTCTTCCACTTACACATCCAGATGTGATGACTGGGATGTGGTCCTAGCTCTCCCCATCCCCTGAATTTCCAATATGAAATTTCCTAACTGTGAAAGGAGGGGGAAGAATGGGGCGTTACCTTTCTGCAGGTCTCTGAAATTAGTATTTTTAAATTGAATAAAGAATAATGAAAGCTGAGGGCCTGGCTCATCTTGCCTTCAACATGCTTTTGGCTCGAGAGATTGTGTTTTCTCCTCTTTTTATCACTTCCAAGCTGGCAGGAACAATCCAATCTAATATCAGTGACTGATAATGCTGTGCGGGGGGGAAATTGTTCATTTTTGATTGAATAGACATGTTAATGTTATTGGTATGTAAATGAAAGGTGCTCCTGATGCATTTTGCCTCTTGACACTTTCATTTCAACCTGTCTTTTGGGGATGTTCGCCTCCAAGGAATGCACTAAGGGAAATCAGCCATGAGCATATAAGGACGAAACAGGATAGTAAGCAATGTTGGTATTGCACATTGAAAGTAAAAAATATGATAATGTCCTTTTAATTGAGCTACAGCAAGTAGAACTCTTTTCTAATTTCCTGCACAAAGCCATGCAAATATATGTAATAACCTAAAATACAAAAATATTGCCAGTTTGCTTTTGTACTCTTTGATGTAGCAAAAAAGAATTAAATGGATGTCATTGTTAGCAACACTCATCTTGAAATCTGTTTTCTAACCAGAATAATTATCTTTATTTTAATTGAATAAACAAGAGGCAGACTGAGAGTTGCAGAGCATGTAGAATAGTTTTCAATCAACAGTAGAAGAATATTATTACAAAACAGCTCCTCTTATCCCTTCACAGTAAATAACGCAATAGAGACCAAGGAGACACAGTGTATTAAATTTCTCTGACAATAAGATCTCATTTCCAAAAATAGAATATGCATTGAACAGTTTTTATTTATGTACAGTCCATATAAAACAAGTGTCAGGGATTAATCATCATGTGTAAAAGTTTATGTGATCGTACATGATTTTTGCTCAGCATCAGCCTTTCAATGTCCCGTTTTTATTTGGGCTTCTGAACACAGTGATCCTCCAACCTATATACAGGAGCGTGTTCCATCAAGGCTGGTTGATCTTTTTATTTGAATAAAGGTTGCAGGTTTGCTGTCAGCTAGCTCACATCTTGTATTTTCATTGTACAAAGTAAAGGTGATGCATAAATATCAGAACACCAGTGCATTTTAAATTCTCAAGAAAAATAAATACTTGGGCTCTACAACAAAAGAATTTAGCTAAAGTCATCAGAAAGACCATCCCTTTCAATATCTTCATTTCCTTTATTATATATAATACACAATTCCTCTTCTATACCCCGGAATACACAATGACAAACTAGATGTTACATTCCTCATTTATTCTGTATTTTGCCAAATCATTTTAAAACTCTCTTGTCCATATCGATTATTTTTTCAAAAGGAAAGAAACCAAATTGATTACAAATAATAATTTTTTTAGAAGTGTTTATTCAACTTTTTCTCAAATTTCAAATTACACTATTCCCCATTCTCAAGTCAAAGTTTTTCCCCAATACATACACATTCATTGCTAGTTGCTGTGTTCCGTTTCATTTCGGCAGTACTTCCCTATGATAAACAAAATGCACAATAAGAAAGTGTTGATGTAAATGTACAAAGAAGATGCTTCCTATGGGGTATTGCAGAGTTAGGAAGTTCATAGTCTTCATACAAATATATAAAATATTTCAAATTGTCTTCATTCGTTGGAATACATTCGGTTTCTCTTGTCAGACCTGTGTGACAAATACAAGACCAGAAGTTAATCATTTGTTGGTGCTCTCACAGGTATTTTGAGGGCATGCAGAAAAGTACCTGTAAGTTGTGAGGGGGAGTATATTCCCTGCACCAGCAATTTTGCTTTCACTCAGTGTACTTGTTTACACCCAAGCTCAGGGAATACAGAGTGGGTGTGAAACAAATCTTTCTGATCCACTAGCTTTTTCCACCCACACTCCAAATCTCTGCCTGATGAAACTTAATGACTCTGTTAAGAGCTCAGCCCCATAAAGCCTTGAGTTTTGCAGGTAGGGCGTGGGGGGCTCCTGGGCTGCCCCTTCCCTTGGGCCAGCAGGGTCCAGCCGTGCCCAGATCCTGGGACTCATGCTTGGGGAAGCCCCGGCGCAGCTTCTGCAAGCACAGGTGGCAAATCCTGCACTGTGCCACAGCAATGTGGACACGCCACAGGTAGTAGGGACACATCAACTGGATAAAAATCAAAATAGTATTTAATTTTACCAGGAAATACTGTTTACTAATATATACTTCAATGTGTATATATATTAATTTTCAACATTTTTTTTTCAGCTGCTTTGGTTATCCTCTTCTCTTGCTTCCTCTGTTTGCCCATTAGAGTCCTTACTGGTAGTGAGTGTCCTTCTTTGCCTCCTGTCCAAACTGAACAGTCACAGGGATTTTCAGCCTCTCTTCTTTTGGTAGTGTATCTGTTCCTGTAACTATTTTTGTCACAACTTCACTCCTCCCCTACTTCTGCTTTAATTTTCATGACTGACCAGCACTGAAGACAGTATTCTAGACATGGTAGGATAGTATTTTCTGTGCTGTTTGTATAAATCCCACGGGAGTTAATTTATTTACTTATGTAAAGTGAGGTGGGGAGGTGTTTAGCTGCTGTCTGGGGAATGATGAGCAATTTCCATTGACCTGTCTAGAGTGACTCTTTCCTGTATAGTCACAGCTAATTTGAAGCCCAGCATAGGGTCTATTCCTGTTCTCTCTGAAGTTAGCAAGTATTGGCAGTTGCTGCTCATAGCAGCAGTTCCAGACAGCTCAATACTGAAGAAAACAGGTTTTGCAATTAACTTTCAAAAGCTCAAGACACTAACTTTCTCAGCATATAGGTTTAAACAGCTAAGATGTAAGCATTTGGGGTGGGGGAATATCTCTGTTTTTGGTAATTTTATTGATCTCATGAAACTTTAACATATGAAAGCAGAGAAAAAAAAAAAAACCCACAGGACAGAGAAAAAAAGACAACTTTCTATACTTCACGATGTGTTACATAAAATCAGTCTTTGCTATGCTCCTGAACATGTGTAGGCTGCACACATTTGAATAAATATTGGAGGGACGTTTGAAAGACTGGAATTGCTTAGCTTTGAGAAGAAACGTTTCCCTGGGGAAAAGAGGTACTATGCAGAAAAACCCTGCCTGGCTTACACTAACTGCTTGAATGCGCTAGCGAGTTTTGAATAAAGAAGTTTAATGTTAATTAACTTGACCTGAAAATAAGTGAGGGGGTGTCATTGTCCACAGAAAAGAGGCCATAAAACTACACATAGTGCTACTAACCCTCTATGGCCATTAGCAACCAGCCTAGTTGTCTCGTAGCCTGATTCAGTGAGGCAATGTACTCTTTTGTTTCATTTGAATTTTCCTTCCAATAAGGTAATTTTAGGTACTTATCTTTCTGATCTCAAAGACAAAATCCAACTTTAAGGCTGTATTTGATGGCTCCCCAGGATATGCAGGCACGTGTAATCCTGTCCTATATAATTAACACCTGCCTACACATGCTCTCCGTGTGTTTCCATCGAGTGTTCTCCTTTCTCTTTCAAACTGTTCTGTGCCTGTTCCTGAATGTCACAAGGTGACTGTTTTCTAGTCGTGGGTGGATAAAACAATTCTGGCTGTGATTAAACTCGGGTGCTCAAGCCTGGGATCAGGAGAGAGAGCATGCAGTGCGCAGCAGGCACATCTGAGCATAATGTGGTCCTCAATGTCACAATAGTTTTCAGATTCTTCTGCTGAAAGAGGCCAATGTCAGGTTCTGCCTTCAAACATGTCCTGGGCTGGTTTATGGCATGAAGGACATCTGTAATTTAACATTCTGGTTTTTAGGATTACATTAGATTTTTTGTAACTTTCTAGCAGATTCAGCATCTTAGATGGTAAGGCTGTGTTTCTGGCAGGTATCATCCTGGAGGCGAAATCTACCCTGCATGGGAGCTCCATGCTTATATTTTCCAAGTATTATGGTTTAGCCTTTCCTTATTTCCTGAGCTCCAAATACCAGCCCTCCTGTGCTGTGCACATCAAGCCCTCAGGCATATTGGTGATCAGGGTGCAAAGAAGACGGAGCCAGGATTTCCTCAGTGGTGCTCAGTGACAGGACAAGAGACAACTGACAGAACTGAAGCATAAAGAATTTCATGTAAGCAGGAAACAAAAATTATTTTGCTGTCAGGGCAGTCAAACAGTGGAGCAGATTGCCCAGAGAGGTTGTGGAGTCTCCATCCTTGGAAATATTCAAAACTCAACTAGACATGGTAAGGTAAGAAGGGGACAGAGTTCATGAACTTTTGTTAGTCTGGAGCAGAATTAGCCTAGACTTACAAACACACTGATCTTCAGGAGGAAAAAGCTGTGAAAAAGGTCGATCCGGGGACATATCTATATTGATTGCTCTAGTGAATTGTGAATGTGAAATAGAGATGGACTATCTCCTTTGACTCCATAACTCCCCTACACATCTGGTAAAAGCCTTGTCCTTCCTGAGATGGTAACCTGAGCAATGACCCTGTCCTGAACAGGGGGTTGGACTGGACAGTCTCCAGAGGTGTTCCCAAGCCTCAGCCAGTCTATGAGTCTGGGAAGAGCCTTTGTTTGTCCCAAGGGAAGCTGTCCTCCACTCAATGAGGGCCAGGGTAGATTTGTGAGTGAGGTGCAAGGTCCCTGCTTGCTCCTGCTTTGCTGTGGAACTGTCAGTGAGTTTACAAACTAAACCAGCAAGATGTTAGACACTGTATCACTGTCTTGCTACTAATAAAAGTAATCTGGCTGCTGGGATTACTTTTAGCCAGGTGCTCCTTTTCTTCAAATACTCCCTTGTCATTTCCTTATAGATCCCAAACCCTTGGTACCCAGGTCCTGCTAAAAACATAATTTATATCACTTAATACCTTTACACCTCAGATCTGAAATGTCATCATCAAATCTCATTCAGCTGAGCAAGCATCTCTCTTCTTCCCCCTCCTACGGCACAGGGGTCTTAGCAGGCAGCAGACCCACCAAAAGATCTGCTGTCTCTAGTTCTCCCAGTCACAACTGAGACGTAGAAGCTCTAGTCAAAAGTAACCCACTCTTCTAGGAGGCCATGCACCCACAAGACCAGTTAATTAGCAGGATGAGCAAAAAACCTACTGTAGCACTCAAGAACACTGACACTTGCCATCCAAATACAGGAACAAGCAAATTGCCATGATGATAAACCTTGCTTCAGTGCTCAGATGCTTGGGGAAATCAAGCCCGCTGTTCTCAAATTTTGTCTAGAGCACACTGCTTGCAAGCAGTGCTGTTTAAACACCTGCTAATAATATTATCCTTCTCTCAGGTGTACTCACTGCTCTCTGGTTGCTTATAATTGCTACCTGAACTCCCTCTGCAGTCAGCAGACCCTCTATTATCTCCCCATGATGTTCCAATCCACTCAGACCTCCCTCCAGCCGGCTCCAATTCTCTCTCTCCCAGATCCCAAAGGCACGTTATTTTTAGAGCCCAAACTCCTCCAGAGATCAATGGGAGTCTGTAAACTCAAAAATAGGTTGCTTGTGGTACATTAATAATCCTCACATCTATGTTCCCTGGTTATTCTTCCAGCTGCTGCAGGTTATCTACCAGAGCCTCTCTTGCCACTCCACTCAACCTTATTCTACTGAACAGCAGTGCCATTTTAAAGAAAACAGAAAAGAATGTTCTTGATAGCAAACACTTAAATGTTGTCCTGATTAAGTATGGACTCAAGCACATGCCTAGGAGCTTTTTTGAATAAAGGAATTAGAGTTTTTTCAGCCCTCAAGATGTTATCTGTTCCTTATCTGAGAATCTGCAGGGCTGTGATTGCAGTCGGTGTGATGCTAATGTTAGCTTCTGGGACAAAAAAGACAGGGTGCCCGAGCTTTCTAGCCACAGCAAAAAGCAATGGCTATTTTTATGTAGTAAATGACTTAATTTCTGTGCTATTCAACATAGATGCAACTTCAAAAACAAATCTAAATATGTTAATGAATTGCAAAATCTCACTTTTTTTTTTCTTCTTCAAAATGACAGTTTCTAATGTTGCATCTCCTTTCTTTTTTTTCCCTGAAAATATGCCCAAACTGGTTAACAGCAAGCAGATAAAAAGTTTACCCTACAAAAATCACCAGTAATTCCAACTGTCAGTATTTTCTGGTCTTATACAACATGTTAGCTGAAAGAAGATGAAACATGAAATTAATCCAGAATTGGGCTGTATCTCCATATATGCAATAAAATGACAATATTCAGTGCTAATATTATATAATGAAAGACCGTCCATGAATCACCTGAGGGCTAAATAAAATTTGTCTTTATTTGAACAGTTTCCAGCCTTATATATTTAACCCTAAGATTCTGTTAAGACAGCCTATTTTATAAGAAGTAATTTTACAAAGGAGAAAACAGACATATCCCATTAGCACTTCATAGAAAATCAGTGATTATAGCAAGTGCACCAAGGTTCAGTAAATGCCTCCCACTCAACAAGCTTCCAAAGTGAACGACCACATGATGTTTACTCCTCACCAGAACCCATTTATAGATCTCTTACTCACCACTATCACAGTCATACATGCAGTATATAAGAAAAGGCAGCAAGAAGCCCTCTATTTGGGAGCAGATGGGAGGTTACAGTTGGAGAACTGGGTCTTTTCTTTACAATACTCTTCAAACAAGCTGTAGAGCATGATCTAAATCATGAAAACTCTAAAGATTATAATAAATTGAAAGCATTCATTACATACCGTCGGCATTGCACATGGACAACACATATGGCTGCTTGAATAAAATTTTGCACTGACTGGAAAAAATTGATTAAAAGGGTCAAAAAACACCTCCTTAAAAGTGCGAGTGGGAAATGAAGGTAATGACTTCCTGTGAAGTTAGGGGACCCAGGAAAGCGTTTTGTTCCCACAACTTTTAAATGACATCTGGGCATTCCTAGTAAATAGCACTCTGGGAATGAGAAGGGTATCGGTTTCAGTAAGGTAAGAAGGGGACAGAGTTCATGAACTTTTGTTAGTCTGGAGCAGAATTAGCCTAGACTTACAAACACACTGATCTTCAGGAGGAAAAAGCTGTGAAAAAGGTCGATCCGGGGACATATCTATATTGATTGTTCTAGTGAATTGAGAATGTGAAATAGAGATGGACTATCTCCTTTGACTCCATAGTTCTCCTACACATCTGGTAAAAGCCTTGTCCTTCCTGAGACGGTAACCTGAAGTGCCAAGGGATCTGCTTTAATTCATCTGTCCTCACTTTGGTTTGGTGGTCAGCACTTGCTAAGATCATCTTCTCCTGTGCAACTGCTTTAACGTTTACATCGTGTCTGGAATCACTGTCCACACAGATGGCGGGAGAAGCAGCAGGAAGTCAAATGTGCTCCAGGTTAACTTACTAATACCATGAAGAGCTATCAGAGATGTTTTCTGTCGCAAAGAGAAATCCATCCTTTGAATCTCTCCCAGTGGTAGCTGGTTGACTAAACGAAAAAGTTTTCTTTTAATTAAAAAATAACAGAAGAACAATAGCAACTCTTGCATATCTGAGTATGTCTCATATACCTTTTAAAATATATTTGCCCTCATTCATAGTTTCTGCGCATGGTCCTGGGCAGCCAGCTCTAGGTGGCCCTACTTTAGCAGTGGGGTTGGACCAGATGACCTCCAGAAGTCCCTTCCAACCTCAACCATTCTGTGAATTTGTGAATTACCGATTAAATAATTTCTCCTATTTTTTTCTTGCATTTTACCTGCAGTCAATTGGAATACGTGAGGAAGCAGCTAAAAATTGAGATTCAGGTTGCGTGTACACACACTCATAGAGTTTCAAAACAAAAAAGTTCGAAACTTTTACTCTTCAGGTTCATCCACAAAGAATATTAGACAAAAATGAGGTCTTTTCCACTGAAATAAAGAAATGATCCTTCTGATAATGAACTTTGGTTATTTTCACCATGAAGAAATTATTGAAAGCCATATGCTCACTTTCTTACATAGATGTTGTTCCTCAATTTAATCTGTATCTGTCCTCAGACAGTATGACATGGGGAACTAAAGACACTTTTGACCCTTTCCACTGTTTGTGGTTCGGTAGTATACGCGCAAGGGAGCTGCAATAGAGCATGATGTAACAGCATGTCTAGTCAACCGCAATAGATCTTTTCATTTAAGACAAAAAAACAGTCAAGTGAAAGCAACCCTTGCAGTATGCTGTTGTCAAAATTCCTTGTTACCTACACTGACAAAAAGCTTTGTCAGCAAAAGGACTTGCAGAAGAGAAACAGTTTAGCCCAGTGGCTCTGAAGTGATAGCTATTGATTGAACGTCTTTTGGATCAATATGTTATGGCAGGAGATTTATGCCCTGCCAAGTAAGGAAGAGATCTGTGGCATTTTTGAAATGTACAAATTGTGTACTTAGCTGCCATAACACAATTAAAATGGCATTGCACTGACTTAATGGCTGCCATAATAGTTGAAGTGGTCAAAATCCACATTAGATATCAGTATGTGGAGGAAGCTCTTTGAAGGATTTTTGGCTCAGTGCAGAAATATTAAACTGTGCCTGGTTTCTAGGTTGTTCCCTTAGTTATTTGGAGATTGCAGCTACTTGGGCACAGCAGTTGATTCTTGCAAGTGGTTCCCAGAGAGTTGATAAGCATGAACAGGAGAACACATGAACAAATCATACATGGGAATATTATTTATGGTGAGGTTTGCACATAGACTCCTAGCTGAAGCCTGCTGAAGCAGCACCTTGGCTTCTTTACGTCCATCAGTGTGCTGGTTTCGGCTGGTGTAGAGATACTTTTCTTCACAGTAGCTAGTATGGGGCTGTGATCTGGATTTGTGCCATAAAGTGTTGATAATACAGGAATGTTTTCATTACTCCTGAGCAGTTCTTACACAAAGTCAAGGCCCTTTCTGTTTCTCATACTTCTCTACCAGCAAGTACCCTGGTGGTGCACTATATGTCAGGAGACACAGTGTGGACAGCTGACCCCAGCTGACCAAAGGGATGTTCCATACCATATGACACCATGGTCAGCATAAAGCTGGGGTAAGAAAAGGAAGAAGAGGATATCCAGAGTGATGGCATTTGTCTTCCCAAGTAACCCTTACACATGATGGAACCTGGCTTTCCTGGAGATGGCTGAACACCTGCCTGCTCATGGGAAGTGGTGAATGAATCCCATTTTGCTTTGCTTGTGCACCTGGGTTTTATCTTTACCTATTAAATTGTCTTTATGTCAGTATCTCTTGGCTGAGATCAGAAAGCTGCCTAAAACAATACGTTATGGGCTGCTAGTTGTCATCTCATAGGTGAAGTAACACCATAATAAGCACGTTTTCATCTTATGGATTCACTACAGACCCTGGTAAAAATATGCTGTTTATAGGATAAAAATTAACAGTTTCAAAGTTAGGAAAGCATATCTCGAGGTTTATCATATCTGAGTAGTTCATAAAAAGACTGAATTTTTAAGGACTGATTATTTATAACACTTCAAAATGGTATTACAAAAAAACCCTATATGAACTCTGATATGCTTTCTGTTATCAGTATTGCTGCTGTGACTTTTTCTGGAGCTACCCTTAACATTTTCTCTCCACAGTTTACATGTCTTAAAAGATGGCGGCTGTAACACATGTTTACCTCACATTAAATCCAGGTTTTAATTTTGTCCTTCTGCTTTTTATTAATGTTTTCCCTTCAACTTCTCATAACCTAAAGTGTCATCCCTATAAAATGGTTTTGCAGATCTATCTTCAATTTTTGGAGCATATGAGGTAATTTGTGATTCTCAACGGGAAGTAAAGATCAAGCAGTATATACCAAATGCTGTGATTAAATTTATTGATGAGGTGCTGCAGTCTCTCCTTCTACTTGTGTTAATAAGAACTATGCTGTGGTACTTACTACCTTTGAACTTACTGCCTTCTGAAGTTGAAAAAAATTTTAAAAACCCCACCCAAATATTTTTCCTCTATGGTACATTACTAAAGCTTGCTAGGTTCATTCATTCAGGTGTGTCCCTAGAATTATTATTTGTCGTAATTATTAATCAATACGGGGGAAAATTTGTTCTCTGAGTTCATGTTAAGCTATTCTCATTCACCTATAGCACCTCTGCTTTAAAAAGGATTTGGATTCTCAATGTAGGCACCACTCAAGGGCTTGGTTCCTTTACTAAGGTATCATCCTGATCACATTAGCACATATGCCCAAATAGTCTGTTAATGAAGGCACATGGCCTTAAGAGCTTAAGCAGTAAAAAATTTATGATGCTGAGATTAGAAAGGGATTTCTGGGACAGTTTAATTTTATTTCATTTTTATTCCCTGTAATAGTTAGTCAGGTTCTCAAGACAAAGGCTAACAGAGACAGTGAAGCTTCAGGAATTACTGTCATAGCAAATTCATCAGTGAGGAAGCCAAGGCCTGAGAGCCAACCCTGCAAAGTGCTTATTATCTCCTTTGAGGTGCTACAAATCCTATTGATTTCGCCAATGATAACCAAAATCACTTAGCAGCTTGCAGGCACAGGTTGAAAAACAGACAGTAGAAATGCACCTAAGTGATGGCGTACCACAAAAATGAAAAGATGTTGCTAGGTCCCCCTATGGAGCACAGCCTCAGACTGGTAATTGTGATGTCTACAGGTCAAAGAAATGTACAGAAGGGGCCAGGCTAAGCACTATTAGAAGTAAGATAAAGATTCATAAGATCTTCAGCACATTAAAAAATCAGCAATAAAAACGCACTACTAAAAGATAAAGTCCAAAGACGCTGTGACATTTGAAGCAACAGGACGTCTTTGTTGTACTGAAAGTGATGAAGGCTCTGTAAGAGGCACTCATTGATGCAATATGAAATGCACCTGCTGAGAGTTAATTGCATGACTGGAGTTTCTCAACCAGGATATTCCTCTGAAAGCAAAATTTCCAGCTAGGAGAAAATGTATATGGTGGTGAGTGCTCTTGCTTAAGGGACTCCATGCAGTCAGTGCTTGGTATCCCACCACAGGGATAACTGGGGGGCAAATGCCTCACAGGTGTCTGCAGCAAAAGTATAGGAAGAAAGAACACAATGGCTGGCATTGTGCTGTGTAACCTGGATTAAACATGGTCAAATTACCATAAGGTTAAAAAACCACAGAATTCCTGGACTGTTTCAAAAGGGAATCATGAGTGTAGGGGCCACAACCTTCTGGTTGGTTCACAAGCTAACACATCGCAAGCACTGTGTCTCCGAAAAGTCAAACCCTTCCACGTCCCACAGCACAAGCATGGGGACCAAAGGCATTTGGCACTTTTCAAAACCTTGCTGCCTGCTCTCATGGCAGTCCCGTTCACTCTTCTGGAAGCTTCACCCCACCAGCCTTGCCAGCCTTGGCCAGACACTCGTCTCACAGCAACCTACAGGCAGCTGCATGGGCCAGCCACCGCCAGGGCCTGTGCCAAGCAGCAAAAGAGGACATGTGGTGGCATCTCATGGCCTTGTAAATCCTCAGTCAATAGCCTGGACTATGACAATCTTAATGGCCTGTATCTGCACCACAGCCATAGTATCAAGGGTTTGAAGCTGCTGAACAACAGGTGTTGGAAGTACTTAGAAATGTTATTTGTTATTCAGGGTGGACAGGAAGCTGGAAATCCTACAGAACAGAGCTTCATGCAAAAAGTGCCTGATTTTGTTGAAAAATTTTGATTCTTTCTCAGGAAAGTGAAAATCCCCAGATATTCTGTGCTTTTCTGTGAAAATTCAGGCCACCTAGTTTTCTTTTTCATAAAAAATAGTTGATTTTGAAAGACTGAAATTTGAAGAAAGGTGACCTGATTTTTACTGACATTTTTATTGTAAGGTAAAGTATCTTCCAGTTGAATCCTTTCAGCAGTCTTAGTTTAGTCCCTCAAACAGTACAATAAAAGCTTTTTTGGAGTGGGCTATCACTCTCAAAATCATGCTGTTTCATGCCATATGAACTCTAGAATGCATAAGTGTGCTGCATAATTAAATGATGAGCAATGATTTTCAAGTAATTGTTTTACTACATGAAAGACACTCTGGAGGAAGGCACTTGCCTTAGAGTTCTTTTACAATGGCACTTCATTTGGTGCTAGCTCTCCAATCAAATATTAAAAGCTCTACTGTGAATTATGTACAAAACTTTCTCACCAATCTGAATGCAACGTATCACACAGCAAAATGCTGCTGCTGGAAAGGTTCTCTGATGTCACACTTGAATGCTCATGTCTTTTGTTGCTGTCATGCTGGCTGCCACTTAATAGTCCTGAGAAGCTGGCGTTTTCTCCAGAGGTGCATGCTCAGTGGTAAGCAACACTGCTTGGTATCTGCATGGATTTTGCATACTGAGAAGAGTTAAAAAATTATTTGCATTTTTAAATCCAAAAATTGTAAGCAAGAGAATCTGAACTTTTATTTTGCTGGAGATGGTAGAGTTACAGGGGCAAAGGCTGCAGAAAGTTAAATATCTGGCTTGTTGCTGATTCCTGTGGAGTCCACAAGTACATGCCCTCACTAATGGCATTTCTAATGTGCCACTGGTCTTTGTTGCCTCCTGACATTTGTGGAGTTGATGGCTTTTTCCCTTTCAAAAAAAAAAAGTTGAGGAATTGAATGATAAAAAGCAACATTAAAGTAATATTAAGTTGATAAATTACTCACATATGCATCAGTTAATAACTTAAGACTGAACACGTAGCCTAATAGTGGTTATCCATATTCAAAAGTTAATATATAGGTACCAAATTTTCTTTCCCCTATACTTAAAGTGAGGTAGGTTACTTCAGACACGTACTGGTATATACAAAAGATGACTCAATGCTACTGCATTAGCTTTGTAGCCACACATAATTTTGCAGATATGAAATGGTATGGGGAAAATTGTTACGAATTGCAGTTTTCAGGTAGCACAATATAAGGCAGACTGTACAGTGTGTTAATTCACCTGCACTGGCAAACACATAAATACTCACCACCAGCTTCCATAATGTCTGATTTTTCAGTTCCCACCAGATTTTAACATTGTCTCAGCACTTTTGTTTCATCAGTCTTCAGAATTCACATATCTTCCAGGATGCTAGCTCTGCCATTCATTTTTCATGGCAGATACTCTCCACCTCTCATGCAACTTTAATGTTTGAGAGGAAAGGTCTAAGCATTAGGTGTTAATTTCTTAGACTTTCAAAAGCCATGTGTTCAAACCTTGGCAAGGCAGAATTTGTCTTTCATTTGTCCCTGAAGAAAATGTACATTTCATGCTGGTTATAGAAAGGATTATGTCACAAAGAGTTTTATAAAACAGAGTCAAATCATCTGTGTCCTGAAGGTAATTGAATTTTGGTGTCATTTTTACATACATAATTTGGGATTAAAGCTATATATATTTATACCATGACTGTTTATGAATTTCACATTCCAGGGTAAGGAAACTAGAAGCAAACAGCATCTTGGTGTACTGCAAACACAACCTTTCTTCCTTCGGTGAAGCAAAAGAGGAAAATGACAAGAGAATTATTAGGTTGGATAATTACGGGAGAAAAAGCCGAGTTTGTTTGATTTGTTGTTTGAGAGCTGGCATGGGCTAAGGCTGCTGAAGTTTATTTAAAATGCAATGAGTTTTGGTACCTTAGAATATGCCAAGAGTCAAACTGGTCCAACATTTTCTGGTGGAACATTTCTCCACTGGGAAAGGTTTATGCTCTGAAAGTGTAACTTTTTATGGAAACATCTCACTTTCAGCAATTCTTCTGTTGCAACATGGAACATTGAGCATGACTGATCTGGGCAGTTTCTTATCAGCCCCCGTGCTGGCTCCCGGCAGGCTGCCAACAGGGCTGGTGCAGCCCTTTGATGGGGGCTTCCAAGGACCAAGAACTTCAAGTCTGCCAGACTTGCCTGCCAAGTCTGCCTAATTCCCACTCAAAACTTCTGCCATCCAGAAGTTGCTGGAAACAGCTAGTTTCTCTACTCAGGGGATAAATATTCTGTGGTTTAAAACTCTAAATCGTATGGTTTAACCCCAGATATTCCCTCACCTTTGTGGTCCAGATGAGGGAAGGGCACAGCTCTGCAGTATAACATAAAATTGGCATGTCCAGAATGGTTCCACAGCTTCTGCCTTATCTCAGTTTCCTGCTGCATTGATCTCCACTTCCATTCCGGTGTGCGATGTCAAACACTTTGATGCTGCCCTTCAAGATTCATTTTGACAATTCCAAACCCTAAAAATTATACTATATGCCCCATCTCCCACAGACTCAAAGACTAGACCATGAGAATTTAAAAAAAAAAAAAAAAATCCAAATAAAGTTTTTGCTAATTTAATTTCCTTCTTGGTGATTTGAGCATGAGGGTTCGCTTCTCTCCATTCTTCTCTGCCACTGCAAGGATCTTTGTAAACATGCCACAATGAATGGGTCAGAAGCCAAGCCCTATGCAGATGCTAAGCAATGCTCGCACATGTAATAATAATAAAAAAGAAACTCTGTTCAGTCCAAAGTGATTTCTAGTGCACAGTAAGATACAATTCATGACACAACGACTTTGAGACAAAGGGAGGCATCAGGAAATGGCAACTTGGTTACATTTGGTACAACAATTAGCAGACTTAAAATAGGAGATGCTCACCTGCCGATGCGCAGCAATTAATATTATTTTTATGCTGTGAGCTTCCTGAGACATCTCAGGCCAGTGTTTTGAAGGCAAAGCATTTAACTGGTTAAGCTTGAAAGCCCCTCGAGGCCAGGCGCTTAACGTTTTTCTGGGAAGCCGGTGTGGTACCTATTTACAGCTTCAGAGAGTTTGAAGTATTT
>VWYH01003979.1:695463-787649 GCA_013399365.1 Pampusana beccarii
ATTCAAGGAGCCAGAGCTAATTTCTCTACTTCTCATCCAGCCTTAGGGTAACAGAATTTTTTAATTTTTAACCAAACTACAAAAAACTTCACACTTGGACATGTGACCAAGTTGGCCTGTGACCCATCAAGCTTCTGCTTGCCATCTGAGTTATGGTGTTTGGCTAGGTTCAATCTCTTATTTTCTACATATGAAGCAGAAAGTGAACATTTTCACTGAGGTTTCTACTGGCTTGTCAAAGACTTTGAAGCATTCACATGCTCAACAGAGATTCAGGTGTTGTCTACTGATCTGTTAAACTGAAGTAACTTGATAGACAACACTTAGCTCCTCCTTAAAAAAGCAGAAATGATTTGCCCCAGAAGTAATTGTTCGAACATCTAATAGCAAATCTATTCTAAGACGCCTCACTTGAGAAGAAAAAATAATAAAAGCACATAAAGAGGAAAGGAATGCAATACTACCTTATTGCATAATTTGGTACTTTTTGAATAAAGGGCTTAAATTAAAAAAAAAAAGTACATGTGAGATATGTCTGTCTGAATTCACTTTACTTTCAGCAGAGTGGACTGAAAACTGAGAATATGCCTCTTGTCTTCACAGGGAAGAGTTCTTGTCTTGAGCATTAAAAAGGAGAAAGATTACTTTTCTTTCAAAATAAAAGCTTCCTTTCAGACCCTGAAGAGACAGATTAGTTCAACTGTTTTCAAAAAAAACCCAAGGAAACTGAGAAATTCAAATTAAAATATCTGAGATCTTTAAATGACGTGTACAGCAGAGGACATACTCTGTCTTGGTCTTTGGCAGTCTTTGGGAAGAATACTGCACTCAAGAACAACATGATTTGCAAGCACAGAAACAACTAGAGGTTTGCTCTTCCTTGGATTCTGCCTACTTCAGCTCAAATATTTGGTTTGAACTCTTCAGATTCGTATTTTCTTCCATTTCAGTACATGCTTTGTGTTGGTTTCATCTTCTATATAAAGGCTGCACCTTTCAAAGCCTTGAAATAACACCACCTAGTTATTGCCATCATGTCCTTCCCTCAGAGAAGCAGCAGTTTGGCTTTGGGGCAAGTTTTTTTGTTCTTTGATGTTTCCTCAGTCAAAGCAATTTTGTCATTCCTGCTCTCTCCTTGTGCACACCAGCGTTGCTGCTACCACTGCTGTTAAAATGCACTAACACGGCAGGGGACACGGGCCGGTTAGCCTGCTTCTCCCATGGCTCATTTGCTAGGACACATGGCAAGTACGGCCATCGCCCTCTTCTTCCCTAAGTGCATTCAAGGCCACAGCTATTGTTTGCTCCAAGATTACATTTCTGTACCATGACAGGCTCTGCAAGGCCATGCAGGAGTAACAGCAATTTTAAGATGAGGTTTGCTCCAAGGCAACAAACAGGAACAAAGACTCAGGAGAGATAAAAGCTGAAGGACTTGATTTATTTTTTTTTTATCAGTTGAAAAACTGAGTTATTAAATTAAAAGCAATATTATGGCAGCTTTTCCAAAGCGGGGGAGTAAATTCTGAAGACTAAGTCTGAGGGGTTTATTCTGCGTTTATTGAATCCATATGTATACATGGAGCTCAGCCATTGGTGGTCAGAAACAAATACAGCCATACTAATATAACCACTAAATGGAAGGAGAGAAAACCAGACCTTACATTTGTTCCCAAGTTCAATTAAAGGTTAGTTCAGCTGAGTTTCCTGTCAACTAACGACAATCCGCAGCAAATCAAATGTGAAGAATAAAGTGTGACCAATGCTGAGAGTAAAACCAATACACATTCTCATAGGAAATGCTTATTTATGACTGTGTACTTTGTTCTCTTAGTGCATGGAAATACGTTGTGTTTGAGACTGCTGCTGCAAGTCAAAGGGGAATTAGGAGGGGAGAATTAGGGAAATAGCAGCAGATACAGACAGCAAAACCCAGTAACATCTGCAGAATAATGTTTCCACAGTAGTGCTGCCAACTGGGCAACAGATGTTGGGATCACTGCAATGGTGAGCTCTACCTATATAAGACGTTTTACTACATACAGTGAGCTCTACTGTTACACGATGTTATCTATTCTCATAAGGAACTTGCAACTCAGTGTGGAACAGAAGTAGCCTTGGCACTAAGAAAAGCTACACAGTTCAAAACAAGGCACAGGGAGGAGCAATTTGGTGGCTGAAGCAGGCCTAATCTTAAGTATAGAACAGGGCTCATGACACATGTGGATAGCCAGCTCCCAGACAGGGATCACAAGGCTCATGCAATATCAAGCCATCTCTGCAAGAGATTAAAAAGTACAGTGGCACAGTAATTCATGTGGTTCTTGAGCACAAGGCTGTGAAAACATAATTGGTAGTCTTTTATCAAATGAAACGAACAAAAAACTATAAACCAAAATGATGAGGCACTAAATTTAGAAGAAAATTCATTTGATTATCACATCAGAGCCATGATATTTCAGTTCATACTGTCAGCTTAATTGGCTACAATTTATGTAGATTTGATAAAACTATCTGAGCTGTTAATAACGTAGGAAGTTGCACTTTATGTATTCAAAAGCAGTTAGCTGTTTTACTCTGATGTAGGCACTAGAAAACCTTTGTGCTGAACACATTTTGAACGGTGTAAGGTTAGAGAGACTGGAATTACTTATTATTTTGGATTCCTGATGATACCCATCATTACAGTGTCTGAGTGCTCCAGGCATACTTAATGCTGGTGGGATAGTTTCCAGGGACAGAGAAACAACATCACTCTCATCTCACTCTTCAATATTGGTCAGTTCTATTTTTTTCCTCCTCTCCAAAGAATATCTAATGCCCACAGTTCCTTGGTTACAATTAGTTCTGCATGGCTTTGTATGCATATGCCAAATGGTAAGTGCCATACAATTCACAGGACCTTCTCTAAATACCAGGGTCAGTTCACACAGCAAATAGCTGGAGTTTTAGGAATTCCTATTATCCCATTCTGACATTTCTAAGAGGAATACACTCCAGTGGTATTTATTGTTTAAGGCTGCAATACATTCATATTACCTCTTAATACATTTAGCAGAGATAAGCGAGAAAAATTCTACTGACTGTATCCCCTCTTCCCTCATCACTGATCCCTCCACACTTGGAATCTTCAGGAGGCTTCCTGCCTTTCTGAACTTCCTTTGAGGGATGTCATCCCAGAAATTGCATCCAACTCAGGGAATTGACTAAAGAGTTTAGTTCATACAAAAATCTGTCACGAACAGCCCTGATGGAAACATAGAGGTTTCTATATAAAAGAGTCTGAGAATGAAAGTTCAGGACCAAGTAATCAACAGAGTGACACAGGAAAGCTGTTATTAGACAGCAGCAGCCATTTTTTTTTTTAAAGAGAATTTTCAGCTTTCAAACAAAATACTTAGAAGTTTCTCCAAGAAACTGACGGTTGCCACTTGAGAATGGAGCAGAGATTTGTGGGACCACATTGCTAGCATGGGAAGTATTTTGTTACTTTAAGAGCATTAACATTTCAAAGCAAGAGGCTCAATGAGGAAATTTCTTCTGTCTTTGTGTAGAGGCCTGTTTGTCTCTACATGTCTGTAAACTCTCTTGAGTATAGCAAAGGTAGAGAAGTAAAAAACCTGCTCATATTCTAAAAATTAATAGTGATTTCTTCAAATTCTTACTTTGTGCTTATGTCTTCCAGTAATATAAATGCTCTACTTGAAGACGGAGTTTGGAAATAAAAGACTTTGCGTATTTTATGCTTTGAAAAAAGACAAGGATCCGTTCTCGTAGTTTGCTTTGGAGCAAAATGTTTTCTGATTGTTAAGTGTTTGTTTTGAAATTATTAATCAGTTTTCAAAACCACAAAACACAATGGTTTCCTAACTAGTTTGTGTAGAAGCATTTGTTGTTCATAAGAATAAGCCCCATTCTTTACTCAGTAAAATCAACTTCCTAATGCATACCTTCAAGCTTTCTTAGGCATCTAGAAAGCAGAGTCTCTCCAGTCTGCTCTTCTCCTCACTTTCACCATTCAATAAGAGAATATGGAGGAAACCTCTCTTTGACTTGCAAAGGCCTGAGGAATAACATACTGGGAGCTTACCACAGCATTTCGTTGGTGTTAGAGAAGAGACTCTCAGGTCATGATGGACAGCTGCAGGCTATGTTAGAGACAATGAACACAATTTTTACTTACGAACAAAAAACTCTGTGAAACAAAACATGATTTTTTTTTTTTTTTTGCTAGAGGAGATAATGTGATTTGAAAGGTTCCTCTGATATTAAATTATGTCCTGGAGATTCCAGTTTTGTCTTTGAAAAGAAACTTCTAGCTCTTCTGTTTTAAAGTCTGAAAGTATGATAAAAGTAGACTCAAAAAAACCTAGAAGGCAAACCAAAAGAACCTTAAACGTGCTGTTAAAAAAAATCCTAAAAACCCTCAACTATCTAGTTTCTTAGAACGATTTTACAAACAGAAGTGACCTGGCAAAATTTATGGCTGACCACAAAATCCCCAAGTTCTACTAATCTGAGAACTCTGAACAAAAGATGGGAGGATGGTAGGAAACCAAGGATAGAAAAACACAAGAAGTACTTTGAAATTATCACAAGCCAAACAGTGAGTGGGTCCGGGGTTGGCCTGTCACTGGGCACCACTGACAAAAGCCTGGCTTCATCCTCTTAGCACTCACTGTTCAGGTACTTACACACATTGATGAGATCCCCCCAAGCCTCCACTGACTTTGGCAGAAGGTCGCTGCAGAAATTCTTGCAGCACATTCTCCTTCTTAATCTCATTGTTCCAGTGCCAACTAAGGAGATCAGAGCTCCTGACCTACCTTGGAATCCTCTGGACGTAATATTCCCTTCTCTCACGCGAGGGCTGGCTACTTGGACTTAATCAAATGAATACATTTTCTTAAAACTGGGGGGCTGCTTCAAGAGCTCACAGCATGTCGGAGTTCCTCTACTAGCAAGGCACTGGATGTGTTTGCTGAACAAAATGGCAATAACTTTGCTTGTTACTGCACAGCAGTTTAACCATATGTGAGCACAGGAATAAGACACAACCATTGAACAGTGTGTCAGAGTAGTGACATCAAGAGACATAGATGGCTGAGATGCAGCTTAAGAGCAGTATATAGCACAAAACTGCAATTAAAATCTGCAGTACTCAGTGAACAAATGTATAATGTGTATTTTTAGCCCAGGGTAACTGACAATTTTGTACATAGTTAATAGCAACACCAAGGAACATCTTGTAAGTATGGATATAAGAGCTCTCTTCCCTAAGGGGAATTTTTTTTTCTCTTTCTCAGTTTTTCTTCCCCGAGCCTTCTCAGAGGCTGCTCTACTGACAAGATTCCTCATTTTGTGCAAGGCAGGATTCCCAATATGTTACGTAAAAGGTGATGCTGCAAGTAATACAATGACTAAGCTGTCCTGGAAAGCTTTTGCTAGCTGTTTAATCTTCTACCCTCAAAACACAACTCTCTTTTTTCTGTAATCTGACAACAGAACTACCATTCAGCTTCTGCAATCAAACCACCCTCCCTAGTAGAGTTCCCAGGAAAGACAATAGCTTATCTATCAGTTACGTGGTTTCTCACACCTCTAACAAGATAGGCACCCTGTCAGGAACAGCCCAGGCATGGTTCAGCAACCTTGTCTGACCAAATTCTGAGTAGAACTGTGACGGGGATCCTGACAAGCACTTTCTCCAAGCACAACCAGAGTGCAGTGTCAGGAGTGCTGCCCATATGTTCACGACAGACTTTTTTGTAACTTCAAGGCAGTAAATTTCCCTTTTTGCCTTTTTATAAGTTTCTTCAGTAAGTTTGAAAGTCTTCTTCAAGAAAAAAAAAAAATAGACGACTCTGGCTGGAGGTTTAGGTCCTTTAAAACTGAAGTCCAGCATTCAAGCCCCATGGGCCTTCATGGCGCATCATAAAAAGTCTTGTTACACAAACTTCTGCACTTCAGGACACAAAACAGAATGAAGAACCTAAATATGCGTTGTAATAGTAAATGGTTGCAATTATATATAATCTCAGGTAAAACGCCAGTTTGTGCTCAGACCCATTTTCAGGTACAATCACCATACTAGTTATCATATGAGGTATCACAACAATCAGCAATAAATCTCAGCAACACCAGGGTCCATTTGTCACAAATTGGATGTTTCCTACCATTACTTATTCAATAAGACATATATTTAGCTGATCAGCATATTTTCTTACAATTTTATTTTGCGTGTTTTGTTCTTGTGCAGGTAGAAATGTGCATGTGTGAAGGGAGCAGCAAAAAAACAAACCAAAACAAACCAAAACAAACCAAAACAAACCACCAAACTGTAGATCAAGAAAAGGAAAAATAATCACAGCTCGTGTTGTATATTAAAACTAGCTGCATCAAACACATCATCTGCAGGCCTGTGGAAGAAAAAAATTCTTTACGACAAAGAAGAGCAAGCTAATTAGTTAATTATAAGTGATAGACCAGCAGCAGGGGATGACTACAGGAACATCTTTACTGATAAGCACTTTATGACCTTCAGTGGATCCAGCTTCATGACATCCCACTAATTATATCCCTCCCACAAACTGTTATACTCACAACTATGATCTTAGCAAGCCTATTCATGTTTCCTAATTTGGTGAAAGGGCAAGACCAAAGGCATTTAATAGAAGTTACTCTAAAAGGCAAATTATGTAGGAATAGGTTTGTAAATAATGAAGCAAACTACTCTTTTGCAAGTTACTTAGTTTTGCTGATGGGTTTTCACTCTGTAAAACCAAGCAAGAAAATATGAATCAAAATTAAAACTAAATTGATCGTGTTTACTTGCAATTTATTGAAACTACCCAATGAGAATGACAACACTAGGAGGAAGTGCTAGAAATAATTGTTGAAGTTTTACAACCTTTGGTATTTTTGACATATAAGTGTATATTTTTGATACTTTCATGAGATCATGTTATAGGATCACAGCATAATGGAAATTATCCAGAGAATTTGCAGTTACTCTACGTGTTTCAGTGGGTATTGCCTACAGAACATCACAAAAATATAAAAATATTAACAAAGGGAAATCCCGTGACAGTGAATATCTGAAGAGTTTATTGTACTGATGCAAAAGAGAATTCATTTCCAAACTGTGAAAACCAAAGAATGCCTTCATTTATCAGTACACACTCCGCACAGACATATTCTATTGACCAGTCAGTTTGCCGCTCTCTAGTGAACATCACATCCAAAGGATGATCAGTAACCCCTTTCAAGATGCCCTTTACTTTGCTGATCTTTCCATAAAAATCTTTTATTTAGAGTGAATCTCTGTCCACACCCTTAATGTTTCTGTCAGACTCTCAGTAAGCTAATTATTAAAAAACTGTTTTAAACATTGAAAATAGCAATCAGCTGAGAATAAGTATGGGATTAAATTTATGTCTAAATGTCTCTTACAGAGAAAAAAACTCTTTAAAGCCCCAGCATTAAAAAATCATATTTCTCTGGGCACTGCTTTGGTGCAATGACTACAATGTTACATTTTACAAAATGTTAATTTTCCTTTTCTCAAGTTTTGTGAAGAGAAAGACTCTGTTGTTTCTTTAAAATAACAGGAACATTATGGCACAGCAGGGCAAAAGCAAGGAAAAAAAATAAACACTTTTTCCTTCTAAACGGCATACTTATGTTGCACATAAAAAATAAGTTAATGTTGTAGCGTGTATTGGGGCAATTAACTCAGATTGTATGCCATTTCCTTCAGATTCTGAGTCCATAGAGCTTCTGCATTCCTATAACCCTTTTGCACTACTTTCTGTTTTCTTCTGTTCTTCATTTATGTTTTGGTGCAGTAAGTACCAGATGATGTTCTTCTACTCAGCATAGCTCCTCTGCCTCTTATCATCACAAAGAGGACTTGTGTCACTGGGCACAACTGGCAATTCAGATGACTACTATGTGGCACAACTCTTTCTTACTGTAGACAGGCTTTTTGTTGTATTGAAGCTTCTCTGTACAGCTGAACTTCATTGTAACTGCTTGATGCATCTTTACTGACTCAGGCTTTTCAAAGAAAATCAGAGAATAATCACATGGACAGAAATGATCACTTATTTCTTTAAGGCTCAGAATGTAAAACAGTGGAGGCTTATGAGCCTTGTTTGCAATTAGACAGAAGTAATTCTGAAACCTGTGTTGAAATGCTGAACATTTCCTTTTCAGCAAAATAAGGTGAGGCATGAGTTGTGGTGCCAGTCATACACCAGTGGTTCAACCTATAGGCGTCTGGTGCTGCCTGCAGTGCCTGAGCGTCCCTGCCTGGTCTCCAACTGCCACTCCAGAGGAGCACAGATCTCCCCAAGATCTCCTACATCATATTTCTGGGTCCACACAGATAGATAGGTAGTCCTTGGGTGCCACAAGTAGCACCGGGTACATTTGTATGATCAAATACATGAAGACATCAGCATATCAGTTTTGAATTACAAAAATATAATATTATCAAATATCTAATGTTTCGAAGGAGCTTTTTAGAAATACTGACCTAGTTGTCCACAATTGTGATAAATTTATTTGCATCGCAACACCTTCATTTGTAGTTAGTGTGCATAACTACAAGTCCTATATTCTGTAAAACTGGAATTTGTACTTGCAAAGCAAGAAGGTGGTATTTTTAAGCTGGCTTCAATACTCCTAATAGCTGAACACACATTTTGTTAGGCCGGATGATGGGTGCCATATGTCATCGGATATAATCTCCCACATGCTCCATGTTTGAAATAACAGAGAATGCCAAGAGTTATTACCCTTTCTTATATTTTGAAATATGGGGTCTGATTCCAGATACTTTGAAGCAGCTGGAAAGCCAGCTTTTGACACAGAGAGGCTTCTGGATCAGCCTCCTTCTCTTAGAGCAATGCAAAGAACCTTTTACTCACCTGCTTGTTGTAGCTACTGTTCAGCTTTGGGGACAAATTTCAGCTCGCTCTTTATGTTCTGAATCTCTGACAAGTTGACAGCAGGACCGGGAAGTTTCTTAGCTCCTGGGAGATGTTTCTTGTCTTTCTCCTCCTCTGTTGAAGCAGGAGCACTCTGCACAAAAGCATATCAGTGACCTTACTTCTGCGATAGCAATTTCTTCAGCATGAGCATAGGTCAGTTATTTAAGAAACAGGAAATAAGCTTTTTATACTAAATACAGTACCAATGGAAACTGGGGGAAGGGGAGGGTGGTGCTGGTGGAATGAAGAGATAGGTTGTTTTGTTGGTTGTTGTCTAAAAAGTCTAAAAACCTTCAAAAAAAAAATTAGAAGGTGCTCAGTGTGGAGGGATGTGGATCTTCTGGCAAATGAATAAGAATTTACAATGTCAGACCACCAGTGGAAAATTATTTGAGCAGACCATTAAAGGCAACTCCCAGTTGCTTCATATTTTAGGGAAAAAAAGTGGAAGAACCATTCTTATAATATAATTTCTTTGAGAGTCTCAAAGTTGCCAGTCAGTTGGGGAAGGAAACCATCATGCACTTCTGCAGCTCTGGAGAAGAGCTATGATAGTAGGTTATGGACCCCAAAAGCTCCATCCAAGTGCAGCTTGAGTTGACATTTAATTTTTCTTAACCTCAGTTGTACAGATCAGAAAGGTTTTACTCATTTTGTGTTTGAATTAGGGTGGGGCCTGATGGCTATTTTGCTGACATTGTAAAAATACAGGCTAAATAACAGCACTCACACAATACCAAGCATCTCAGCTAATCACCCAATTGACCACAGTATCTCAGCCTTTGGTACTTACTCAGCTGTACTATCACTCCTAGATAAAGTACAGTATGTATCGTAGACAACTTCTATTCTAGACTGAGCAATGTTTTGAAGCAGTAGTTTTCCAGTAGGGAGTTTAAGGTTGTTCCAGACTGTACTGTATTTTACAAATCTGGCATACAGGAGTAATCATGTAGGTTTAGAGATGAATTAATATTTTACTGCAAGTAATTTCACTCTGAAATTATTTTTTCTTTTTTGATTACTCTGTGAATGTTTTCTTTGGATGGGCTCTTTGGAGTCAATTCAGTATTTAGATTTATTAGCCACCCTTTTTTGAAAGCTATATTGACTGTGAACTATCAGTTCTTAATATTTGCCTTCATCTTTACAATTCCAAATTTTTCAGTCGAGGATTACTGGCCAGTAAACCCCTCTTTTTTCTGTTGACTGATGGACTACATGCTAATCAGGAAGTAAAATTTTTGCAATGTCAAGTCACAAAAGCCCAAGGAATTTTAGAAAACTGACATTTCTTATCTGATCTTCATGAACTTTTTAGAGATCACCATATATAAGAAAACTGAAGCAGCAATTATACTGCTTGGTTTAATAAACTCGTGTTATCTTTTCTCACTTTTTGGCTAATATGCTATTAGTTAACACAAGATAATACTAATAATATCATACTATTATTTTGGTTTGATAATTTAAAACCTCAGCCAGTAGTCCAGCCTCAGGTACTATATATAGTGTCTAATATCTAGCTTAATGATCTAACATCCTGGAACAGTGTCAAAGCAGAGTAGAAGAATAAATAAATCAATACAGAAGATGTTTGGAGGGATGTACAAAATTGTGTTGGCAGTCAAAGACACCAAGACCTGGTACGGTTTCTTTTGGCAGCTTTCTTGAACAGCTAGGTAATCTGAATAATTATGAAAAACTACCATCCCCTCAGCTCCTTAGTTTTTATTAGTACATAGCAGATACTGTGTTAAAAATACAGTTTCAAGTGATCTACAATACCATTCCTCTCATAGCCCAAATGGTGCAAACTTTGACCAAATTTTGGAGAATTTTCACTCCATAAATTTCTGTTAGCTTTCCCTTCTAATCTCAGGTGTGTACTATTTATGACTGCACCCCTCCCTATATCACCCACTCTGTGTGCAATGCACAGCTGATATCAGACCTTGGCCTTCAGTTTTATTGAAGTCTGAAGAGTGACTTAGACATACAAGAGTTAACAAATACCCGCATGGAAACACTCTGACTGAAGAAGAGTTATTTTCTGAAATTTCCACCCCCTCATTTGTTTTGCGTATTAACATATCTGTTCCATTGACCTTCAAAAATAATATTGCTTTATGACTTAACCATCCCTTTGAGTAAGACACATATTTCCCTCATCTCCTTTGCCAAGATTTTAATATACAGTTGAAAAATGCTAAGCACTATTAGCAGAAGTTGTTAGTTGTACTTGTCTAACGCTGATCTAAAGAATCATGAGCTGTATTGCAGAACTTAACAAAATGCGAAAGCTGAAAAGATAAGTCCACTGGTAGTGGTTTTATTTTATTCATATTACAAGATCTGTTTCTGTAGTCTTTACTTTCATTGCTTTGGTTGCATATTGGCTATAAAACTGGGGTAAAGAACTTTCATCCCATAACGTCTGTCTTAAATGTAGTATTCACATAACTGAGAAGCAAAGCAATGTTCAATTACCCAACCAAATCTAATTATTAGCACTAGCCATTTATTTTATTTCTCAAATGCTACCGGAATTCACATATCCTATATTAGTTTCAGCTTAATAACATGCATTTCTTCACTAGTTTAATTACTGCAGAGAAAATGCGCTTTGATTTCTTTCCAGGGGAGAAAGTCACAATATGTGTTCAAGGTCACTCTGTATGAGTGTTTTGAGCTTTTAAAATCTTTTTAAGAACAGTTAAGCCAGCCTGGGTTTGCTATCTTTAGGAAAGTTCTCTGTAAATAGAGCACTATTTAGATCAAATATGATGAAATTCAGAAAAAATCTGTCTGATTTTGACGGAAAAAGAAGAATTAGCTCTTATGTAACTAAACCTGACCATTGTAAGTGCCTGTACCAGGTCGGAAGGAGCTGATGATTTGTCCAAAATTAATTTTGTTGCTTCTTGTTTGGGGCTGCATCAGCAGCAGCACCGCTCCGTGCCTGCAGACAAGTGACTACCAACCTTCCTCCTGGTCCTCACGGCTCCGCTCTGCCTGGGGGAAAGGCTCCCTCCTAACACCACAGCTTTGCTTCACCCACATGGCAGCAAGTCCACCCGGCGAAGTCCTGCCAGAGGCAGCCCGGCTGTGTGGGGTCAGCCTGAACCTTTCCTGCCCTTGGTTCTGGGGAGCATCTGCAGCTCTGGCCCAGCAGGACCAGTTCTCAGCTGGGGATTATAAATCCAAACTAAGCCAGCTGTCCAGAAAGCCCTAAGCACTCATCCTTATCCGCATTTTTTTCTTGTTTGGAGTATCCCACTAACTTGTTCTCCACTGTTGCTTTTAGTTCTTGTTTATTATAGAAGTTCATGGTAAATAAGATCTTTTAACATCATCCAGAAACATGATAGCTGCATTTAATCATAACCTTTGCACTCAGTGTTGGTTAAGCTAAAAATCTGACTTCATATTCAAACCTCAGTGTTAAATACCCCCTGTAAAACACCGGCATGCAAACGCAGAACTCCATCTAAAATGAAGTATTTTCACCCTATGCAGGTAAATGGGCTCACAATTTCTGTCTTTAACTTGCAAATGTATAGTCTTCACATTCAATTTCTACTTGTTGATAAATATTCCAAAGTGTCAGGTTTGAAAACCTGTTCGAGTATTGTTAAGCTGCAACAATAAATCCCTCTGCAGGGCAGCACGCAGTAGGAGATTATGCCAAAGCCTTGCTACAACTTTTCGTGCTGTATCCTATCAACTTCAGTCTTGAGAAACACTGTTGGTGAGATCCTGTCTCTCTTTCCTGACAGCAGATATCACCCTACTGTTGAAGTAGAGCCACATGCCTTTGAAACAGTTTAAATTCCTATAGGTGCCTTGGCATCAAAACCAGAACAATGTATATATGAAGATATATGTTGAAAATATATGTTCAACAAACAAAACCAATTTTCCACGAATGATCAGTGTATGTTCAGCTGTGGTACCTAAGATGGGTATAACTTGACTAAAAGTCTTTTTTCCAGCAATGACAGGGATTCTCCTGAGGGAAAAAATAAGAATAAAACAAACAAACAAACAAAACCAATTTTTTTCCTTACCTCCTCCACTTCTTCAGGTGTAAGTTCTTTTCTTCTATGGGGGTGGCCTGCACCAGGTCGAAATGCTCCCATTGGGATGTTAATATTAGCCTGTGAGAAGGAAAATATGATGCATATAATAGTGACTGATAAATAGATGTACAGTTGGTAAATGGCAAAACTCTATAAAGGGGTGGGACAAAAATATAGACATTGTTGAGATTCCTGAGCATTTGTGCCTTCAATGTGTGCATCATCACACCACTCCTGTGAGAAAGAGAAGTGCTTTCAGCTTCTTTTTAAGGATGGAAAGTGGGGAGAAAAAAAAAAAGCTACTCAGAAAGCTTTTCAAGTCCTGCGTTTTAGCCTGATGTTCTCTGATTCCATTGGACTTTAAACAAATTAGTATTAGACACCAAAGTGTCTTTAGATATCTGGGTCTGCTTCAGTTTGGTCAAGGTCAAACAGAAAGTGAATGCCAGAGTCAGCATTTAAGTGTAAGTCACCCAAATCTTACAATAACACCCAAACCACTGAACCACTGTCCCTCCCCGCAGTGACACCAGTTCTCACTTCACTTAATCACAGTCAGATAGGAAAGCCTATCCTGAGCCAATTTAAGCCATGAGTGTTTAAAACGTGATTTTATGGACAAAATTTACCGCAGGTGTTACAAACTGCAAATGCAATGCCTTTGTCCTAGAAATAGGTCCTTTGGTTGCAAAAAGGATCTGTAGGATAAGGCAGGAAAACTTTTTGCCCCTCCAGCACCCAGAGGGTTTTGCCCAGAAACCCCAGTCTGGTCTGCAGCGGGGACTCACCAGTCCAAGCAGGCTGAGCTGGCTCCAAGGCCAGATAGACCTGGCTTTAGCAAACTCCCTCCAGAATGATACCCACCTGACTGCCTCAGTTTGATTTTTTTTGTCTGTGGCAGAAAGCCAGTAGCCATAACACAAATGAGGCTTATAATAGATATCTTAAAAGTAAAGATTTTTGAGAAAAGAATGGGAGAAAACATTGCTTAGGAAAGAGCAGCTAAAATGTATCTATTTTCCGATATGACCCAGACTGGACTATTTTAAAAGTCAAACGGTGTGATCAACAAAATGCACAATTTGTACTCATTCTTATCTCATGATCTCAGAAGAGAAGCTGCTCCTAGGAAATGTCATCAAAATATCATGACTCCCACTGGTAAAACCAGGGGGTGAATCGGTGATGTTACGGAGCGGAAACGGAGAACCTTCCAACAGCAAGCTGTGTTATTGTTAGTTTACCATCTGACCAATTTGCATTAAATGAAGATGAACAATCCCATCCTTCTGCTCAAATCACGGTATTGCAGATCGTGCCCCAGGTTGGGCAACCACAGGAAAACAGCCCACTGTTTTCAGTAACAAAAACTGTTCAGACGGCTGTAATCAAACATCAAGCAAATTAAGAATCCATTTGCCAAGAAACAAGCACCTTTCCTTTTATTCTATTTATATATTTCCCTTTATTTTACTTATGCAAGGTGATGCTGCCATTTCAGCAGGGCTGCCAAATGTCTGCAGGGCCATGTCACTTTATAGGCAACTGGGTATTAGTTTCATAAGGTTTTTTCACTAAGCATTAGTTTAGATATTGTGAAACCTTTCATCTGCACTTCCTAAGTTCCCAGGAGACAGGGCATTTTCAGCCTCACAGTACTTAACCCATTATTTCATTTAGGAATGGAAAAATACAGCTTTGCTATTTTTAATTTTAAGCATCTCCCCTGCCGGGCTCTGGTACCTCCAGGCAGCTTCTTTTTTTGGAATACGAAACTTCTCTGCAATTTACAGCTAATGTCATCATACAGGTTTGCAGAGTTGAAATGTTATCTCTCTTCTTGGTGCTCATTTTGAACTCAGGCATTTCTTCACCTTGGAGTCAGTAAAAGCAGAAGCCAGACTCCCATGGCCATCTGGGGCTCACCACAGCTCGGTAATTCTGGTACCCAGCACTTGCATTTCCTATTGTGACTAAAAATGACTCAGGAAGCAAAAATAAACTACTAAGTGCCAGACTGCTAATTAAATTAAATAAGCCACTCTCTGGTCTGCTTCAGCATTTTCACAGTAATGTGTGTCACACAAAAGCAGTTTGAACTACTTTATCTGCAATAAGTGCATTCACATCAGAGTTCGGACAAAACGTACACAGACATGAAATATTAACTTGGTACAACAAGTAGCCTTTAAGACACAGTTTAACACCGTCTGGATCTGATAACACACACTATGAATTAAAATATTTCTAGTATGAAATGAAAGTGTGACTGATTTCCAAACAGTTCCTGACTGTAGGTACCCAAGTCCTGAGCTCTAAATCTCCCTCTTAATCCAATGCTGGTCCCTTCCTGTGGATGAGGAGCTGTGTAACGGGCGGATCAAATTCTGTGTACCAGCATGGCTCTGCAAGGACTGTGTTGTGCTGCAATTAGCATGAGTTTGCAATTTTGATTTTAAAATACGTTTCAGGCCTGTTGTCACCTGTCTGCTGGGACTGAGATACGAGCCTGGTCCCCATCCAGCGAAATGCTAATCAGGAAATTTTTCATTCCAAACTCCTGAAATCCTAAATTATAATTGATTGAGACATACTTTCCTGAAGTGATTATTATTATTAAGCATACTAGTTATTAAAACTAGTTGGTTTGCATCTTCCTTTCTTTTTGGAAAGTGTTTACCATGTTTTAGATGCCATTGTTTTCATAAAGAGTAGGTATGCATACCGATTCACTGGACTAAGGTCTTCCTGAACAGAACAAAGGAAAAAATATCTGTAAACGTGACATATGACACAGCTTGCTGGTTTGACTCAATTAAACCAGTATTTAGAGATCTGTTTGTGTTTCTCTTTCTGTTTATTAGAGACAGGGCATCCCGATCAGGAACTGTTGAGTCTTGAATTACTGGCAGCCCTGCATGAGTTGAGGACTGGTACGGTAAGTTCTCCACAGCATCACAGCCATTCCCAGCTGTCCAGAAGGATGATTGAGTAAGCTGGAAAGCCACTTCAGTATAAACATGTTCAAGTTCGGTTTGGTTTGGTTTTTGTTTTGTTTTGTTTAAAAAAAAAAGAGAAAAGAGAAAACAGAATGTAACCCACCAAAAAAAAACCAAAACAAAAAACCAAACCAACCAACCAAACGACAACAGCAAAAAACTGATGCCAAAACAAACAAACAAACAAACACAAATACAAGAAAAACCCAAAACCAAACCAACCAACCAAAAAAAAAAAAAAACAGGAAACCCCTCACCCTTAACTCTGGGGAAAGCCAGGAGTGGTGTTTGTAGGTCAAATAATTATTAGCCAGAGCTATACACAGCCTTTTACACGCTGAGAGGGGGAGGCCAGCAATGAACGTTGCCAGGAATTAACACTATTTTGGTCCTCTATCACCACAAACTACTCTTGGGAACCACTTCTGTCCTCTATTGCTCCAAACTATTCTTGGGAACTAGTTTCTACCTTTAACTCTCCTACATCTTTATCTAATGGCTGTTTTCAAGTGAAGATTTTAGCTTACATTGCATATGGTCAAAAAGAAGCCGCTACTGACACAGACTGCCATGAAATACTTCTGTTAGTAAAGTGCCATTAAATTTTCATTGCTGCAGCATGATGTATATTCTCCAGGAGATGTCAGTCCTACTATAATAGCACATATTAACAAAGGATCATAACATATGAATCACAATGTATAAAAGTAAAGTGACATTTTGAGTCATGGTTCTTAACAGTTCTCAAAGTATAATAGGCATCAATTCAAGTGCAAGTCTCCCTGTTGTAGCAAACTTTGATGGAATGTTTAATAGATTTAGTTTAAAGTTTGTTTTTTTCTTATCATTCAAATTACCTTTGCAAAAATTAAAGTTTCTTAAAATATTAAACTTAGTGCTCAAACTTAATGCACTTTTTAAATGGAGAAGTGTTTTTTTACATTTAGAAGTTGGGAAGTCATCCTAAACATACAAAGGAGTCTATAACTACATCTTTAAGGGAAAAGTAAACCAAATGAATTCCTTAAAAATGCTTATATGTGCCTATGGAATCTAAACGTAAAATGTAAATATTTTGAGCTATAAATTATCTACAGTTGTTCATTAATCATACAAACATTTCCACAGTCACTGTAAAAGAGGGACAAAAATTTGAACTGAGTGAAATCAATGACAAACTTCTGCTGATATCAACTGAATTAGAGCACAGAAGTTTGAGGAATTGATGATGCTAAAGAGAATTAGCATTTTTACAGTGCCTTGCAACTTCAGTATGCTGGGTAATTAATCTTCTTGATACTCCAGTCCATTGAGTTAGTATTATCTTGGGGAAATATAGGATAGATTGGACTTTAGAAATTCTGGTTTGTGTTTCTCACATAATTTTAAGGGAATCTGAATTCATGGGAAAATTTGATTGCAAGTGCATTTCACAAAATACATTAAAATTCTGTAAAATCCTGGAACTCAGGAGGTACTTTGGCCTTTTGACAAGAATTGATGATAGCGAAATACAGTCTCCATGATGCTGCTTCACAATGATGTTGGGATAATTCTCTAGCTTTCTTTTACAAGTATGTAACAACCAACGGCATCCTTGTGAGCATATGCCATCTGAGGAGGTATGTGACACATAAGATTTTCTTTTAATGAAAACATGAACATTTCTCCCATTTTACTTTGGCTCTTAAATAAAAGGTTTATCAAGCAAATATTGGAAGTAACAAACTTTTTTCCAAAGGAATGCAGACATGAAAAACTTCAATACCTATGCCATCTTTTTAGCCTATAATTCTTCCAGCATTGTATTAACTCTGTGGAAAATCTAATAGTTGCAAGAATTATTTTTACTCATAATTCTGATCAGTTATGCAGATGCATCACCATGTTTTGCTTAGCTGATCCATGAACAGACATAATCTAACATTGGAAAGACCATGAAAACAAGCAACCAACCAACCCGTCTGATCCAGTTTTTTATCAGCTCAGATTATAAGATGCTCTTCAGGTCAAACTTTTTCAGTGCTTTCATATCTGCCAAGCTTTGTACTTTAAAAAAGCAATTTCCACTTAGCACTTCTGCAGTGCTTTGTATGAGCGAAATGCAGTTTGCCAAGCAATGGAGGTTGAGATTTGTTATTTTTGTTATATTAGAAACAAAATACTGACTCTTACCTGAATGGCTTTGACATGTGATGCTGGCTGGTTTGACATTTTTAAGACAGAGGCTTATCCCTGCAAGCAAAATGGGAAAGTGTTACAGGCTCTGACATTCTGATAGCTGGGGGAGATAAGCTAGAACTTAACCCATACTGCCTCTTGACAGGCATCCATTTCATCTGCCCAGCTCCTCTTTCCGTCTCAGTTTCAGAGTTGCTTAGTTATTCCTTCTGAATATCAGAAAGAGACAGAACACCTGAGCTGCTCCAATTAATCTTTCATAGCCACAAATGGAGCTATCTCTTTCACATTAAAAACAATAACGAGTAGACATAAGGAATCTCTCCTTAATGGCACTGTAAAATGAGTAAGAATTAAGGGAAGCATTTGAGGATAAACAATGTATGATTATTTCTGTCACACTGTGTATGTGGGAATTATTAGAACTCTGTTTAAATCTTCTTTCAGTAAAGCATAACTTGCTACAAAACATTGATAAATGCAGACATAACCATTTTCTGTCTCACAGATCCTTGCAAACCTTTAATGCATATAGGTTCAAAATTATCAAGAAACCACAAATTTGTTTGGCAATTCCTAGGGCACAAAGTAGCCTCTCTTCAAAGTTTAGATCACATAGATTCATTGATTTTCTTTAACAAGAAGGTAGATAAGAAAGAACAGACATTTCCATATAATTTTATGCATACATAGAAATATGGACTTGATATAGTATTAACATACAATAACAAAGGGAAATCACGAAAGTCGAAAGATTCTGTAAAGGTAAAAATAAAAGGCAAGAAATTTTACTATCACGTTAATTAAAACATTTTCTTGACTTCTCATTCTTACTATTTTAACTGGACTAGACTTTCATTGAAGTCTGGCAATTTAAACTATCTTATTATTACTCAAAATAAGATCGTCATACTAAAAGGTGAGAAATAAGTTCACCAGAGAACTCATTGATCACAAACAAACTACAGCATATGTTTGCTGCAATATTTAATCTGAGATGAGAAAGAAAATATTGAGAAAAGTAATAAATTACATAGGAGAGAATAGAAATATACTGAGAAATCAAAAGTGGGTCGAAGACTTTGGTGCTCCAAAGAGTGTGTCACATGGAAGCAGTATCAAAGAAAGGTAGATGAGTTGTAGGTTGGCTTCAGCCTGGAATATCAGCATAAAAGTGTATCACTGGAGCCTCATGGAAGACTTGCTCTTGCATTGGCTTTAAATTTGTGTATAACTCCGCACAGAAAGTAAAGCTTACTCAAAGTAAAAATGAGCTGCCATTAGAGGTCTCCCTCTGATCACACTCCCAGCTGTACAGTGCTCTCCAAGCCAACATATAGCATTAAGTCAGAGGACATCATCTTCATAGGTTGCTTGGGTTTAAATCGCTTCCACCAGATTAATAAATCAGAAAAAAATCCCACTATGCAAAAGAAAACCAGCATGCTTCCAGTGAGTTTTATATTGTGGCCTTACATTTACATATAAAATCTTAAAATCAGAGGTAGTTTTAAAACTTCATGGGATGAAATCTCAGCCACTGAAGTTCATGACAGAATTGGCACAGTTTTCCAAAAGCCAAAAGCATTTACTGCACTCTTTTTCCTTTCTGAAAATCTTTACTATGCATAGAAATAACTGTGCTGTTAAGCAGTGGTTGTATTCCAAAGATAAATACAAAACAATCCCCCAGTTTATCGGAAAGATAGGACTCATAACACAGAAAAGTTTAATTAATTTTTCTTATCATCTTTTCCTCTTTCTAATCAGAATGAGAAACGGAAACGAAAGCATAGGAAATTAACATAAAACACTTTAAAACACTGTGAATCTAGTTTCTAAGCACTGTCACAAAGAAATTCAAGCTAAGATTTACTTTTCCATCTTGAGTGCCTGTGCATTGCAAAAACACCAATACACACTTCTCAGGACACCAAGAGCTCAACAGGCAGGGATTTACACTGAATCTCGACTTTAAACCAAGCACAGCAATAGTACTCCTCAGTGAGGTGCTCTGGGTTCACAAGAAGTCTGCATTGGAAATGATTGCAATCAGACACTGCTTCCTAAAGACAGATGCATGATACAATTGTGCAGGACCGCTTTTGGAGGTGGTGATTTTCCTACCGGTTCATACTGTCCTCATTACTCCCAGAGAAATCAGGACAACAGCATGCTACTGAGTAAAAATAGACAATCTTCTCTGGCTCTCTTCCCTCCCTTCCCTGAGTTTCTCTCCAGAGCAATACTGACCATCAACCACAGGAAAATAAACCTTAGGTTACAGATGCGTCTATTACTGAAGTGATTAGTTCATTTTTATAAATTCCTCTGTTCTTTTGCCACGCATCTCAGAGAGAGAGTCAAGTGTGCTGCACTGATTGTATTAAGTTCTGGCATTCCAATCAGCTCTGCAAACTTGAAGAAATCACTCTTCACCCCCATTTCCACCACAGGACTTCACAAGTAAGCACACAGCAAAATGCAGACGCACGCAGCCTGTATTCCCCGGTGGTTTTTTTGCCTCCCCACACCTTACCTTTTACCTTTTATGGGCTGCATGCTGAACCAAACTTAGAAAGCAACAGCAACGTTAGTTCAGTTTGGAGCTGTTTCATGCCAGACTTCCCCTCTGAATTCCCTTGCTTCTCAGTGAAAGTACCCGTGAACAGGACTACTTGTGAAATATAGGACCGCTACAGTGAAATAAATCAGTGTTTCGAAGAGAACCTTTGTAAAACAAAGGACGTATCTACTGTCCCTCTGCTAAAAATAAGTTCTGGCAGTGCTGCAGCAAGATAATATGCTGACTTATTCAATTTGCTTTAAACACAATGAGATGACACTATCTTCTGTAATCTGCAGAAATGTTCAGCAGCACACAGACAACAGAAAGAGCCGTCCCCGCACCCCAGGTGGAAGTTCTCTTTTCTGCCCCCCCCCCCACTCACGGCATCAAGCACTGGGGGGTATTTTGGACACAGAACTGAAGTGCATTATCTTCTTAAAAGGCTTTGACAGGAACTACACTACTGTGAGACTCGGCTAGTACAAAGAAAGAAAAGAACCCCCCGCTTTGCAGCTTCCAGTCTGTTACACAAAAACTTACTACGAGCTCTAGGCAAACGCAATAACGTTTTCTGTAATGCAGTTGTTTCCACTACAGTTACCTATTAAGCTCACAGTGAAAGAACACCCCTCTTACCATCAAAACCCCCACGTAACAATTCACTAGCTATAACAAACATATAGAAAACAGTAAGCATGTACCTGTGTACTACAGTATTTGAGCTAATACACAGGCTTCATACCAGTCACTAGGTATTTAAGTGGCTTTCTGTTTTAAATCTTTAAAGAGTCCCAAAGGCTACAAAATAATAACTATAACAATCTGCTCTGAATAAGCTTATATGCTGCATATTAAAATAAGCAGAAACCCACAACTATTGTAGACACCTCGCAGCAGTTATTAAAGAGTTTTCATAAGGGTCTTTAAAGTTTTTAATTGACCCCTTCAAGATTAGCTTACTTATTTACTTATATAAAAAAAGCTCCAAACCGTCAAGTGAGTATGTGCACCTCCTTTTGATGCTGAAAGAGGTACCTTCTTCTACCAGCTGAGGTATTGACTGTGATCCTTTTAATGTGTCTGAAATAGCTCCGATGCTTTCAGCTCGGACGGCGCTGAGAGCTGTTCCGGGCTGGAGTGGGACTCGGCTGAGAAGCAAAGTGTAAAAGGGAATTCCTGTCATAGCTTCCAGTTGTTCTTCCTAAATATAGAGTTTGATTCACCCTGTAACTTGGTCCCCTGTGACACTTGACCATCGTAAAGCCAGGACTCAAGTGTCAAGCAGGAGGTGTTGAAAGAACACACCTTTGGGTCCTTTTCTTGCCCTCCCTCTCCCCGTGTTTCTGGGCTTTTCACAGGCTCCAGGCATTCGGTGGCAGAAGGTACCGCACAACTCCTCCTGTGATGTTTGGGGCAGTGCGTGCATCCCTGCTGCCGTGCCAGAGAAGGAAATAATTACGGAGACGTAATTACAAAGAACTCACCTCAGAGGGACTAACCAGGGAAGGTGAATGCCACACCAGTGTGACTGCATTGCTGTTGGGTTGAGAGCGAGCTTGTACAGCAGCTGCCTCAGGGTCTTGAAGTGATGCTCCTGCATGTAGGACAGCCCTGCTTGTGGGGAGGACTTCTGACAGCGTGAGGCCATAGTGGCCAGCGGCTGAACCTTAGGGCATGTGGATGAAGAGAAGCTAAAGGAAGAGTGTGAGGAGGAATTGGAATAGGTAGTCAGGGAAGGTAAATGTTACCATACCTATGAGTGCTGTCCTTGGTGAGGGACGCCACAGGAGATTTGTCATAGCAAGTCGTACATGGGGCACAGACTCACCACCCCTAGAAGTGCAGCCTCCTTTTCACTGCACCTTTGCAAGAGTGAACTTTCCTCTGTCATACCTGTTCTCCACCTGACCCACAACAGTAATGGTGACAACAGCAGCGTCATTATGGGCAACACTGTACTAGCCACTTGCTGCTGCTACTTGAAACTTTTAGGAGATCAACAATTTTCAAAATTAGTGCCAAAGTTATTTATAACAGCTAGTGGTTGGGAGAGTGATTTCAGAGAGGATTTCCTTTGACTTTAATTTATTTGACCAATCACTCTTTTCATTTCAAGTATCTCAAAGAGGAGGATGACCTCTGAGACAACTTCATTAAGCCTGTGACTCACTCTGCTGTCCCCTCTCCTAAAAGTGCTGTCATCTGGAAGCAGCTGATAGATCTGACGACTTGCTCTAGCAGCTTGCAGACTACTCACAGCCACCCCCTTCCCAAGGATCCATGACAAGGTAGATACACAACTAGGCATGAAACAGGTATATGTGTTTGTGTTAGGTCAAGACTGATGGAGGTACGTATAGCAAACAGCTCCTTCCAAGGAGACCCCTCAGCCTGTTTCCTCAGAAAGGCCGAGCGTGGCTGTTGTCAAGTATTTTGAGATATGAGAAGATTATTGCACTTGAAACACGGCAGAGCTCACAACAGGGCCCACAGACCTGTCTTTTGCCTAGAATGGAGGAGCTTGCTGTCACAGTCTAAGGTCCTGCCTTCCAGGAGGTTGACACCATGTTACAGCAAAACTGGAGTCAGATAAATGACTTTACACACCCCCTTGTGAAGGTTCATGTTTACAACAAAAGTATTAGAAAGCACCGAAAGAGGCAATATATTTTTGTAACATGATCTTGTACACAAATTTATTTCAATTGATATTACAGCAGTTATATTACAAACCAGCTCTGGAATACAGTTCTTCCTTCCATGTGCCATTGATTTAGCAAAGGTAGGCCATTGCTTACATTTTTTAATTCTATCATCTTACAAATATGCCTAAGAAACACCAGCTCAACACCGTTTTCTTCAAGAAATTTTCATAGCAGTGACAAGCAATTTAATAGATAGTCCTAATGATGTGTAAATAGGAAAAGAATCTACCTCTGTCACATACCTAACAGCCATCAACAATCACATCTAAAACATACTAAATTGTTGGGATAAAAGAAGTAAACCCACATTTTATCACTAATACTAGAAAATGTAGATCTGAGTACATTTTAAAGGGAAAAATATGTTTTTACCATTATTTTGCAGGGTACCATTGCCGTTTAATAACCACTGGGATGCACAGCCCCATGACTTGCAGATTCATCTGCTGAATACATGCAGCAGATGATTTAACAAGTAAATAATGAGACATATGTGCATTTCAGATGATGGATTCAATGCCTGGCAAGTTAGGGCCAGGTACCTTGACACACACTGCATAAAATTACTATGTCTCATGTACAGATATCCAAAGGACACAGTAACAACGTATTTATTTGATGTATGAAAATCACAATATAGATCAAAATATATTTTTGTTGCACTCCTAGAATGTTTTGTAATTAATGTGCTTCCTAGAGCAGTTTATTAGTTTTGAAAGTGAAGTTGATGGTTAACAGAAATGTGTATATGTCTTACTTCTTGACTGAGAAATTTCACTGTATAATGTCAAATTGTTTCTTTAAGCTGTCACTACTTAATAAGCTTACTTAAATATTTTGCTTTTTGAGAAACCTCATCAGCACAGACACAACTTCCCTGAGTCTCCCAAAAGAAAATATTTTTTTATTATAGTCCAAATTGTTTTAGTGTAATGCAAGCAATGTAATACAATTAAAAATGCAAGCCAACAAAGGAGTACTCACAACCTAAGCTCACTTGAAATAAGACTTCTTTAAAGTAAAAAGTTAAAAAATACGCTCCTGGAGTTTTGCTTCAAATCACCAAGTAATAGCAACATACCACAGATCTTTGGCAATGCAAAACTTTCCTTCCCTATCTTTATTTTAGCTCTATAAATTGCAGTTTATTACCAGGTAAAAATAGTGGGCCCAGTATATCAAGCATTTGGTTAATTAATTCCTATCACTACCTTAATTTCAGTTGTTTGGTGAAGAATATGAAAACTGAAGTTGCAACACAAGATAAACTATTCTCTTCATTCAACACAACTGTTACTGACTGAGATTTAAAAATAAGAAACTTGCTATCATACAGATTTGTCAGAGGACTAACACAGAGGATCCTGGAAAGCAAAACAAAACAAAACAACAAAAAAACCCCTAATCCAAACCCCAAACCAACCAACAAAACGAACAAAGACAAACAAACAACAAGAAGAGCACACCATTCATTTTGTAACTCACATAGATTTTATTTGTACATTTGGGCTCTTTTCCCTCAGTAAAGATGTATCTAGTCCATGTAACAATGATTTGGCACATACGCTTGATGAAAGACAGACAGACACTTTTAACAATGGTAGCCAGCCATACGAGGTTAGACAGAACTACAGAAATTTAAAACACAGTGGATATTGCAATTGCCAGGCATCAGAGCCCACTCTTACTCTTGCTTTAAACTGAAAGTAATTTTGAATCCTAGATTGCAGAAAGAATATCAGATTTCAGCTGCTTTGTTGTTTGAGGAATTATCATCTACTGTTTGATTGCTTCTCCTAGTTTCCCTCAAACTATGCGTTTCTTAATATCAAGAAAAATCAAACACTTTCTCTTGAGTCTCTAATTGTACAGCTATGCCAACAACAATAACATCAGGCTATTTAAATAACGAATGACATAAAATAGCATGAAAAAATGTTTGCTATTATCTAGTGGACAGGAAATCAACAAACTTATTTAAATTAGCTGATTTTGTTTCTGTGACTTTTCTGAGCTGCTAAATATTAATTCAACTCCTGCACACTCTCTTTCCCATATAAAAGCATGGTGATTATTATCACAGGCTGTTCCATCAAGAAATAATTAGCCTTGTATTAAGAAGATGGTCTCATTAGAGGCTGCCAATGACCTTGTTCTAAATTTCAGAGTTCCAGCATCTTTTAATAGCATCATTAGCATCATCTAAGAGTTTGTATTAAGTTCTAAAAGCTGCATTATGAGTATAACCCACACAAATGCTAGAACATTCTAGCTTTGACCACTGAATTACCCAAAAGCCATATTCTCTGTTGCTTTGTATTCCGTAAAATTCTCACTTAACAAAAGGTTTTCAATAGCTGAAATGTGATCATGATGTACAAGCAACAAATTTGTTTACACATTTCTCCTGGGAAATTTTAGCCACTATACCTGGCAAAGTTGATACCATAAGAAATAGCAAGGGTATTGGCAGTTTTTGAAGAGAAAATTAATTTTAAATTACATGCTGATTTTGTAAACATCCTGTCTGCTATAATGATTCAGCACCATTTGGAAAAGAAACAAAAAACATGACACTGCACCATCAGATATTTTTCTGGGCAACCAAGTTTGACAAAATAGGAACTGACTTAATCATTGGTGGAATTTTAAACAGGAAAACTACTTGTTGTTTTCATAAATCAGGATAATTCGAATAGGCAGCTATTTTCTTTTTCAATCCCGTAACAGATTCTTTCGATGAAGGCCATCCCTATCCCTTGATTACATCTGCTGAACACTATAAGTTCTTGTCTTTAATGGCCAGATTAAACCTCACTTGATGTGCAGTAAGGAATTTTGTCGTAGTACCCATCTGACCCAAAGCTGTACAAGAAGGAGGTACAGATATACCAGAGGACCTGCGGACTCAGCACCACACAGCTACATACTTATCTCTTGTAATAAAGCATGAAACAAAATTACAGCTGTGGAGGTAATCAGTTTCACGCACAGCTCTGATCCTGCTGTGAGAGCAAATGTAGTAGACTTGAGTAGAGCAATCATCTGAAGTCTAACCAAGAAAACAAAGACAAATTTCTGATGATTCGTCATTTGAATGGCATATTAACAGGAATAAAGACATGGCTGAGACACAAAAAAATCCACCTGGTAGAAAGATGGACTCAGAACAAGAGATATCAAGTAACGGGCTGGAGGAAGCAAAATATCAAGGATATTATAAATAAATGAATGCCTTTAGGTAAAAAATTACCAAATTCAAGGACAACTGCACAAACCTGCTGAATCATTTGTGATTGATCAGTTGCTATATTTGGTTTATATCTGCTGAACAGAACATAAAAGACAAAGATTGATAAACTCAGAGTGTGAAGTTTTTTAAAGCTTGAATCAATATCAGGACACTTATCTTAGTTCCCATGAGTCATGAGGAAAAAAATTCTTAGCTTCACATACCACCAATGTTCTGAAAAACAGGACAATTAAGAATGAATGCCTTCCACAGTGAAGATACGAATAAATCTACTAGTCATATGGATATATCAAGTAGTCAAATATGATCTATATCAAACCTTACTTTTATTGAATTAGATCTGTTACAGGAACATTTTTCAATCACCTGTGGTCTCCTGGCACACAAATATTGTACCTGTTCAGAAAGAAATTGCCAAAAGAATTCAGTGTTGGCACAGGAAGACCAGTAAAGTCCTCCAGCTGCTAATTTCTAGATGATGTTTCCCAATACAATATCAAATTTCAAGTATTAAAAATAGTATAAACAGTTTCTCTTAGGAAAGCAGTTTTAAAAATCTTCACATCTTATTTCACACCCATAAGAGTAAAGCTGTGGACTGGCAATATCTTCTATCTAAGGATAATAACACAAGTGGAAAAAGAAACTATAAATATTAAGCTGCTTCATTCAGTCACATCAGGCTGTGCAGCAGAGGGGGTAGCCCTTTGAAGTACAGTTTGGTTCTCAAGGTCTGCAGCTAAAAGTGGTGCTTGAAAATAATCTGTCCTGGAAATGACCTTTGAGAACTGCAGGTTGCTCTGTGTTTCCTGTGCCCACCACCATCAATGAGGTGCTAGGCCATAATCTTGATGCTCTGATTAGAGTATCCACGAAAATATTCACAGCTTTATTGCAGCCAGCTCTCAAAATTATTATTTATTTTTTATTAGGAAAAAAGGAGATGTTCTTACCTCAAGTTTCTAACATAAACTGCTCTATATAAGGCCAAACCACTGTTTTGCCATGGGTAGTTCCCAGGTGCCCTGGCTGACAAGGAGCAGTGGGGATTCGTGGTACTGGGACACTGGCCTAAATCAGAGTTTATCTGCAGCGTGGAGGGCTGGGTGATCATGAAGCAGCTCCTTACAGCCAGCTCCTTGTGGCAGAGCATCAGTGCTGGTTTAACCAAGTGCTATGCTGTATGATGAAGCAATTCAGGAGCTACTTCAACCATCTGTACAGTCCAGGTGGACAGTTAGGGCGATATCCTCATCAGTTCAACCTGTGAAAGACATTCCTGTTATTCAGAACACCTAAGTGCCATGTATGCCAGTGAACAGACGTGCTTTAACAGTCGGCTAAACAATGAACTACAAACTTTTTCGTTTTCTTCAAAGCATTACCTCACTTTGACTTACTCAATCTCTAAGTGCACGTCTTTCCCTAGGGTTTGAGACTGCCCGACAGGTTTGGGGGTTCAAACTTAATAAGTTTAATGCTATCAAGTGCATTTACTTCAGATTACAGTAAGCAAGAAACAACACCTGTTAGACTGAAACTATTCTCTATTTGTTTTCATTCTGTGGTAGGAGAGGGGTTTGTGTACTTAGGGACTTCAGAGGTAATGTAAACAAACAAACAAAAAACCCCCAAACCAACCAAACGAAGCAAAGCAAACAAAAACCAAACAAAAAAAATCCAAACCCAGAAGCTGTTTGGCATTAGCTTTGCTTGCGTGGTCTTCTCCTTCACTGGCTGAGCCCTTTTTTCCCTGCAGTTCAGGTAAACCCATTTTCAAGCATCCCAACACAGGAGCTAATGCTGAATAGGTACTCTGCAATAGCTATTGCATGCTTTTTTCTCATATACAACTTCTAAATCTCTGCAGAGGAAGCAAAGCCTAAGAACTGAGCAAGCAAGATTTATCAGCTAAAATGAGTAGCTGAAGCCTAAAACTAATATGCTTACAAAACTGGATTCTAGAATAATATTTGACCCAAATCTCTCAAGTGTTTTACCTTTGTTTTTCTTTAGAGTCTGACACCCGTTTCCCCTTGTGGCGCAACAGCTTTGGAGTACCTTATTTTAGATGTTATTTCAGTCATGATGTGCATTACAGAATTACAATTGATGGGTAAATGCTGAAAACAGATAACAATTAAGAAAGACCTGTAATTCGTTTTGTTATAGACACTAGTAATTAACAAAGAATGAAAAAGCATGTACAACTACTCTTTGTAGCAGATTAACCTATTACAGTAAAGGCATGTTTCTATGAATGCTTGTGTTTTTCCTTTACTTTGTTCCTATGAACAGAGACTTAACAATAAGTTTCATTTAAGAGACAGAATCCCATGTTTCCAGTACATATTTTTGGTAACCAGGTTAAATACTGCAAACAAACCCTGAACCTTAACAGAATACTTTGACCTCATTTCTATTTAAATAAAAAAAGACTCTTTTGTACTGTAATTGGAACATTAAAAACTGCTAAGAAAACTGTGTAACACTCTGCTCTTTTCCAGGCACAGCAAGGACCAAAGGTGGTGTTTGTTTTTTGTGGGTTTTGTCTGTTTGTTTGTTTTCTTGTTTGAGTTTCAGTTTAAAAGACCATGCATATTACACATCTCTATAATTCCCATTACCAGAATTTCTCGTATATACTGAGATTTCACATTATAACATTAGTAAGGTAAATGAAAACATATTTGTCCTTCAGACATGTACAACCAATGCTATACACATCTTTGGAGCAAGCCAATCTCTGTATCTCTCGTGTCTCAGATTTCTTCTTTAATCTTTTTATTCACTCCAGAAGCAATTTCCTAACCTGCATAAATGCTTAATGGACCATCTATTTAATCTTTTCCCATCTATTTCTTCTTTCATACATCCTTGTCTGTACTTTAAATTCTCAGCTAGGCGTGAGTGCTCATTCTGCAAACATTCACGCACTCCACGAAAGCACCCCTTCATTTCAAGTTAGGCTGGCACATAAACATTTGCAGAATCGTGCCACATTTTGCTCCATCCGTCCTCTCCTCTGGTCAGCTCATCTCAATGCCCAACAATCTAGTAATGAATACTACTCAGAACATATCTAAAAACCCATTTGCTCTCCTCAATGCTCAAACACTTATCCAATCAAGTCACGTTCTGATTGTATTGTCTTCAAACTGGCAACATTTACAACCTCTCGATGCCAAAATCTACATCTTAGCTAGTTTCAGGTCTGAGCCTCCAATGAACTGTGAGCAGGTACAATTTCCCTGAAGCCCTGCAAACTGCCCTGACATCAGAGTTTTTGAAAGTGTGGTGGTGAAGACTGGTTTTACTTTTATTTTGCAACAAGTCACATGTGGGTATGTCTGAACAATCACATATCTACTTCAATAATTGATCAAAGTTTAAGAGATTAATTATTAGATATGTTGATAATTAATTTTAAGGTAAATATATTTCCTATATCTAGAAAAATATGCCTACAATATTAAGCCACTGACTGAATTGGATAATATCTTAATTAATGTGATATTAACACATTCTATTTGGTATTTACTTGGCAAATTACATTTAATTGGCATTATTATGCTTACAAGAGTATACCTTTTCTGTCTAAAGTTTTTGCATGACTTGTGATACTCTTGCACGATGACTGATACATATTTTTTCTAGCATTCCTAGATACTTGCCCTTTTGAGGTCCACTCATGCCTTCCCATTAACACACATATAAAATGTGACTACTTAAACTGACAGTTACACTGCTTTGTAACAACGTATGGATACCGTGCACTAACCTCATTACTGCATAGGGTTTTCCTTTAGTCACTACTGTAGCTTAATATGTAGCTGTAAGATAAATCAAGCAGTGGTAAAAACTGTATCAATACCTGCACTGCCTCATGAACTATTTTAATGTGGAAATCTTTAATTTTGTACACCTTAACTTTCAAAATGCTAATGTAATCTCTCCCTGTAACACTTGAGAATCTGCAACAGTTTCATTCCATGAGAACAAGGATTAACTTTGCCTTTCTGCCAGGGGCAAAATACCCGCTTTAAGTTACACAAGTAAAAACAGTGGGACTGGCAGTTCACTCAAAATATCTATGTATTGCACTCTAGAAAATTCTCATTTGGCTTTGTTTTCTTGTGATAAACTTTCTGGCAATAAAATAGAGACCGTGTGTTTTAGTTGCATTCCTTTTTACTTGCACTGCCAATTTCTACGCCAAGCCAATAAAATCCAGGTCTGCATTTTGTACAGTATCCTAAGTGAAGATAGAAGAAAAATACAATAATGTTACAAAAGCTATTTCTTGACTGGATCATTTAAACATGCCCATTTTACTATGCTTGATTTCAGTGAGACTGTGCCACTAGTAAACTTAGTCATGTTCTCAACTGTTTGAATATTCTCAACTGTTTCCATTGCTTCTAAAGACCCCCACTAGAATAAATTTTGTGTATTTATATTAAATGTATGTTGGTCTGTGCCACAACTTGAGTTTTCAACCAATAAGGTGTAGACTTAACCCTATTTGCATAATTCCTCAATGGTTTGCAGCTGAACTTGCTAGATTGGGAACCACTGCAGAAAAGCCATAAACAGATCTGATTAGTCCAGGACTCTGTTTATTGTATTTTTTCACGCTGGGGACATCTCAAAGTTGCCTATGTCAGCGCACAAATCAAACTTGTTTGCATGCAGGGCTGGATAAATTTCCTGTAATTATTCAGGTTTTATGTTGGAATGACATCCTTTCCAAAGTTCTCATAAGGCTTCGGTTAACATACACAGCTCCCACCAAAGGGTAGGGTTTTGAGAACGATGGAAAATCTAAACTTCAGAGAAAATCACCCCTGACTTGAGATGAAAAACAAAGAAATTCACCAGAGAAAAGTGAAAGCAGGCATGCATTACTTCCCCCTCTGCCCGCACAAGGGCCAACAACCAGAGATTGGCCAGCGCTGTCTCGCCTGCTGATCTAACAATCTCCTGAGTTACAGCCCCTTGTTCCTGCTTCCTCAGCAATGACATGTTATCAGTGACAAGAAAGGGAGCCAAAAAGAACCAAGGAGTTCAGAGCTGAGATGTTCTTTCTGCTGGAAGCATAAGGAAAGCTCACAGCATCTGTTTTGGGACAGACGGGATGAAGCAGTGTATATGGAACAAGGAGCGAGCTGCAAAATCTGAAAATGTAACTGAAAAGCAGCATTAAAAACACATGAATTCTAGCAAAGGGAGGGTTTGATGCATTTTTCAATTAAAAGAACAAACATTGGTATATCTCTTTAAAAGCACAACTTCTACAAAGCTTTCTGTGTGGACAAGCCAGCGTGTGGCTGGGTTTCTGAATTCTTCTCCTGACAGCAGTCCCAGCTGTTCCACAGAATGGTCCGTGAACCCACAGACGAATGCATCAGAGCTGAGGGATAGAAGGAATAAGCATTTGCAGGAGTGAGATGTCCTTCTGTGTAACTTCTCACAAACCAAGGCCAAGGAAAGTTGACCTGGAGCACGAAGAAAAAGGTGGACTGAAAGCCACAAACTACAGAAGGTTCTCACACTGCTGTTGTCTTGATTCCTGAAAAATCTTCGGAAATGAGAAAACTGAGGCCATGATAGCGCACCTTTTTCACAGGGTGAAGGGCAGGGGCAGTTCAATTTACATAGTTTGCGTAGGCAAAGAAACACATTTTCTTAAACTTCGACAAGTCTTGTACTTGTTTGCTTGCCGTGTTCGAGCTCTGAGAGGAAGTTTTTACAGTAGGAAAGTCCCTGATATTAGTGACCTCATGGCACATGCCACTCCCAGCAACAGCGAAAGACACGACCAAGAGGAGTGGGAGGGATCAAGAAAGGCATAAAATTAGCGTGATAGTGAATACAGCGGCCTGGAGAGCACTTGGCTGAGAGTCACGCCGTGAGCCTCAGAATATGATTTTGTTGTGTCATAAGTCAGCGTTAAATTTCTGCAAGAATGCTCATGGTTAAAGCGAATCATGTTACTCCGTCGCCACTGAAGCGCTTCCAACAACCCGCCTTTATCCCACCACCGCAAACAAGTTTTTTTCTCCCGCGTGTTTCCCTGGCCGTTTCCACCACAGCCGCTCCCGAGGGCCCCAGCTCTCGCAGCCCCGGGGGCACCGCTTCGCCTGCCGCTGCCTCCGACACTCAACACGTAACATAAAGACAGGGCGCGTGCACACTCTGCACCCCTTAACCACGCACGGACACATAAACACCTGACGGAAATTCTAACAAAAGGCGGAGGACGGACCGGCTCCACCCCCCGCCGGCCGCGCAGGCCCAGTCCGCTCCCGGGCGCGCGGTGGCGGGAGCAGCGGGCGGCTCACTGCGCACGCGCACCCCGTGGTGGCGCCCTCCGCTCGCCCTGCGCGCTCGGCTCTGACGTCACCTCGGCGCCTGCCCTCGCTCGACGCGGTACCCGGAAGCGTCCGACCGGGCAGCGTAGCTGATGGAGAAAGGTTCCGGGGAAGGTTTGGTTCCGGGGGTTCCTCCGCATGAACCGAGGCCGCCGCCACCGCCACGGCTGCAGCAATGATCCCGATCCCGGTGGTGGTGTGCGTGCTGGGGGGCTGGTGCGCCATCTACCTGGTGGATACGCTGCTCAAGGTGAGGGCTGTGGGCGCGGAGCCGAACCGGGAGCCCTCGGCCCCGCGCACGCCGGGGCAAGAGCCCCGCTTCACCCCTCACACCCTGCCGAGGCCGGGAGGAGGGCGGCGGCAGCCTCATCCTCCCCCGGGCGGGGTCTTGAGTCGCCACCGGAGAGAAGCCGCCCTTCCTCGCCCACCCTCCGACACAGCAGGGCTGGCCACGACCCTCTCTCCTCCCCCCTCACAGGCAGAGGGAGGTGCCGTTCCCCTGCCTGAGCCGGCGGCGCGCGGCCTCTCTGCAGTTCAAACTTAACGGCCGGCGCGAAGCTCGGGCCAGCGAGGCTGCGTGAGGGTGCGGCGGTTTGTCCCCCCCGCCCCGCGTCTGGCAGGTGCCCGGGGCTGCCGGGGCCGGTCGGGCTCGGAGCGGGGGCGCGGGGGCCTCCCCGGCCCGCCCCGCGCTGTTTCCAGCTCCGCAGCTCCGGGCTCGGTGCGGCCGACAGGCGCTGTGTCTGCCCCGCGGGCACCGCTGTCCTCCCTCGGGCTGCCGGGGCCGGCCTTCCGCCGAGGGCGAGCCACCCGGCCCGGAGAACAGGGCCCTGCAGCCTTGCGGGAAGCCCTAGCGGCAGCATCCGGGGAGTGCGTGGTTTGGTGCTGCCCGTCGCTGGGATTGAAACACCTTCCAGCCAGCTCCAGATTTCGGGTGTACGTTGAAGGAGCAAAGCTGTGAAACGTTAGGGAGGTCAGCTTTTAGTCTGCTGTTCAAATAGCTTTAATGTGCTTCTGGAGTTTAAAGTATTATCTTTACATATATATGTAAAAAATCGTAAGTTTGCTCTGTAAAATACGAGTTTTAGAATTATTTTTCAAAAATTACTGTATGTCCAAGCATAACTAATGCACTGTTCAAAAATTATGATTTTTAATGTCCTTAGTTTTACTGAAAGAATAAGTTGAGACAGAGCTTTGTACAACTACTTTTTCAATAAATAAATTCTAATCTTCAGAGAGTATTATAAGACTCATCTCTCTTCTGATAGAGGAAGACTTGAAAGGAAAATAGACCAGCAAGATATCAGTCATTAAGTTTAATTGTTTGGTTTGTTTGGTTTTCTTTTTAAAGCTCGAGAAGTAAGATTTCTGAGAGATTATTGAAATTGCAAAGTATATGTGCAAAATAGGACATAGGCTAGTTAAATATGAGGAAAAAATGAAATTAAAGGTTTGATCTGTAATTCTTTTGCTTTTTGACGCTAATGTTACAGTCCAGGAGCTGTATCTGTTTCTGCCAAGTGCAGATAGGGCCTAGTGGTTTCAAAGTAAAAAAATCTTCATTTTGTCTCTCCTGTAAAAAAACAGAAGAAATATGATAAATTTTAAGTTATGAGAAAAACTTGGAAAAATAAGTGGCTCCCCCTGCTGCTAATCGTTGGAGAGCAAATGTAGCTCAGTAAATGATGGGAGCTGTTGATTGCCAGATGTTAGTCTGTACATAATGACAATAAAAAATAGCGTAAATTATCTGAAGAATTTTCAAATTTCATTACATCAAATCTGTATTAGGTATTTGGAAACAAACATGGCATTGTTTTGAAACAAATTAGAAGACTGACCAAATACCAGAGGAACGTGCTCCTGACTGTTGTGAGACACATCAGTCACCACCGGAAAGGTCAGCCAACAGTCTTGTTTTGTTTTGACAGTAACTTTGTGTCTGATGAAGAATCTTAGAGTGTGAAGCAGGAGCTGAGTTTAGGTATCGGACCTGTTGTGCCACGATGCTGAGACTCATTTGTATTTCAGAGATTCTGAAGATCTCTTGCAGCAGTAGACCTTAAAATCATTTGCTTTTGTAAGTAAGGGCAGCCACCACTTGTTACAACCTCTGGTAGAGCTTAGCAGCAGCAAAGGAAAAAAAAAAAAAGGAAACTCTACAGTGTTTAGAGCCAACTTAGTGCCTGATTTATGTTGAAATAGAAAGGGGAATGCATGGAATGCCATAGCAAGCAAGAGAATCCAAGAGCTATATTTGAACTTTGATCTTTTAACTAAAAGTTGACAAAGGTTATGAATAGTCAAGAAATATGTAGGAGCTGCTGGGTTTTAGTGAACTTACTGGTAGATCTTTTATGTACATCTCAATGGGAAGTTTCACTGTGAGCACTGCAGCCAAAATAGAATTTGGATTAAATAAACAGATTTATATAATTAGGAAACTCAGTGTTGCTTGTTTTATTGCTGGTACTGACCTGAGGCTGCTAGCAACCATAGCAAAAGGCAGTCCCTGCTTAGACCTCAAATCACTTATAATTTGATTACACCAAAAAGACATACAGTGCCTGAGTGTAAAACAACACAGGAGTACTTTTCCATGCATGAACCTGTTGATATTTTTGGTGAGTGAAGGATGTGTGCTGTAACTTGCGGTTGATGTTTATTCCGCAAACTTGTCCAACGAGCAGTGTCTCTTGCTCAGTTTGTTCCCTTACAGGCTTTGTTCAGATTTCAAACACTTTGTTAGGCTGACTCTTAGAAAGTCTGCAATATAGAAGGCACAACTGTGTGTATTTTTTGCACAAATAAATTCACACATTATAATATTGCTAGACTTACCTTACAAGATGCATTTGTGTTAGCAAACTAAAAATATGCAGAATCAAGCTGGGACTTGGAATTTTAAGTACCTCTTGTTGCTCTTCATTGAACCACTGGCACGAAAGTTTCCACTGAAGCTTGGATCCTACAAAAGGGAATCACTCAGGCAGACCGCTAAATTTCTGCTCCCCAGCATCCTAAATCATCCCATTTCATTCTGCCTGAAGGATCAGGAATGAGCAAAGGGTAGAAGGTTGTCCTTCCTTCTGCTACAAGAAATAAAGGATGCATTAGACGCATTCAGTCAAGGTTAGCCTTCAGCTTTTAAGGTCAGGAAGCTGAAATGGTTCAGGGCTCTTGAAAAGATTTTGTCAGCACAGAAGAATGTTAAGGACTCCTGTTCCCTGGCAGATATTTATGGAGCTCCTGGAGTATTTAACAGACATTCATTATTTTGAAAGCTTGCATAAACAAAATCAGTATTGCTTTTATAATAAAATTAATGAAGATCACTTAGAACGCAAAGAAGCAGAGCCAAGGCCTGTGTGAAGGAAGCCTGAAATGAAACATAGAATACTAACGTACCTCTTACCATGGCGTGAGATTGCATATGGTAATGTGGTGGTCCTACTGAGCTCAGGAGACAAGGAGCAAAAGTTTGCATAGAGCTTTTAAATCTATTTTGCAAAGGGATTCAATCACTTTGTGGCCACTAATACAAGTTACACAACTTGGGAGGAAAAGGCAAAAGTAATTTTTTTTTTTTTTCCCATTTGGCAAATGTATGGTCAGCAATTCTGTGTTTCATAAGGAAAACTATATTTTTGCCTTGCTAGTACAGTGAGTCTGTGATGTGGTTTGAATTAATTTGAAGGGATGAATTTGTGGTATTTCTAGGGGAAAAGTGTTTTTTGTATATGATAGAAGGAATACCTATTTCAAGTGCCAACTCAATATATCCAGTTAGCATTATTATAATAATGTGGTTGGGTTGTTTTCTTTTTTTTGACTCTAAATGGATAGGATGTGTTTAGTTCCCAAAAGACAGTTTCTCATGTCAGAGGGTACTTACGTCAAATGTATTTTTGTTCTTAGTTATCTGATCGATTATGTGAGGAGGTCTTTTCCATTGTTTCTTTGCCTTATGTGTTATTATTTGTACAAGTGTAATCATCTTTGTGATCTGTTGAAGTTAGCAAATGCTGGGTTAGCAATTGCTGATCTAGTTGTGGACACTAAGTGGTGTCATAGGAAATGACTAGTGTTTATTAGGGAATACATTACGAAGAAAATTTATGTTGGTGCCCTCAGCTGATTGAGCAAAAACATGACTGAAATCAGTAAGGTGAAGAAGAAGGAATTGGCACAAGAATATATAGTCAGTAAGGACAAATGATGTAATGGGTAATAAATGAACAGTGACCTGAATAAATGGGTCTTGTGTCCTAGGAAAATTGTTATTTGAAATAAAATTTTAGTGTTCGAATTTTAATTAATTCAGGAAAATGAGAAAAGCTATGAATATAGTTGTGCAAGATGACATCCTCACTCCCCATCACTACTGTGGCAAGACAGAAGGAATGCAAGGAACTTGGCAAGTTCTTAATTTGTTTGAAGAACCAGAGACAACAGCCAGAAACTTGTGAAGTTCATCTTGCTGGGGGAGAGGGGATCCTGTTGTGAATGACACATTCCCAATGTCTTCAGTAGGTGCTGCTGCTCATAGGGAAACTTGGAAAGAGTGCTCCAGATCAGACAGCTCCAAAGACTTGTCTGGATTATGTTGGAGACACTCCTGCCGTGGGAACTGCCAAAGGTCATCTTCAACTAGATCAGGTTGCTCAGAGCCCCGTCCAGCCTGGCCTTGAATGTTTCCAGGGAATGGGGCATCTACCACCTCTCTGGGCAACCTGGGCCAGTGTTTTACCACCCTCGCTATACCAGATTTCTTCCTCATGTCTAGCCTGAATCTCTCCTCTTTTGGTTTAAAACCATTACCCCTCGTTCCTCTTTCACTTCCGTAGAAAGCGTTCCTTCAGTTGGGTTTCTGATACTGCCTTCCATGAAGCAGGCTAAGTAAAGCCTATTGAGAAGACAAGCGCCCTATAATATGAAATAACAACTGCAAAACTATGTCTGTTGGTCTATAGTATCAGATAATACTGCAGATAAATATTAATCATATAGTTTATAGGTCACATTTCTCATAAAGATAAATCTGTGGAACTACTAGGAAGGCATTCTAGCAGTATCTTGAGATGCTGGGAAGTTATACTGAAATTGCTGTTGCAGTACAGGTTGATAATTTTAAATTTCTTCTGTCTTTTTGTTAGTATGATTAAATATTTCAGAGTTTCTTTAGGTATATTCTTTGTGGTTAAAAAGTAGACCTTGTTTTTTACCCTTACAAAAAGGTATCCACAGTACTGATCCAAATCTCACCAATACTAGAAGCATTTTTTTCAGCTGAAGCAAAAACCCCACATTTTTCTTTATTGTAGTTTAAAAAATGTTTACTGGAATATAATTGCACATTGAAAAAATACCATAAACAGTTCACTCTTTAACCTTCTAACCAGACAGTTAAGAACTACTGAAAATGATTTAACACTAGGGAAGACAATATAAGATCTTGTTTGTCAAGGAACACTGGACACCTGATCTCTCTCGCAATCCTAGAACTGTTGCGATTTACATCGAAACAGTGGCATAATGTTTTCATATTACGTCACACCTGCCTGTATGTCAATATGTAAATAACGTGCAGGACATTTGCTTGAAAATATATATCTGTTTTTATATAAACAGATCACAAATACTGCTTAGTCACATAATGCAAAAATCTTCCGAGAAGATTTTGGTTAACTGATTTTACATTGTTTTTGCAGTCATCCAATTCTCTGAAGGCATCTTATGAAGACTGGCTGCTGACGTACGGCTTGAGTATCTCTCCTTTTCACATGCGATGGCAAACAGCTCTCTTCAACCGCCAGTTCTACAACTGGGGGAGATGGAAGCCCAGATTTCTGTATTTATGGTATAAATTCAGGATTTTTTTTCTTCTGTCAAATACAAGTCAACAACTTAACCACATCTGTGCCTTTCAGCCTTAAAATTGCAATGGATAGACATGGTTATTTCACTGTGTTAACGATAAAACCAAACTAGTCTGGTTGCCATAATTATACTGTGCCAGTATAAGAATTTCTCCTCTGCTAAAAAAATCATAGCTGCAATATAGGTGGCATATTGACATGCTGTAAAACTAGAAATCTGTGAACTACTTTTACCTATGCTTTGACCTATACATAGTTCTTCAGGGTACAGCTATTACATGTAATACTGCATACAGAAGTAGGTCTGAAAGCAGTTTCTCATATCCTAGATCTGTCCATCCCTGTACACTGAGTTTCCCCACTAGAATTTACAAAGTATTCAAAGACAGTTGTGTCCCTGTTGTCAATCATTGCCTAGACATTCAGCAACTATACCTGCTCAGAAGCACGTTGCTCACCTTCTTTATCTGACTGCCCGTTTCCCTGCTAAGATTGCGTGGAGTGCTGGGAATGGCTAAATAAACATGGTGGTTAGTATGGGTGCTCCTGGACTGGTTTAGAAAATTTTTGCTCAGTTGCCTTTCTAGCATTATTTCATATCTGCTCTGAAAATATAAAATGAGGAAGGTTTGAATTTCTTTTCATTTCCTGTATTGCTACTCTCAGTGAGACGGTAATAAAAGAGAGGTCTGCTTCATATTGCTTTCTCTCATATGTAATGATTTTTCTATTTCAGTTTTAAATAGTTCTATATCAATGTGTTTAATTTATTACAATATAATGTTTCTACCAGTCTCTTTAATTAACATTACATGTTGCTTAAAATAAATTACTAATTCCCAGGGAGCTTCATTAAGAACGGTAAGCGAACAATCATGCTATTCTGAGAGGAAGAAGGACTGGTAGTGGATTGAAGTGTTTTAGCTAGAAAATAAACTTCATTACATCTTTCAGCTACTGGATAGTGTAAAATAATAATGCTGAATAAAAAAATACCCCTAGGTGGACTGACATAAATTGAAGTTATTTTCAACACTGATTTTAATGAAAAATAAATTGGTGAGAAGAACAATGTTTTAAGTAATTTATTTTAATCTGGTCTTGCAGTTGTGCCTTTTAGTTGTTCTTCTTTAAAAAAGGTTGAGTCTCATTTATTGTTCTTTAGCACTTTTTGTTGTTTGTGAGGAAGATGCAAAATTTTTTGAAAAAGCTTATATAGATAAATATGTATCCTACCCAATAGTTTGATTCAGGTCTTTAGATACATGATGGTGTGGTGCCAACATGGTAAATTACACATTGTGAGTTATGTTTTTATATTCCTAGCTAATGGCAAGTTACATATAGTGGGTAACTGAATAAAATTTAGAATGTGTAAGAATAACATAAAATATTTGAAAATTAATCAGGGTGTAGTTTAGAAGTAAAACATTTATTAAGCAAGGAAAATATTATGTTATTAATATATGTTGTTATTGTTATTAGTTTTCTTTAGCTAACTTTTTTGTACTGTATTGTTGATACAGGAATGGTAATAGCATCAGATAAGTTTTGCCCTGTGAGTTTGATGTGCTAAGTTGCGCTGAAGCAGTTACATATAGAGAGTATATACCCTATCTTCTTGTAACTATGCATTGCTAAACTATGTGCTTCTCTGCGTAGGTTCAGCATAGGAATGGTGTTCGGTATAGTTGCCATGTTTGGCTCTGTTATTCTTCTCGGAAAGACACTGATACAAACACTGACACAGATGCTCACCGAGGCACCAAAAGCCCAGAATGATCGTATGCTGCAAGTTGTGGTAAGTGTTCTCCCCTCAGGTCCCGATTTGAGAGTTGCAAACTGATCTTAACAGTTTCTTAAAAGGGTATGTGATGCTTAAATCCTCCCATGCAAGAATAACCTAACTCCCGATATTAATCTACATTAAAATTTTCTGTTTTGTTATCAGCCTTAAAAATGGGGAGTAGAAGCAGTAAAAGAGGGGAAGAGAAATGAAGGCAAATGTGTAAGAGTTTATATGAAAAATTATCAGGAGTAAGAATTTGCTAGTAATTTTGAAAAGCCCTAAATTGTCCTAGTACTAAGAATACAAAACAGAGCTAAGAATTTGCCTCCTCTGAGCTTTGCAATGTAGAGGCACTGGTGACCTTAAGGTTTGCAGAGCAAATCCATAGTCCACAAGAAGAGAGGACTTCTATTTCATTTATTACAGTACGAAACATCAGTGGAAAAGGAAAGAAATGTGAAGAGCTTTGTGTGATAGGGGAAACAAAGATTCATTAGTGAGGAGATGGCATATATTTTGATTGTTCAAGGACTTATGCCCTAATTTATGAAATTGAAAGTTCTGTTTCTGGCAGTATCGAATTAAAAGCCTAATAGAGTTCTGATGCTGGACAATATATTGTATGATTTTAGAAAAGAATGTATTTCACAAAATGGGAGAGATTACAAATATTGCCTTTTGTATCTCTATGCCAGGCAGTAATTGAAGAACTGACTTTGCCGTTACAATAATTTTAACCTGGAAGGATTCCTAACTACCTTTATTTCCCCAAGAGTGCTATCTGGCCAGAACATACAGTCATTTTCTAGAAATGTAGAAAGTCTTATGAGGTTGCTCTGCCTTCTGCTGCATGGCTTAGAGCAGGTGTGCCCAACCATTTTAGTCTGTTTAAGCACTCAGCTGGTTTAGCGAACAGGAGTTGGGAATTGTACTCTGCCACAATAGTCCTTCCCCTAAGTGGTAGACTGACTGTGTGCAGCTAGACGTAAAAAATGGCATGAGTGCAGGAAGCCTGACCATTAACACGTGGCATAAATGCAGTGCCTTTGGGATCGTTTGAATCTGTTTCATGCATGCGGGGTGAATAAAAGAAATGCAGAACGTGTTGGCAAAAGCAGGCAACGAGACCTGGGAGAGAAATGGTACTGCCACTGCAATCATCTCGTCCACAGCCTGCTCCTGAGTTATATCTTCAGAAGCAGAGAGGAGTGGGCAGTTTGGGCATCCAGTATAGCACAAGTTAAACAAGAGACAGAAGATTTTTAAGTTAACATGCCAGCAGGGTCTATCCTAAGCATGGATGTCTGTTACATTCTGGAGTAAGAAAACCCTCCCTTACATCTTCAATTTCAGAGGTCATTATATGGATTTATCCATTTTCGTGACACCAGAGTAAACTTGTCATTTGCAATACATTGCTCTTTTGAGAAAATAACATAGATGCAACCAAAGTAAAGATGAGCCTGGAAATAACCTGGTATGAATTAGAACTATAAAAGCAGAAATCTGGGATAATGTTCACAATTTCAATGTGGAATTGATTCCTCAGTGACTGCCTACTGGCAATATCACTGCTTTCAAACCAAGGACAGACTGGCATTGAAAAAGATGGAATGTGTAGAAATAATGTAATGTCGTGTTTGGGGATAAGGTTACTTCTTCTAAGTTGACTTGTGGTTCCATTTCTTTCCTACCTCGTTCTTTCATTTCTGAATGATCACAATTGTATAATTCTGCCTTTAAAGAGTTTCAGTATTCTTTTTGAGGGGAATGTGCTAGCATAAGTTGACACAAGACAGTGACCCACGTGTGGTTTCAGAGGGGTGACGAACAAGTTGGGAAGACCTCTCCTCATTTAAATCAGGTATTGTTGTTGAGCCTGGGGAAGAGGAGGCTCCGAGGAGACCTTATAGTGGCCTTTCAGTACTTAAAAGGGAGTCTTGTAAGAAAGATGAGGACAAACTTTTTAGCAGCGTCTGTTGCAATAGAACAAGGGGTAATGGCTTTAAGCTGAAAGAGGGGAGATTTAGATTAGATATAAGGCAGAATTTTTTTACAATTAAAATGGTGAAACACTGGCCCAGGTTGCCCAGAGAGGTGGCAGATGCCACATTCCAGGCCAAGCTGGATGGGGCTCTGAGCAACCTGATCTAGTTGGAGATGTTCCTGCTCATTGCAGGGCACTGGACTAGATGATCTTTAAGGTCCCTTCCTACTCAAACTATTCTATGATTCTATGATTTGTATTTTACTGCCTGGAGGAAAGTGAGTTAGTTTTTTAAAAAAACAAAAGCTTTTTTAAAATTCAGTTTTAGCCTGTGGCATAAATCTGCTTGTCCTTTAGCCTTTGGCTGTGGAGAGAGGAAGATACAGTTCTGCTTATGTTTTATTTATTGAGATTTTTATACTCTTCTGTGCTGGTTTGACTGAAAGAGAGTTAATTTTCTTCATGCAGTTAGAAACTTTTATTTTTCCTAGCTAGCACAGTTGTTGTTTGGATTTAGTTTGAGAACAAGAAGATGACACCCCGGGACAGAATTAATGTTTTTCTTCGAGTAACTTTCCAGTGTCTTTGAGGTGGAACAAAGAGGATGTAAGAGCTCACTATTATATTTGTTGTTGTCTGGGAGCCATGGTCTTTCTGAGCTCTCTGCCCATGCTGGGAAGGGGGCATAAATGGGATGGACCTTGACTGACATCCAGGCTGATAAATTAGAATATTCCATGCCATTAGTGCCCTGCTTCGTATTTAAAGAGAGTTGGGTTTTCTAGCTAGAGAAACTGAGACAGAAACCCGTTCCGGTTCTGCTCTGTTTTGGAGAAGTTCTGTTGGGGACTTTCTTTAGTTTGGCCTTTTGCCACCCTGGTATTTTGCAGTGGCCTCTGGGCCTTTCTGCCTTTTCCCCTCTTCCCCTGGGATCTGCTGTTGGGACCAGGGCACTCTCTCTTTTCCTGGGACTGGTGGCTCAGCACAGATGGAGTATGTGAGGAATTGCACTGAGTATCTTTTATTTTAGATTCTATTTTCCATTTTATATATATTATTAGTAGTAGTATATTTGTATTATTTTGCTATCTTATTAAACTGTGTTAATCTCAGTCCACAAGTTTCTCCCTTGCCTTTTGATTAGGTCTCCCATATGGGCGTGCAGGAGGTGTTAGCAAGTGGCTATCGTGGTTTAGATTGCTACCTTAGGTTAGACTGTGACACCTTCCTCTTTTGTTCAGTCATGTACTTTATTTAAATTACCTATCTGTAGGTATCTGGGCTGTTTTCCTTTAATTGCCCCCTCTTGACAATTGACAAAAGCAGGACACTGCGAGACAGAGCAGTTACTAGCAAAGTATCTTATTTTACTAAAGGATTTCCAGAAGATCATAAAATGTTAGATGACAATACTTATTCACAAAATAGTGCTATTGATTTCAGAACCCTTCATGAGAGTTAGCTTCTATTTTAGGTGAATCCTAAAATAGCTCCTTTGACATGAGGTCTGAAAGTATCCTGTGCTGTGTTCTAACAGACTATAGTCATGGTATAAAGATGGGAACTCTTGCTATTGCTGTTTGTCCCTCTGTGTGCCCAGAACAGAGGGCCACTGGCAACATCAGTTAACTGGTGTATTAGTGCCACCAGCTGATGCTATAAAACAAGCAATGGATGCTGAACGAATGAAGAGCAGCTCCATACAGTGAGGTACAATAGCCATGCCAGTTAAGATAAGTATCTTGGTCGTGATCACACTCTGGAGAGAATTGGTGAAATTATTCAGCTTAACATTAATGAAAACAGTCTTTTGAAGGATTTCTTTCAGCTATTAGGTTGTATCACCCACCTAATGTAGAATTCTGCTGCATGGGTAGGTGAATGCAAGTAATTGAGGAATGTGGACTGGATGAAGGTGGGATCAAACAAATTCTATTCAGTTGGATCTGCAGCCTTTTGTGTCCCACAAGGGTAGTTTTAAGAAAGTCCTATAGACAGGCTAGGAATTTTTGCCCATAGCATCTCTTTTCAGCCACTGGATTGCGATTAGAGTTGTGACATCAGCTGTTCGTGACTGTACTGGAGTGTTCTCTGCCTCAGGTAGGGAGGTGTGTGGAGCAGACAGGAGAACTGTCCCAAAGCAAGCAGCAGAAGTGGCCTTATCATCCATCCCACTACAGCTGAGCTGCTGAGCGGGGAACCGAGCAGGAGGAAAGTCCATTGGCAGGAAAGATGGGATGGTTCTTCGTTCTCTGACTCGTGACTGCTTTGAAGCCCATCTGGAAGGACCTGGTGTCTCATGACTAGTGTGATGAAGGACCTGGGAAGTGGTGGGAATCCATAGCAACAGGCGGAATGTGAGAGGCCTGCATAAATTTGCTTTCTTTTAAAGGTTATATTGCCATATGTTGATTGCCAAAACTTGAACAACAGACGAAAGTTACCCTTGCAAATTAGGGATAGTCCCATCATTTGGATAGGCAGAGAGAAGGGAGACTGACAGTTCCAGTTGTAGGCTCATTTTTTCAACTGCTTGGGCTCATAGTGTTTTAAGTGCCATGCTTTTTTCTTTTTTTTTTTTTTTTCCTTAAGGGTAGATATTCTTTATAGTTACATGCCTGGCTGCAGGAAATTGTAAACTAAGGCTCACAGTTGCCAAGCCTGTCTCATTTGAGTGGAAGTCTGTGTACATTTTTGTAAACTTCTTGAGCTTAATACAGAGTAGGACATGTTTGCTCAGGGCTGTGGGGAATAAGTAGGGCAGGGAGAAGGCTTTTGCATCTGGAGTGCTTTTCAACTTTCAACAAAAGAATATGTATTTACTATATTTAAAAATACATTGACTAAATTGGGAGAAGAAGTACAAGCTGATAGTGCTGTGTGAGAATGCGCCCTGTTCTGTGGGGGTCTAAAGAAGCTGAGTGAAAGCAGCAGCTTTAGGGGCAGAATGATTTGCCTTTGTACCTCTTGGTTTTCTAGTGTGTTTTGTTTTGTTGTCATGCCCACATCAACAGGTGCCTGGTGTAAATTTGCCTGTCAGCCAGCTGACCTATTTCTTCTCTGCAATCCTCATCAGTGGTGTGATACATGAAGTCGGCCATGGGGTGGCAGCTATTCGGTAATACAAATTACTTTTCTCTTACTATGTGCCAACAAAGCCTAATATTCCAGAGCGTTTATTTACAGGTGAATGTTGTTAGCACCTCTTCAGTTTATCTAGAGAGTCTGTTTATTCTTTATTTCATAGCTTCCTTAGATTTTAAGTTTGGAAGGGTGTGCAATTAAGGATAGAGTTTTAATACAGTGTCTATTCTACAGATCATTAGAAAGGAGTTCTGCTTTGCAAATCTACCATACTGCATCAGGTTTAAAATAATGCTTCTTTTAGTGCTCCTGTTTTTCACACAGCAATTGCATTTCTGTGGCTGTGGCACTTAAAGAGGACCCATGTGCTGTTGTACAATGGTACATTAAAATAGATTATAAATTGGTTTGTTTAAACATAGCTTGTGAAGTAGCATATGATCACGCTGAAGCAGTAGCTCAGTCAAGTGTGATTTGCCCCTATTAATCTCAGTGATGTGTTAATTTTGATCAAAGATTATCCTTTTAATGTCACTTAACTATAATGATTACTTCACAGACAGTTAGGTGACATGATTTATCATTACTGTTAAATGACACTGTAGCATAAGGGGGTTAAGTGGTGGTTACTGGGACCGGTATTCAGGTGTCCTCTGCATTTCTCCTGGACACCATCATAACCTCTTCCGTGAGCATGAAGCCCTAAGTTGTTTCTCTGATTTTCTTGAGCGTAGGGAGTCATGACTGCATCTTAACCCATTACTACCTTTTTTTATAACCCTGGAAGTTCTGAATTAAAGGGATGGTTTGTGGTCCTCTGTGTTTCATATGCTCTGTTTGTCTTTCAGCTTTTTTCCCTGTGGATTTTTGTATGGAGGATGAAGCTCTTGCTCATCCCACCACAGGAAGAACCAACAAAATTTTCTTTCTCTTACAGTGCCTTCACATGCTACTGGTTAACTGCAGAGCAGCCAGGAGTAACTATAGAGCTCTTTTTAACCAGAATGGAAATTCTTATGCCTTAGTGGTGTGATAACTCCATTGAAGATCTGAAGCAAAGGCTCTGAATATTCAAGTTTGGGTTATGTTTTTGTCAAAAAATTGATTCCCAGCTATTTTCAAGGGGAAAATTAGTTTGTCCAATGTACGTTGCTGTTGCTGCTGCTGTTTTCTCCTTGACTGTTTTCTTTTTTTTTTTTCCCTAGCACTGGCTAGGTCTATAATGCTGTTAGGGTCAATTCTCAGGATTTAAGCTTTACTAAATAGCTGTGCTGTGGGCAAATTTTATTATTCTGGCAAATCACTTTGACTCCCTGAAGTCTAATACACTTTGTCCTACTTTAGCTCAAGATAGTATTGGCTGTGATCTATAAGAGCTTAAAATATTTGAGCCTTAGCTTAGTCAGGGCTTGTGCCAGAAAAACCTTTGTCTTCTTCCCTCTGTACTTGCCTACCCAAGTCATGAAATCGTGTATAGGCATTAGACTATTACTAATTGGTAGTATGGGTAGGTCCAAGAGTTAACCGCAGGGAATTAATGTATTATTTCACTCTGATTAATTTTGTATAATTTAATGTCTTATTGTATATGTACAAGAAAGAAATAAATGTGAATAAATAAAATGCTATGCCCAGCGTACTGTTTCAGTCAAGATATGGGATTAGTTGATATGTGCCTGGTTTGTCTTGGTACATGATTGTCTTGGCATAATAATTGAACCGTAATTGTCTTGATACAGGATTGTCATGCCTCTATAACTCCCTTATGAAATATGTTGCTTCATAAAACCTTTATGCACTTATTCCAAAATGTGCCATTTAAAAGCAGTTGTAAATCCTCTGAAAATTATATATATGTTACCTGTATGACAGTGTCAGCTACTAATATATTTAAATAGCATTTTTCCTTTTAATCTCTTGACTTTTTCTTTTTTTCTTTTTTTTCTTCCTTTTTTTCAGGACATTTCCCTAATTTTTTTTAGTTTACAATTTACTTTAAATTCTATTTAGGAGAAAGAGAAAAATTATGAATTTCAGAACTCTATAAGTGTTTCTTTAAAAGGAAAGTGATTGCTTCTTCCAGATAATTTTTCACAGACTAGTTTGAATCTACATCTTACAGGCTGCCATTTTTTTACTTAAAATAAAAAATCCCCCAAATATTAAAATATTTGTTAACTTGAAAGTAGTTTTTTCCAAAAAAAGTATTTTATATGTTACTGTAACCAGTAGACATAAAAGAAGTTGAACTTATACTTTTCATCCTTTATTTTTTACCAGGCTCACAAATGTGTGCTGCTTAAAAGTGGCAACTATTGCAGAAAACATCCTTTAGTTTAACTATTTTTAATTATTCGTAAGTTAGTTTTAGAATTATAACTTTATTTATTCTTGTAGTCAAAAATAGACATGCTATGTAGAATCTCTGTTTTTCATTTGTTTCTTTGCAGTAACAGCCCTTCATTTTTCCTTTTCTTCTTTTTTAAGAGAACAAGTTCGATTTAACGGATTTGGGATTTTTGTCTTCATTGTCTATCCTGGAGCATTTGTTGACCTCTTCACAACCCACTTGCAACTGATATCTCCAGTACAGCAATTAAGGATATTTTGCGCAGGTAATAGTTCGTGCTTTTTTATTACATCTTTGCTTAGCACAGTTACTTATTCTACAGGCAGCATTTGTGAATCCTTGATGGAGGATTAAAGGTTTAAAATGAAGACATACAAAAGCTTCTCTTTGCCTAAAGGTGATCCCTCTGTTCTGCACCTAAACTGTGATTTCAGAAAATCATTTCATCATTACTGTCCATATTGTGCTATTTTTTGGAGGAAAGATGTTGGTTTCTAGGAGCTTAAATGAGTACCAATTTCCTGTTATAAAAAATGTTATGATATCCTAGATCTGATTCACAATAGTAGTGCATAAGAAATTCTAGTTGTGTGGTTGGGGAAAAAATGTGGTTTCTGACCTTCCTCTCTCATTAGAAAAAGTTCCTACACCCGCTCAGGTGCAGAAGTTCCTTTGTCTTTTTTTTTTTTTTTAATTCATATTGTACAGCCTAAGTAGCAAAACTTTGGAGCACACAAGCTGGAAAATGCTCAGCCAGAAGACTGGTGGCATAAGAACATGACTTGCTGTCACAGGTGAACACGCTTGAGCAATTCACTACCATTTTCTGTGATAGGAAACAATCTATTAAATGATTTTCGGTAGTATTGCGAGTGATTTTCAGTGATGCGTGAGTTATGTTATTATATAGGTCACTGTGTTTTGATATTGCCATCAGGAGGAAATAAAGGCTAAAACACAAACATCCAAAAAGAATCGCAGTTTGTGGCTCCAAATAACCTCCAGATGTTTTTGATTTGATGTTTTTTTGAAGTCTCTGGCTACTGGGAACTAGAGCCCTGTTACTGTGGAAAGTTAGACTGAGACTGTGTGTTATGCTATCTGAACTGCTTATATGATTGATTGATTTCTAGAGACAAAGGTGGTTCCCAGACTGTTGAAATAAAGGTAGAAAAGTTAGCATCTTGATTTAGTTCTTGATACTGATGACTTTCTATTGCAGGGGACAATAGGACAGCAGCCAGTCTGTTGTACTGTTTAGATACTAATATGGTTTCTTGCATATTGCAACTAAAATGTTATAAAGAGGGTTTTAGGCTGGGCATACAGAGCCTTTAGCAAAGCATGTTTTCAAACTGTCATAAATCATAAATGATGATAAATGTTAGGTAGGTAAATATATCTATATTCCAAATACCCTAATGAACCAAAATCATTCAGTGCAATAGGCTGACTTTTATGAAGCTCCGTTTCTCAAATTAATCAATTTCCATTTCCAGCTACTGTGAACAAAAGTGAAAGACATGCCAATTTTCGAAGTGGGTTGCTTACATACATTCCTGAGAAGTCATCTAGAAAAATAAGATCATAAGCTGTAATAGAAAATAATCACTTGCTTGTTTTTGATGGCAAGCAAACATCTATAATAATTTTTCAGGTTTCTTGGGAAACTTGAGATAGGGGAATGCAGGGTAGGAACAAGCATGTTACAACACTGGTTAGCATCAATGACTTATTATCAGTTAGGTATAGCAAATAGATGCTTTTTTTTACCACTAATAACAGATATGTTTCAGAACTAGGATGTTTGATAATGATAAAATGTGATATTCAGTTTTTCTGACTCAGTTTTTCTTAATTGTCAGAGCAGTTAAGTGAACCTATGCTCAGTGTTCTGAAGATCTGAGTTTACAGAGGCATCCTTTGAGATTTTTTTTATGTCAGCTAAGTAAAAGAGCTAGCATAAAGAATGACACCAAATATTGCTCATTTTGTAGTCCACCTATACTCTGGAGATTAGAGAGTATATCCATTGTACAGCAGATGGCATCATGAGTTCAAGAATAGTGAATGAGTGTTCTTTTAAGACTTGGGATATTTTTAGCATTAATTCCATGCCTGGTAGATGAAAAGTGCTTCTGTGCAGCACTTTCCTATAATTATAATGCCTTTCAATGAGATATGATTAAAAACTATAGGAAGAGAAATTACCTTAAGAAGCACCTATTAGTGGAAATAGCAACAAACCCTTAGTTAAAGCACTCCAAATATGTGCTTCATTTCTGCAGCATTAGAAACGTAAAAGATTGTGTGACATGTAGAGTTAGCCAGAGTCTGCCATATGGTATGATTCCTGTGTTGTATACAGTGCAAGAAAGACAGGTTTAGTTCTTTTTTTAAATGTATTTACTTCCATTCCTGTCCTGTGACTGTACTGTAAATATAGAATTGAATCAAAGCCCTCTAAACAAGATGAAACACTGTAAAGAAGAAATAAGGAGCCTCCAACATTGAAAAGTTTTTCTGCATTGGTTATTTATCCAAGAATGCGAATTAAATGAGAAAATTTGTATAGTGCTGGATGTTGAAAGAAGCCAAGCATGTCTTATGATAGTGGTTCATTTCTTCCTCTGGAGAACAGCATACTATAAGGATTGCGGTTGCAAATACATTGCCCAAAATAATGTATCAGGAAATGCTGATTGCCCAACTTAGTCTCTTGATGTGGTTTTAGGTACAGGTTTTCTTGTAAAAGAAGCCGTTTTTCAAATTTGTTTGGCTCATATACATGTAATTATTTTCATTGATGCAGTGGAAATAACCATGAAAATACTGAATTGCAACTAAATTTCAGACATCTTGCTGAATAGGATAAATAGTATTTATACACATATAAGCCCGTTTATTAATATTCTTAAATTCAATCAACAGTTTGTTCTGGAATGAGGTGACAAGTAATACATTTAATCCCACTTGTTCTTTAATATTTGTGATTGATGACAACTTTGTGGATAGAAACTGTAGTTTAATAATTGATTCAGAAGCCCGATTTTTCTTCTGGATACTCGGCCCACTATATACTTAGAAAAGTGGTGTTATGTGATGAAATAGCTAACTTGTAGGATCTTCCATTTCAGAACCACCTTTTTGGTATTAGTGTTTATTTAGGAACATGATATTTTTCCTTCTTTTTAGGAGTATGGCATAATTTTGTTCTTGGTGTTGCAAGTTTCATAGTTTTGTTTCTGCTGCCAGCCATTCTTTTCCCTTTCTACTACACGGGTGTTGGGGCACTTGTCACTGAAGTTGCAGAGGTAAGAAAAGATCTTTAATGTTTTCATGTTATGTGCTTTGTGACCTGAAATGTACCTTTGTCTCTTATTACCACCATCAAATTTGGTCAGTGCAGCACTGTGCAGAGTCTAATATATTGCACTTTTTGTTTGCTTAAAGTTTCCTTCTTGGTCTTATGTTTTTTAGTGTTAGTCAATGAAGGAACATGGCATAAAAAATTATAGACTATTCAGCCTACTATAAAACTGTTTAGACATTTGAGATGAGTTTGCAGGCTCATTTCTGTGGTGTTTTGGTTTGGTTTTTAACTTCTTTTCATTATTGGCTCCAAGTAAAGCTACTGGAAACTGCATTATCACTCTAGTTATTGCTATCTGGTTTTAATGTTAAAGAATATTTCGAGCTGATTTTCTTGTTTGGTCAGCTGGAAGCAAGTAGAGATAGACTGCTGAGTTGCTGGAAAGGGCTGATTTTTTCTGACTTAATCAAATACAGCACAGTTGTAGAGCTGAAAGGAGCTCAAAGGATTCAGTCTTTCTTGGATCTAAACGTGAACTGATATAACTCAGGAGGAGAGTGACATTTATTATGCTTTATACCTTTGAAGGTATAGGTACACCCTGCTTTGTTGAAAGATTCAGGGTATTAATTTAAGCTTCTTGAACTTAAAATTGTAGGAAAAACCACAACATATTAACTTTTGTGAAAATAACTACTCAAATTTGAAGACGTTCCCCTGAACACTTGGAGACTTGCTCTTTTTCTTTGCACTAATAAATGATTGTTTGTGAAGGATGTTGTTTTTGTAATGCTCTGTCGTAATATCTGAACTGAAATATCAGTTCTAGTGGAGCCTGAGATTTTGTGTTTCTCTGGAAATAGTGTCTTAACCCAAAGATTTCATGGTTATTCGGCAGAACTGTAAACAAATCCTTGTAGTTTTAACTACAGTAACATGACTGACTTCACTTTTTTCTCAGGATTCTCCTGCCAATGGACCAAGAGGTCTTTTTGTGGGAGACCTTGTCACTAACCTACAAGACTGCCCAGTTTATAGTGTTGAAGACTGGAATTCCTGTCTGGGAGACATTTCAGAGAAGTCACAGGTCGGCTACTGTATAAGTGCAGCCACCCTACAGCAATTAAGCTTTCCGGCTAGAGGTATGAGTTTAGGTGATCTCTATTTTATGTTGTAATTTTATTATGTCTTAAAGACTGTTTTGGATTTAGGATTTGTTGGTGGGGACAGATTTCTCGTTAAGTCATGTCTGCCATCCTTTCTTAAGCAGTGACCAATATGCCATTCATTTTAATGAAATCTGAAAGTGAGAAAGAGGTGGATAGAAGGGGTTCTCTGGTCTTCCAGTTGTCCTGCACAAATATCCTGTATGATCCAAATAATTAAATTTGCCTCTTCAGGATATTGCATTACTTGGTTATTAGCAGTAATACAATTATCTCCTCTATTTTTAGTTCAGTTATATGGATCAACTCAGTGATCTTTTGCAGATGTAAATTCCACATTTTACCTTACTGCTTTGATCAGCATTACATTACAAATTGTACGGCTTAACCCAATGATGTGCTTTATTATGGCCACTTCTGATGTGTTTCACTATATTGGTTTTATGTTTCATTTGATTCTTCAACCTCACAATCTCATTGCCACAAACTTAGTTTTGTCTGGATTGCACATATTTCTTCTAAAAGTCCGTCTATTTCCTTCTGTTTTCATTTATACATTAGAGTGGTTGTTGCTGTAAGGGCTTACCCCTGAGAAACAAAAAAAAAGTGAACTGAACTAAACTAGAACAATAAACAAAAATTAAATAGAACAAAAAAGAACAGTCAAGTTAAATTGGCTGAATGTCTTGTGACATGCCCTAAAGTTCCCCAGAGTTTTTTTCATGCAAGCATCCATGGAGACTGAATTCCGAAGGTAAGGGGCTGCTGCTGAGCAAAGCCTATATGATGTATTCAGAGCTTTAAAATTGTCACTGCACTTTTTCCATTATACTGGAAGTAAAGAGGAGGTCAGACAGCTCAACTAGCCATGTTTTTTGATGCATTATAGTTCTCTTGTGAGATTGAAAAGGTAATAATTTTTTTTAGTATGTAAGGAAAGTAATCTTACAGCTGGAACTAAGATAAATATTTAAACTGGAAATTAGTGGAGTATGGATAAGATCCTGCTTTTAGAGACCTAATAGTTTGGATTATCCCTCTGAAGAGAGCAACTTTGGCACATGCTTTCAGCTGGGCTAGGATGGCAAGTAAGAACCAATTCTTAGATGCTGTAGGTATATATCCTCAGATTCTGCTGCAGTTTCAGCATCATGGATAATAAAGCTGCATATTCTGCAACTGAACCAGTCTTATTTAGATTGAAATACTAGAGGCTTAATGCTAGAGAGCAAATATTGCTTCTGAGCTTGGTTGCTGTATTGTGTTAGCAGCCCATTGTCCCACTGCTGCATTCTAATCAGACCAGTCTGTCTGCATTTTCAGAGCCATAAGCCTCCAGCAGTGAGAAATATTCCTCTGAAATTAAATGAACTCTATTTGCTCTCTAGCAGCTGTCATTTGTCAAAATCTTGACAGTTCACAACTTGACATAAATACAGATTATCAATACAAATGTATCTAGCAAATGGACCCTATCTACTTGACCGTAAAACAAATGGAGAGTAAACTATTTGAGTATGAAGCTAGACAGAAAACAATACCTCAAGAACCTTCATGAAATGAAAAGAAAAAAAAAAAGTGTTTTTAGTGTAGTTTATAAGGAAACTAATGTCATGGTCATTCACTATTCAAAAACATATGTGGTTACTTAGCCTCAGGGTACTTGAAAAAAGGATTGTACAGTTCAGTGCTTGAACGTGTCAGCCCAGTCATGAAGCTTCATGTTAGTGGACTGCAGGTTATGCAGTGAAAAACCAGCAATGAGTTTCACAGGCTTAATCTACCTAAGGAAGGTACTGCAGTGATGCTGTGACACAGATTGTCACAGTGACCATTCTTTTGTGGGTGTTTTTGTTTGTTTGTTCTTTAAAGCTGTTGTTTTAGAGTAAGTTAGGTTTAATTTATTTAATGAACATCCATACAAAGATTCTGTACCAGACTAGTTAAATTATGGTTTAAAGCATCATTTATTCACTGCTGCAGCCTTCAAGGCTTGGAAAGATTTCAAAACCTGAATCTCGTAAAGGCTTTCCCTTTTTTTTTTTTTTTTTTTTTTTTTTTTTATATTTTTTTTTATNTTTTTTTTTTTTTTTTTTTCCGAGGGGATATTTCGAGTCTGGGTCATTTCACCAGACAGTGAAATCAGTATAGCAGCAAGTAACAAATTTGCATGCAACCTTAATGCAAGCTAGGGGAAAGGGATAGAAGTATTTTGTAACTCAGAATGCTCAGAAAATTGCAGTGATAGATCCCCAGTATCTCTAGGATGTTTATCAAGATGAAAAAATTAGTTAGTGACAGGACTGAAGTCAGGTGACATTCCTAAAGTGGTGAAGCTTATTTTTAGTTTTGTCTGAACCACATCTAGGCTGTGTGAATTATTGTAATTCTTGAAGGCTACAGAATTATTTTGTCAGAGACTAATTTCTTTTCAGGAGTTTACTATAATATTGATCATTTGCTCTATGCCTATGTTCTTTAGTCTATAGAAGACTCGACGGCACAGTTGAGTGTTGTAGTAACAACAGCCTCACAGACATTTGCTTTTCATATAGCAATAAGTTGGACAGCCACCTGGTAAGTTGCTTAACCTGCTAATTCTGTTTGGTAAAACTGAAATTATTTAAACTAAATCATTACTTTTTTAACAACATTTATTCAGCATACTCAAATGCTTAATAATACCTACAGTTTATAATAAAGGTCTATGTGTGTTTTTCTCCCCATTTACAGCTGAAAAAACCCAAAATATTAGTTATGATTTTTCCCATGATCAATCAGAGAGTCTCTGGAAGAAACAGAAAAGATCTTATACCCCCCATTCCTTCAGGCTGAAAGACACCTCCCGATTTTCAGCACTGGATAAGAATATTGGTGAGAAAAAAAACCCAACTTTTGAGAAGAAGGTGAAATTTCTTATTCTGGTGCTTCAGTCTTTAAAGGTACTGAGCGCTACAGGCAAAGCAAAGCGCTGGACTATCTGTTAAGTTATTTTGTTTGAAGCCAGCAGTGCTGCTTGCCAATTTAAACTAAAAACATGCAAGAGAAGGTCCTAGAGATTGCCCAATTTCTCAGAATCAGGGCCTTTATTTGATTCCTTTTTTACCATGTTGATTTTCTTGTAACACGTGGAAACATATAAAGTTTCTCAGTAGGATTTTGCCTTGCTCTCTTCAAAATACAGAAAAGTTTGTTAAAATATGTGATCCATATTGACAGTGATGGAATATTTCTAACAGTTCTCTTGAAAAGAAAAAGAGCACACGTGCTAACTGTGTAAACTTCTACACATGCCAGTTGATTATTGTTCTGACTTCTAGTGATAAATACCTAAAGAAATGGAAATAAATCTGTTCCTATATCTGCTATATGTACAGTTTCTAAGATAGTAAACTTCACACTCCAGGATTTTCTTGTGGTATTTAGCCGCTAAGAATTGAGCACAGACCAGTAGTTCATTTGAAATATGACAGTGTCTGGTAACATCCTGGAGTTCAGCGAGATTCGATAAATCACTACTTCACTGAGCTTTGACATTCTTAAGCTCATACCTGCTATTTAGGAACAGAAATTAAATAAAAGCATCCAGAAGCCTGTGACCTTCAAGTGTCCTTCGATTGGCTGTGAGTTTTTGAACATTCATTTAAAATAGTCTGTGCAGGGCTGTGCAGCAGTATTTGCAAGTGTCTCCTCTCCCTGTCACTAGAATGGAAAGTGCTTTTATTGAGGTTAATAGAGAGTGTCTGACACTCATGCATCTATGGGGAGTGTAACTATCAAGCTAAGAAGCCAGAAAATCCCACTCCCCCCTTTTTTTTCCCAAGGCAAACAGTAGATGAAGAACTTTTGTTGCTTGCATTTAAGAACAAAGGGAAAATGATGACTGAGCTTTTACAAGAGACATGAGGGGGAAAACCAATTTCCTGTTCCTTTCCACTGTACTTTCTTTGGCTTATGAAGAGCAAGGAAGATCTGGTCTTTCAGACTGCTGAGTGAAAGAGTGTTATAGGGATGCAGCACTGCATTAAGTCCTGTGTTCATCTTAGTTGACAATGGGTTTTTAGCTACCACACAGCCAGTAGGTTTTTTGGTTTGTTTGCTCAACATAAGATTTTGTTCAGCCAAAGGAAGCTTTAGATCAATGAAGACTTTTTAAACAGGTAAGTCACTAGTATATTGATGCAGGCTCTGTTCATTGGAAATCACTGACTTGAGTTTAGATGCCTTGCTTTTTGTTGTGCATGTGTGTACCTTTTTAAAAACAGTTAACTTTTATTTTGGTACATGTGTACACCCTGTCTTCCACATTCTACCGAAAATGGAATGACAGGTTTAACATATATCAGGTAGAGGTTCTGCAGGATTTGACCAAAAAAACCCAAAGATGCAGCTTTCAGCTCTGCATAGGCTGGTAGTATATCAATGAGGCACTTCCTTTGCTTTAAAAAGGAATATAGAGTATTCTGATCTGTTGGAAAATAAGTTTACATTTAAAAATAATTTTAACTGCCATTCACAGTATGCCTGTCTGCCAGCACGAAAAGTCATTGAGGCCAGCAAAGTTTGTCGAGCCAACATGGACTGCCAGAAGGACTTTGTTCCAAGCTTTTGTGTGACTCCTTCTTTAGAGAACCAAACAAGGCTAATCAGGGTAAAACATCCACCGCATATTGACATGCTGTATGTAGGACACCCCTTGCATCTTCAGTACACAGGTTGGTATTACTTTTTAAAACAGTTTAACGAAAAAGATTTCTAATACGGTTTACTTTGCCTGGCTGCTTGAACAAGGTCTCAGAGTGCTTGTCAGTTAACTTGTTTAATGCAGAATCCATTTCTTGTTACAGCCAGAGGAGAGACATGGACTACTCAGGCCTAAAATGAAATGTGCACAGTGCAATGAGTTACAAAGGTAATAGAAACCATATGTGATATGAGAGAGTTGTTTTTTTCAGAAAAGTATGAAAGGGCTATTTCTATAACAGATCTCACTCAGGTTAATCATGGGAACCAGGCAGCCACATTTTCCTAACATGTAAACTTCTCAAAATGCTATTATAAAATCTCTAGGGCATCTTCCTCTAACACCTTTCCTGGAATATTAGCATCACTGCTTAAATCACACCTAATATCCAAGTACCTGTGACAGATTCCCATGACTAATGAGCCACAAGTACAATCACAACACAGTTATTACCTAATTATTTTTTCATTTAGTTGAGTGCTCTAAATTAAATAACATATAACAATTTACTTCCTTACTTTGAAATGGACTGTGGCCCTCCTTTAGGCCAGCTTGTATCCCTGAGCCAGACATACCAGTAAAATAATTCTGCTCTTGGAGCAAGTATGGAAAGAATGAACAAACTCATCTACATCCCTATTTAGCAGCTTTAGCTTAGCTTCGGATGGGCTTAAAAAGTATGAAGTGTTAAACTACTGTCGCTTCCCGTGAGGAACCTGTCTGTTCCTCACAGACAGCTGTAGCTTGCAGGGGGAGATTTTACTTTAGACATCTTGAAGTACCTCCTTAGCAAGGCATTGTACTTTTCTGAGTAAGCACTGGAATCACGTACAAAAGAGCTTTAGAAACAGTGATGAAATCTGGTAGTGTAAATCCATTAGCACTCTTGCATAAACATAGTTAATCTGTCAGTCTTTATCTTTCTGTGATGGTCATATTTTGATACTCTGTGGCAAATTATTTATTTCTACTTGTTTACACTATATCCTTATTTAAGCCCAAAATACGATCTCTTAACTTTTTATTTCTGGCTGCTTGCCATTTAGGGGGAAAAACATTGTTCACCTGTGTGATATCAATACACAGTTCTGTATTTGATGACATCTATTCCAAATGCAGCAACAAATCCTAAGAATAGAGTTTGATAATTATTTTAAGCTCCCTTTCTTGATCTCTAACAATACAATCTGTAGGTAGTCTAGTGCAATCGTTATTGTTCTTTTTCCCTGTGTGTTGGAGCAATAGAGTTTTAGGCAGTGTTTCCTGCTGAATGGTAATTCTGCAAAACAATCAAACCTGTCAATGCTATTGCATCTAAAGAGGTAGTTCTACTTTAAGAAGTTACTGTGTGAAAATACAATTTACAGGAATATATTCTAAAGTGGTTTACTGTACTCTGGGAATTGCACATTGAATGTGCTAATTTGAATGGTAAAAGCTTGACTTTGTTACAAACTTCGCTGTAAATGCAACCTCTGCTCCCCTTGGAAAAACACCAGAGCTAAAATGACAGGATCCTGGCTTGGGCAGCAGGTAGTCTACTGTTCCATTGTAGAGTTCCATGCATTCCAGTGAAACAACTTCTAAATATTTCAGACCGAACTTTGCACTGTACAGTACTGGACTGGGCTCAACAGGTTTGATATTTTTTTTTTTCCAAATGTGACTGACCAGAATGTGGTAACCATTTTTTTTACAGTTAAAAAAGGAAAATAATTTCTTCCTCTACTGTGTGACTTTTGAAATAGGAATGCATTTTAGTCAAATGATTTATTCTTTACGGTGATCATTACTTTTTAGAGTAGTGACACGTTTAACACACAATCTGATATGGGAGTTGCACTAGTGTGTCCTATGACTTTACTTTCTCTAGTACTGTCACTACAGTAATGTTTGAAAAACATTCTAAGATTTTGTATGTATTATTTTCTACTTAGGCTTGTATTGTTGTCATGATAGTCCTGATTTAAGGAGAAGCAGTAATTATTTTGTATTTTCATTTGAAGCTAGCTTCCAGATGCAATATTTTTATATCCATATGAGCTATTTACAAGGAATAGGCTATACACCTTACTTCTATAAAACGTTTCTGTTTCCTCGAAGTAAAATATACTGGCGAAAATATTTTTTGTTAATACAAATGCTATGTGTAGCTCTTGTTTCTAGTATAAAAAAAAATGTAAAGGATCATACTCATAAATGAACTTATAGTGCTGGAGTTTTGGCCAAAACTAAACCAGCAGGAATGATCAGGAATGTGTGTTGTTTAACTTGGACCTATTGATCAATCTTTTTAATTAGCGTTCTCTCTGTAAAGAGTATGTAATGTAATCTAATATAAATTCACGCTGTGGGTTTAATTCGTGTGGTATCACTCAAGACTTTTAGACTTTTCTGATTGCAGGCCACTTACGCTGGAGAGGCTCTCCCTAAGTTGGACAGATGATATGTAAGGTTGAAATGGAGGGCCCTGTCATTATTGCCATGCAACTTGGCAGTGTTTCTTCTTTATTTTGTATGGACTTTTTGTTCCTCCATGTTGTTTCTGGTATTGCAAAATGTTGGCTTCCTTCTCTGGCCCTTGTCAGTTGGGAAGGATCTAGTGACTAACATTCACATTTGGAATTCACACTGCTTGAGGCAAGATCATATCCCTGAATGTTACTGTATCTGCATCACCCATCAGGGATAAAAAACTGCAAGATTTCCTTCATGAAAATAAAAAGGAACTTACTAGAAGATGATTTTTCCAAACTGGACCAGTCTCCTACTTCTGTCTTAACCAAGTTTTCTTAAAAAAAACCCTACTTCCTAGCTTTGGGGAGCTTTTTGGGGAACAACAGACGTAATCTCTGATGAAGGTCTGTCTATTAGGATCTGGTTTCTCAGTATCTCCATGCTTGTTTCCCATTATTGCTGAGGATGATGATTCTTTGCTTTCAACCCGTATTAAAGGGGTTACACGTATAGTTCTTCTAGAGAGCACACAGAAATATCTTATGCCATACTGTCTCTTTTCCCCATAGTATGCATGCACTTTACCACGTGAAGAGGTTTTGAAAACCTCTTTGGTCAATCTAGTCTCCAAATCATTTTTAATTAAAATTGTGTCTCTTGTGCATTCTTCTCAATATTTGCCAACACCATCTAGAATTACCCAACAAAAGAAATGTTAATTCCAGGTCAAAGAATTGTTTAATTAGAGTGGAAAAACAATGAGTGTTTTGTCTCGCCCTGCCTCATTGCTGTTCACCTCTTCCCAGCAGTATCTTTTGAAGACACGCCTGGACAACATAATTTTTGTAATTCTTTTCTTATTCCTCAAAGGACAGATTTGCTTGCTCTAGTGAGGTTTGATCCACTACAGCCACTAAATTCATTGCCAATATAATGTCTAGAGCTCAGTCCAGCAACTTCCTGAGGAGTTTCTTTGTGTTTTAGAGAATGCTTCAGCAGCAAGTTTGGAACTTAGATCCATGTCTGGTGGCTGTCAGGAACAGCAGAAAGTTTGTTGTAACAAAGAGGGAGAGAGATTAGTGATGCATTCTGTATGTAGACACAACTTCAGGTTCAAAATGGTGACTTGTTAGTGGCCATTAGTTGTTTGTCAAGAGGCAGTCACACTTTGAAATTACAGCCTTCAGCTTGATGAGTTGTTTGCTTTGGATATCATTTGACTTGGATGCCTCTGACTTTCTGACTTGTGTCGTGTCCGGGATTTCTGTCTGTTTTGTTCTTCACTCAGTAGTCCAACAGACTTTTTTCTCTCAGTTCCCCTGAATCAAAGGTCTTTCTTAAGCTAAGGTAAGAGAGAACATGATTTTGAAGCCATCTTGGCACAGCTGTGGCAGTTTTGGTATTGGAAAGTTCTCTGCTTGTTGCCACACCAAACCCATTCTTTCTTTGGGAGTCCTCGCTATCCAAATCTCTCCATCCCATGGTAAGCTTGCCAGTTGTACTAATTATCCCTTCTGACTCATCAGGAGGGCCTTAATTAACAGAAGAAAGTGTGTTTATGTGACTGAGTGGACCAGTTCTCTGTCTCATGTGCCTTTGGAACTACTTTCTCCTTGTCTTTGTCTGATGTCCTTGAATTGTTTATTGAACCTGAAGAAATCCGATCTGCTCTTAACTAAGATATACTTAGCAGCACTTTTGGTGAACTGTGTACTAGTGCTGAGGTTTCCAGTGTGTCTTAGTCTCTGATTTTAAAATTTCTCAAAGGGTGAGTTAAATTTTTCCCTTCCCAAGGGATATTTGTATTGAGTAGGATATGAACTCCTGCTTTTGCATATCTCTCTGGAAACAGTATTTCTTAGGGCTATAACTTTTTCCCAGGTTGGTAGGGAAAATTCAGGCCATTGTGGCTGGCCTCAACTTGCATCAGAGTTGTTCTTTGGGGACAGTGACTGTTGCTGATACTGTGCAAGCGCATTCTTGAGCTGATTTTCCAGTTCTGCCTTAATTTACCTAAACTTCTTCCTTCTGGCGATAAGATGCTGGTTTGCTATGAGTGAAACCTTCTAGTAGGAAAGGCGTCTCTCTTCCAGCTGTCACAGAACTAAGGCTTTCAAACAGTCCCTGGGGCTGGCAGTCTGAAACTGCTGTTTAATTTGAAGGACTGCATCAAGACTTAGGAGACCACCCAGATAGAGCATCCCTGTACTAACAGAGTGCACTGTCAAGCTACCTCAATGTTCTCTGAGGTGTCTCTCCTACACATTTGACATGCAGTCAGCTGAAGCTTCATGTACAACTTCAAAGAAGTTACAAAGTGTTTCAAGGTCATGTGGTGCTTGAAACTGCAATTTTTGGGTCACCAGGATTTTAAGCTGCACTGTTACATCTTGGAGTCACTTAAGGTATCATCTGAAGACAGAAAAAGAAGCTACTTCTGTACTGGCTAGTTGGTGTTAAGATGTGTAACGCACATCTCTTAGCCTTTGCTTTCTCAGAGTGACGCTAAAACTTTGCTCTCTATCCACCCCACTCCTATACACCATGAGCTCAGCCCCAGGACAGGAGAATCTTCTGCAGCTACTGCAGGAGAAGAATTTTCTGGCCTTCAAAGAAAGTACACATGCACCCAGAGTATGAATGTATACATGTGGACTGCATATGTTGAAACAGTCTGGTAACTATAATGCCTTTTTATATGTGTTTCTTTGAAAAGGACTTAAATTACACAGTGTGGTCTTTACGACTACAGATGTTAAGTTGCCTCTGAGAATATGTATCTTAGATCTACTCTTACTGAAATCATGCTAATTGTGTTTTGTGGAGTGACTTTACTATGGTAGTGACCATGTTTAAGAAAGATTTAATGGCTGTACTCTTTTGAAAACAAAGACCAAGCAAAACCATGGTTACATTGGTTATTCATGCTTGAAGAGATGTCATTTCAGATCTGACTTTTCTGCAAGAATATAACCTAAAATTCATAATGTTACAATCCTGGAATGACTGTTCATGTTTTGTATATCTTTATATTTTCATTTCAGTAAGTCTCAGCAGTTTTGTACCACGACAAAACTTTCTAAGCATCGATCTGCCTGTGGTGATAGAGACATTTTGCAAGTATCCTTTGAAGTGTGTTTGTTCTTTTAAGGCAAGGAGGGAACTGTTTAGAATTTGGTGACCCAGCAAAATTTCAGTTGGATATCATTGTAGACAGGATGCTCTAAAACATTTCTGTAGTGTTTTGACATCTTTATCCCATCTCTGCATTGATTATTGTCCATGTGCCAAGCTCAAAATGAAATATCTCACTTTCTTGTGCTTAGCAGGATATTTTTGGTCAGTGCTTTTTTTAACTCTTTCTTGATAGTGAATCTTAACAGCTCTGATGAGGAAGTCCAAGTAATCCTGAATTTACAGCAGGACAAATGAGATGTTATTGCTAGCTTTGTCATGTCAGAATTTTAGAATTTTTGAGTCATTATACTGAAATAAATAAAAGGGTGTGGCTGTTGTTTTGGTTTTTTTTCTTCAACAGAAACTTTAGCCTATTCAAAAAGCAGGATGATAATTCAGTTAAAACATGCGTATTAATGAACGAGATGATATATATACACATACATGAAGGTTAGTAGGCTTGAATATGGCTAGTTTATGAATCCTTAGCCTTAGAAACTGAAATGTTTATGCATGGCTATAGAATAGCATAGTTCAGTGTAGTCCATAAAACTAAAGATGCTACATGAGCTCCCCTTTTCTGGCATCACACCAAGGTTCATGCTGACCCAGATGCTTTCTGAGTCATACATCTTCTTGTCTGGCCATTGTAGGATGGAGGTAGGTATTAATGTTAGCACGCCTTTACCAACAATTAAAAAGATGTACCCTTGCCTCATTCTCACATGCACATGCACGTACAGAAATCTACTCAACTTTTCTGCCTAACAGGTATATAGGAGAGAGAGGCCAGATTTCCAATCGTATTCTTGCCATTTACTTACTCCAGCAAGGGAGTGTTTTGGAAAATATTCCTAATAATTATTTCATACTTAGGTCATAGGTCTAGAATACTTTCTTACTTCAGGCATGGTGTCAGAGCTATAACCTCGCTCTAAAACCACACAAAGCAAGGGGGGAAGATGGGCGATATTAAATATGTTTTTGCTGTCTCCTACTTTGATCCAAGTTGTGAAGAGTGCAGGTTGTTAACATATCCAAACCTAGTGCTTAAAACCAAATCTATAAAGGAAAGTCTCTGAAATCAATATGTTACGGTGTAAAACTCATTGTACTCATATAAACAGGTAAAAAACCAAACCTCATATGTTTCTCTCTGCATACTAGAAATTAAAAAAATCTGGTTTGTATTTTTTTTGTTATGTTTTCTTGGATGTCATTCATGAGCCTTAACTAATGTCAACCAGGTACCTAATTTCACTGTCAGGAGCACTGGCAGTTATCAATGCTGTACCCTGCTTTGCTTTGGATGGTCAGTGGATATTAAATTCATTCCTGGAAGCCACTCTGAGCTCCCTGATTGTAGAAAAACAAAACAGAGAGCTTGTTGGCTTTTTAATTTTGCTTGCTGGTAGTGCCCTTTTGGCTGCCAATGTTGCACTGGGACTTTGGATGGTGACAGCACGATAGAACATTGGATACGCTTCCATCAGTTCTCAAAGTACACAGAAATAATAAATCCATTGCCTTTTAAACCTTGTGTGGTACTGAGATTAAAATAATTCCCTTAAAGTAACACTGAAAGAATAATCACCGGTGGTATCTGTTTTAATTGACATCTGTACAATGTTGTGGCTTTGGTCATGGGAAATATAATGGAAAGAAGTAGGAACTTTTTAATATACTTTTCAAGCACTGTATTAATTTTGAGGAAAGTGCATTGTAAAGTTTCACAGGAGAAATCCTAAGACTTCATGAATTTAGATCTCAAAATAAGGGAATTATTTGGCCTCAAACATTTGTAAAGTGGGAGAAAAAAACACTAAGGTTTTATTTTATAATTCGAATAGTTGTCAGAAAATCTGTGTGGGCTCTGGTCATTTCTTAGTCACCATAGTCTTGAGTGTCTTGCTCTCTTTTTTTCAATCTGGTGTCCTACCAAACTGGACTTTAAGAGCCCCTAAAGTCTGATCTCAAATTGTGAAAAGCTAAGTAAATTATTACCCTGTGTTAATGAGGAGAGAAAGGCCACATGCGTTAGTATCTTTCGTTTTCAGCTGTCCAAAATGACTGGAAGTGTGTTGTCCTCAGGATGGAGATGAGGAGTGCCCTTGTCTGTTAAGAATGAGGCAGGTGGGAGGATAACAAAGGTCACATGTCTGTGTTTCTTACACATTCAGTTGTATATTATCATACGCAGCTGAAAGTTTTTTAAAGGCAATATTTGTCAGCAATAGCTACAAGATAAATGAAATTTAGTTTCTGAGTGCTGAAGTATGCTGTGCACAATTGTTCCTAAGCGATAAGTAATGTTTGTGTTGTTTTACTCAGAAAATAATACTGCATTATACCTGTTTACAGTTAAAAGTGAAACCTATTGTTTTTCTGGTGTCTATCTTCTGATGCTATGCATGTAATATGTACAGTAACTCACTGATGGTTTTCTGTCTTTCAAAGGGTTGTTTTCCTTTGCTAGGATTCATTCTGTTCAAAGATAGCTAACAAAGATGTTTAGCTGAAACTGGTCTTAGATCAGAATTGTTTAGAGGAAGAATATGATTGTGAATGGAACTACTTAAACAATTGGCTTTGCTTTCTGAAATGAATATGGACCATATCCTTGTTCATAAATGAACAGCGGAAGAACAGTCAGTTGTTTTGCTGACTGAAGTATGTCTGACATACTTTGAAGCTCTTCAAGTCTGTAATGTTTTGTACCCCATAGGATTATCTCTCGACTGTTATGTTCTCCTGTGATAAATTACCTAGTTTATATAAATCAGGTTCAGTCAGAGCCTTGACTCAGTATCGTCTGCTATTAAAAAAAGAAAAAATGCTCCAGATTGGTAGCCTAAATATTTGAAATACGAAAATTTTGAAAAATGTCCTGCAACTTCTGTCTGGTACAGTGCTCCACATAGGAATTGCTGCAGCTCAGAGTTCATTTACAGAAATGGCCTTTTCATCAGGAGCTGCAGTGGAAACTAAGCTCACAGAGACTGGCCTGCAGGGAGTAACGAAGCATTCATGCCCGGCTAGCATACTTTCTCTTGGCACTGGAGGTAAAAGCCTGGGTAGTTTTAAAAGTGGGGTTGAGCCCAATTCCTGGAGCTACTGCATGTATTCACAACTATGTTTGCATTTGCCCACTGATGTGTTACTGTATTTTTGCTCAGTAGCCTTCACACTTACTGAAGATTTATTCTTCTCTTAAGATGATGCAAGCAGTAATGAGAGAACATGTTTGTGTATTTGTTGTTGTGTTATTAATAGTTTACTTACCTCTCCAGTGCTGTCACAGGCTGGGTGGGCCTCCTGAAGTTCACCTCTGTGGGGTGGCAGGCCCATGCCTCTCATTTTCAATCATTTCAACCCAGGCATGTTGGCACAGATCTCAGAAAGAGTAATTACTTCAGTCAATCCAGTGTCCCCTTTGGAGTCTGTTAAGAGCCACACAAAGTGCAAGAAAGGAAAACCAAACTATCAGAAACTGCCAGTAGGATTCTCTTTCTTCCAGTAACACCTTGAAGGCCTAACTCATCATCCTTCCTGGTCAGGTACAGAGGTTTCAGGGCAGCTGTGCTGATGGGCCCCTCTGCCATCTCTCCATGGACAGGAGGGGTAGGAGCAGCGTGGTCCTTGCACAAAGCCTGGCTCTGAGGCCGTGCTCCAGAAGCCTGCTCGCTCACCTAAGCGGCTGCTTACTGATGTCAGCTCTTCCTTTCAGTGGCTCTGTGCCACTTTCCTCTGTGTATTGTCCAATCTACAGTGCACAAAATTAATTTGCACTTAGTTTTAATGCAATTTAGTAAGACTGGATATTTCCTTTTCAAAATAGCTATTATTTAGGTATCACAGTTGCAGTGCTGTCTTCTTATCTAAAACAACAACAAATGCATCTGTGGTGATTTCAAAAACATTCTGTGAAAAACACTTCAAGTTTGATACTTAACTGTTTGGGAGAATCTTTTAGCATAGTATACCTATTGGAGATGTAGGAAAGATTTTTAAAAAGCAGAGTTTCTGAATTAACATACACAAGTTACATCTGCTATAATGAGGCTGGCAGGTTGTTCCTGGTTATTTAATGTGCTACCAAAACATGATGTTTTATCAAAGGAAACTAAATCCTGTTTATTATATTCTACACAATCACTGAAAGCCACAGTTAGGCTAGGTAGAACTTCAACCTGTGTTTGATGTCATAATCAAAAAGGGGGGAGAAGATGTTGGTCATGGTTTTAGCAAAACAGACACACCAGTACACTGTAAAGACCCTGGTTATCCCATATGGGAGACATAGCGCTAGAAGTGTTCACAAACAATTTATGGGTCCATTTCCATGTGCTGGAATTCTAGTGAGTAAGGGTCAATGTAGGTATGTATGAGTGCTTTGAATCATGACTTTAAGCAAACTGGGTATGAATGGTGACACAGCACATCTTAGATTACCTGTAGACAAAGGCAATAGTTAAGTTGGGCCACTCTCTGAAGAAACACTTGTTCAGTGGATCCATTTCATTCTCCTGTGATCCTAACATATGGCTTATATGATAAGTAAGTGCCATATATACAGTTATTGGGAGGGGTTTTGCTGGGTTTTTGTTTGTTTAGCAAGAGGGGATGCGGAAGGACACAATGTTTTTTGTGTTTTGGATTTTTACTCTGGAGTATTTGTGATGTTTCTTCTATTTCTGTTTTTTCTAAAAATTGAAAAGAAGATTTTTCCTTAAAATGAAATCTTTCCACTTCTCATTCTAATTAGCCCCTCAGAATTTAACATATTCTTCAATGCAGAATCCATCAATGTATTTGTAGGGCATATTGATGAGTATAAAACAGAACACTCTTAAAGTCTGGATGGATACTACTATTTATGTATATACTATGCATTTTTAAATCTGTATCAGATGGAAAAAAGTAATGTCTAACATTGAGAAGTGTTATACGTAGCTTTTACTTGCACGTTGATGGAAGATTTCCATAATTTTAATTAGTCATTGTTCTGATCTGTTTTTTTAATGAGCATTTTTTTTATATCAGCAAAGACTTCCATAGCATGTTTTAATAATGCGTAATATTACATGAAAATGGGTAACTTCTTGGCACGTGGGAAGTTACACACTCTTTATTGACTTCGGGAATTCAAACAAGCTTGCTTCTGTACAAGTTAAATGAAAGAGGCTGCACTAGAAGAAGTATAGACAAACTTGCAGATCAGCCAAATTTATGAGCCACAGTGGAAAATCTGTTAATTCATCCTTTTATTTAAAATGAAACAAGCAACTGTATTGACAATTACATTTTTCAGTGATAAGGATTCTGTGTGTATATGTATGTGTATACAGGCATACATACATATAATAGATACACAGTCACAGTCTGTATTGCTGCTTTTTCCAGGATAACTTACAGCACTCCTCCATACTCTGCAATGTAGGCTATTTTTTCTTTCTCTCTACGAATTCCATGGCTTTCTCTGGATTTTAAAATTGTAGCTATGTTTTCCTCACGTAACTGATCTAAATTCTTTATTGACAGAAGACAAGTGATGGACATAATGAAACCACAGCTGCATGAGTTTTGTTCAGCTGATGTTTAAAATGTTTCATGCTTTCTGTGAGGCCTCAGCTACGAGCATGCTAAACACAGATTTTTGGGGCAACTAAAAGAGGTCAACCTTGAAATCCATCACTCTCTAAGTGCTGCTATTTGTGCTGTTCTGAACAATAAATGGGATGAGTGAGACTGTGTAGAGTGTACTGGAGAAATAATGTGTCCAGGACAGACCTTCCCATGGCAGTCAGGATGTTTCAGCTGTCTTGAAATAAGGATATATTTCTGTTCAGTTTAGAACATCAACAATCCAAGTTTTCTAATAATTTCCTATACATTTTACATGATGGCAAAGGGTGACCTGTAGCAAATAAGTTTTAAAATAAATTTTGTATATCTTCTATCTGAAAGATCTGAATTTGTATCTGGATGTCATTTATGACAGATGAGGAAGGGTTATAAAGATTTATGTAGCCTAGTCTCTATTTAATTATTTTTAAAAGGTGTGAATTAAACTCTATAAATAGTTATTTGTAAAATATGCATTCTATACGCCTGCATTCAGACCAGTTCCCACAACCAGTCTTGCCTCAGCTTTGTTCTCGTGACTTCGTAAGGAAGCTGAATCTAACTCAGGTAAGATCCATTATTAGCAGTTATTTTATACCCTTTTTATCCTGAACTTCATGTAACACTACATAAATTAGTTATTTAAGTGGCTGAGTTACCTGAGGTACATATCCTGTATGAATGCAGCATTTGGGAAGCACTGTACTTGGGGCTGCTGGAAAATGGCAGCTCTGTGACTTTCTTGTTCCTTGGACTTGTCCACTACCATCATGTGAGAGCAGATGGCAGCAACTAAGGGCAGCGATGAACCTCAGTTTACGGCAGCTGCACGAAACCTTCCCACTGCTGAGCCCGTGTGAAAGGACAGGAACAAAGAGCAGGATATGACGCTGCAGTTCCATTCATTCCATTTACATTGGCATGAAATGTGAAAAGAACTTGTAATTAACATTTCAGAGCACGCAGATATGTTTTCCAGCCTTTCACTGAATCATTCAGTGACTGGTCATCAAACTCTTTTTTTTAAAAAAAAAAACAACACTTTGTCATTCCATGTGATGAATAAGTGATATGGGCAGTTGTAGCTTGTTTAGTAAAATGGACTTGGATATTTCTCACCTCTGGATGTTCATCTTGGGTTGGGTTTTGCAGCATCATAGTATAATTGACCTTCACTGGATACTAATTTGAAAGTTTGGAGGCTATTTCCAAGCCATCACTAGAGAAGTCTAGTTTCTTCCTTCCCAAGCTGTTTGTTGATATTTTAAATTCCTCTTTTCCTTACATAACTTCGCTTTTAGATTTGGTATGCTCCAATGATCTTATCTGAAGCCTATCAATGGAATATGTGTTGTTTTGAATTTCACTGTGGGTTTTTTTTCCTCTGCATAGCCTTATTTTTCACACTGACTCACAGCTGTGGAATGTTAAATTTCTAGACCCTTTGTTCCCACTATGCATTGTTCTTGATCATGTTTTTTTAAAAAAAAAATAAAGCTTCATTTTGAAAATGTCAGCTAACAAATATATGGAACACTTTGAATAATGTATTGTGTTTTTGTTTTGCTTTTTTTCTCTATTTAATCAACCAAACAATAAGTATTGTTTTCTATGTACGATAAATGTATCCTGCAAATAAACTCAATTGTTTGATTGTTAACGGGCTTAAATCTGTTTTTAAAAATAAGGTAAGTGACATAATTCCTTATGTGTGGCAATTACCATATTCTCTCATATATTCTCATACTTTTCATGTGTAATTTATATTCCCTTTCGGGGTACCGACAAGGTACCACTATCCTATTCAGTATCCGACCACCTCCTAAAATTAATAGTAACTATCATTTATGTTCCCTTATTTACCAGCTTATCACACTAATATTTTGAGTTATAACAGAAGTACATCCAGACAGACACCAACACATTGTTCTGGAGTAAAGCTAGCCTCATTTTAATGTGACTGAGGTACATACTGGCTGCCCTATAGGAGCAAATGCTTTTCTCTTGGCTTAGTTCCTGTGTAATTCTTCTCCTATGGAGTTATGGACTTCGGTTAATTTGGTTTGTAGTGAAATATTTGACACAAGATGCCACAGTCAAGGTAAGGGCAACCACCTCTCTAGGTGTTAAGGCCGGTCCTACGTGAAGAACTTAAAAAGTCAGATCTTTGAATGACATTAAGGTGATGTTCTGTATCACAACCTTTAATTGGTATATCCAGGCCAGCCCAGGGCTGGGCACATGTCCTGGCTGGTTCTGAACAAGCTCCCTTCTGTACCCAGATGCTCTTTGGGGCTGCATTAGCATGGGGTAACCAGGTTGTTCAGCTTTGTTTGAGAATGAAGCTTTATTGCCCTGTTTCTTGAGCAAGCTCATCCAGATTTAGCCAGGTTATTTGTACTGAGAACTAAATTGTCCTTTGTTGCTTATTGGACAAGCTGTTACTTTATACAAGCAGAGCTGTTTCAGCAAACGGGGCTTTGTTCCCTGATAAAAGATTACCATGAGAAATAAGCACAGCACACAGATCGCACACGTTGGTAGGCTTTCCCAGATAGGCTGCTATGCAATTTTCTGAATACATGCATGAGGAGATGGCTTTTTTTCCTCTCTTTTTCTTACCCATGTTAAAAGTAGAGACAAAAGTTTATTTTTGCTGAGGCATTTCAGCTCCTAGGAGGTCCTGAGGTTTTTCAGTTCATTTTGAAGAAGTTATCCCTTATTTTCGTTATGTATGTTTTGTAGTCTAGAATATAATTAGTGATGTCTTAATGTCATCTTGAGGAATGTTGTCACAATCACTAATATAATTTTCAGGATACTATTTTAAAGTAAATACTGTATTTATGAATCTTATTGCTGGTAACTTTTTATAAAGAAGGCTTAATATAATTCTTCCTCTGATCATTCCACTTTGAATCACCAAGCAGAAGCATTGCTACACATCTTTAGTAGATCTGTATGCATTGAACTCACTTAAATATTTTAAAATATTTTTATGAGCTTTTGATGTGAAGTATCCAATGAAATACAATTCAAGGTTTGATTCTAATCTGTAGTGGTAAGCTGGGAGAATCCGCAGCATTCATGAGGTTTAAGCAGCAGTCACCCAGACTTCTACTTTTTTCCCCCTTTTCTGCCTCAGAGAGGTGTGGTCTGGTGTTTACTTTGATGCTTTTAAGGCTCCAGCATTGTTGAAAGAGATTTGGATGTTCTTACCAATTTAGATGTCTCACTCTTCACATTTCTGATTAATTCCACCTCTTTTTAGTTCTTTGCAAATAAAGTAGTGGCTGAATACTATGTAACCACCACTTCTGACAGTCCCAAAAAAACATATGGTTTACATCCATTTTCATTTCCCCTGAAAGGAATCTTTCAAACCAAAAAGAAATACTTTTCTCTTTTTCTTTTTTTTTTTTTCTGTTGAATGTCATCCTTTTTACTTGCTATTGTATTATGAAAGTCCCTGCATCTATTTCACAGCTCTGTGAAGTTCTCTATTAAAATATTACCAGATTGTTTTAAAAGTGTAAATTCCTCTAGGCCTAGTGAATTTGATTCAGCTACCCACATAGGTATCTGGTGTGGTCTGAGATATCCTAAGGTGTTCTTAGGTTAATAACCTGACTTGGAACACGTGTTGAAACTCATCCCCACTTGTCTCCTTTTGTCTCCTGTTGGTTTAGGTCTCACAGTTTCAAAGACCTATGCATGGGCTTGGCAGATGAGGTTGAGGCCCAATGGGAGATCAAAGACATTCTGGACCAGCAGCTGGGTACTAGGAGGGGTACCTCAGGGCATTTTATATCACACCAGGTGCTTATATGTGGGCAACAAATGAAGACAGCCCAACTCCTTTTCTTTCCTTGAATTTCTTTTCGACTCATGAATTAAAGTGGATTATGAAGCTTTTTGAGTGAGTTTTATTTGGCATAGAAATACAGGGTGTTTCAAAAAGATGGATGAAATCTCAAAGTAATTTCAATTTGAAATTGGGTCCATCTTTTTGAAACACCCTGTACATCTAAGCTTTTCTGTTTGTGCATAATAGTGCTGTAAAGGCTGTTTTATAAAAGTTAGGCTAGCAGAACAGATACATTCTCCTCCTGCTCTGGACCTTAGGTCTGGAAGCAGCAGAAATGAGTAGTGCTGCCTTATCCACAGCAAGAAAAACGAATGCTTATTTTATAAGGAAAATACCATCTGTCTCCAGCTGTGGAGTGGTGGCAGCAGCAGTGTACAGGTTGACGGGAAGCGAGGAAGAGGCACCAAGCAGGTGGAGACAAGGCTGAGCGAGGGGGCTGTGATCATCTAGGACAAATGCCACAATTGTACTCATGAGTCTTCCTTGCAGGAGAAAAGAAGTGGTGAGACTTGAAGTTAGGAATGGGATAAAACCAGGGAAGAGGCATCGTAAAGAGAGGTGGTTTGTTCATTTACAGAATCTTTAGATCAGAAAGAGAGCACGTAGACTTTACAAGTGCTGTTTAGAAACTCCACGATAAGCATTTTTACTACCTTTTTTTAAAATTTTTTTTTTATTTGAAGCATTTATAGAGCTGACTGGCAAATAAAATCAACAAACTTCCATTTTGTTGGTAGAAACATCCCATGTGGTTACATCAGAGAGGCAGTAAAAGCCTGTCCTTCCAGATAGCAGTTCAGGGCGTTTAGACCTCGGACTTGTGCCCCTGTCCCTGTTTAAGGATTGGGCCTGATCTTACTTTCAGTTAGTCTGGATGCATAGTTAGAACTTTTCTCCTGTTTCCACATTCCCTCTTCAGCACAAGTTGACCTCACAGATGTAATTATTAAGAAAAATTAATCAATCAATTTTTATAGTGTTTTGCCCCTTGGCTTTGTTTTCATTCCTGCAGCTATTTGAATAACTAGCAGAAACTAGGCCAAACCACTTGTATCTCTAGCATCGCTACAAAATCAACAAAGCTAGATTATGAACGTGCATTATAAACCACAAATTCCTCGGTACTTACCACTGGTTAGTTATACCAACAAACTTTTTTTTTCACTGCAACTGTTTACCGCTCGTGATTAGATGATTGAATTTATTCCCTGGAAATGTTCTGTGAGGCTCTGGCAACACTCAACAAGCTGCAGCGCTGAAGGAAAAAAACGAAAACTTGTATAGTATGCTTTGTACAGCTAGACAAAATTCACTGTTTCATTATTGGACTGGTGCAGATAAGTTGTTAGTCATATATGAAGGCCCTGGCTATTTTGCAGCATTTATCTTCAAAGCTGCTCCTAGGAAGAGCACTTCAGGAGATAACCTAACTGCCGTATGCATACCACTTTAACTGCAATTAAATATAACTAAACCAGAAGTTAAAATATTGCTGAAATAGTTGTGAAATATTTAGCATATTATCAAGCACTATTTTTTCATAAATGTGCAGGAATCTATTGTTCACTTGAGATTTTACCTGAGAACTGCACAAATTTTTTAACCCTTTTTTTTTATTTTGTCATGAAAAGACCAAAAGCCATTCTGAAGAAAGCATCTCAGCTTTCACTTACGGAGTTATTTAGAGGGGCTTGCTTTTAGCATGTGCAAACGATGATGTAAACGTTAAACTGTATCATTTAACAATGTGATATTAAATGTGACACAAAATGTGATAAATCATTCTGTTCTCATATATGTAATTCTCCAGTTTGTTTCCAATGAATGCTCTGTACTAAGTCAAATGCAAGTGCAGTGACCTTATTTGCATGAGTGTTATAGCTGTACGGTGTACCTGGAGACATTAAGGTTGCAGCCAAAGCAGGAGTCCAGGTTTGGTGAACTTAGTTTATCATAGTAACGAGGAAAAAAAAATCTAGATAGTGAAGGTAGCTGATTAAGGAGTCATGAAACCAAACTTGCCATACTCTGATGACAGCAAAAAGAATCTAGAAAACGAATGTTCATATAGGTTTAAAAAATAATAATTTTTATTATTAATTACACATAAACAAGTAAATAACTTGAAAAAAAGTCCCTTAAATGAAGGCCATCTTCTTGATCAAAAGGGTGCTTTGAAATGCAAAATAAACCTCTTTTCTTCTGCCATGAGTTTGTGTACACACACAGATGCTAATTTGATAAGCACTTGGCAAACTTCCACTGACCTGAACTACATTGGTTCAGATAAAAATGGTTGTTAGTAGCCTTAGAGAGCTGTGAAACACAGAGGCTGGGCCTGCATTGACAGAAACTGAGATGGCATTGCCAGATGCATAAATAAGAACTTGCAGTGAAGAAAAGCTGTTCAGCGGCAACGTGCAGGCCCGGGAAGTGAGACAACCCTGCAGGACAGGTCACCTGCAGCACTCTGCCGGGGCCAGGCGCAGAGAGGGACCTACTGTCCTAAAGAGGGAACTTAGGCCAGTGGAGCTCACTAAGCCCTACAATTAGGACCTTGTTTACCCTGAGGTCTTACGGCTACAAAGTTGGTGAAGGGTTTGGAGAGGAAGCTGTATGAGGAGCAGCTAAAGTCACTTGGTTTGTTCAGCCTGGAGGAGACTGAGGGGAGACCTCATGGTGGCCACAGCTTCCTCACAAGGGGAGGAGGAGGGGCAGGCGCTGATCTCTTCTCTCTGGTGACCAGTGACAGAACCCGAGGGAATGTCAGGAAGATGTGCCAGGGGAGGTTTAGGTGGGACACTAGAAAAGGTTCTTCCCCCAGAGGGTGGTGGACACTGGAACAGGCTCCACAGGGAGGTGTCACGGCCCCAAGCCTGACAGTGTTCAAGAAGAGACTGGACAAGGCCCTCAGACACATGGTGTGAACTGTGGGGTTGTCATATGCAGGGGCAAGAGTTGGACTCAATGATCCTTGTGGGTCCCTTCCAACTCAGGACAATCTATGATTAGCTCAGATTTTTACTGGAAACAGCCCTGAAGTCTTCTGCACGTGCCCAGCCCTGCTGCGGCAGAACTGCTCATGCACAACGTTCTGGCTGGGGTCTGGCAATGACACACGCCAGTCCGCTTGCCCGAGAGGTTCAAGTGAGTACTTGGTCTCAGTGTGGAAGTTTTAAATCATGCATCCTCCAAAACACAGCAGAGGTTACTTCTGTCTTGGAAAATGCTGTGTGCAACGGTGGAACCAGGACACGGAAGATGGGAAACAGTCTGCATACAATCCAATGCCTGTTTAGTGAACCCCTGTCCAGACTGTTTATATAATACTATAGGTGAATTTGAGATCTCGGCCAAGAGCTACTTATGATCTCCAGGACAGATCCAAGATGTTTCCAGGAACGTTTTAAATTGTGTCTTTTGGTTGTTGGGGGTTTTTAATCTTTGCTGTATTTGTTTTGGAGTGTACAGAGTTTGGTATCCAGGGCCATTAATATCATGCAGCAATCTGTGTGGGGACGTTTCCTCTACAGATATGCACAAACTGCGTAGGAACGAGGTGTCTTCCTGTTGGAGAAGAATGTTAAAGAGATAATGTCAATGTTTAGCTTTGGGGAAAAAAAACAACTATTATTTTGAAGAATAAAAGTGCTTTAATATTTGAATAGCGGTTCTGCTTTTCTACATTATTTGCTGAAATACCTTTTCTATGTTTAAAAATCCATAAAGCTAACTCTCTTAATGGTCTATGAAGCATACAGCTTTAGCCATGGAAGCTTATGAACAAGGTGCTTTGAAACAGGCTGTATCCTCTTCAGCTGCTCCAAATGTTTGACCTTGATGTATCATTGAGAAGAAATTCTGGCAAGCTTGTTGCTGATAAAAGCTTGCTGTTCTCCGGACGTAGGGAAAGTTACATGTCTCAAGAACAAATTATTAGCCAGTCAGGCATCTGAAATAAGAAATTTCTGCTGGTGCATCTCAGGCTTTGGAATGCAGTCCTACGAAATTTAACACTGCAGCGAGACAATTAGACCTGATACCAGAAAACCGTAGGTCCAGATTAAACTGAGCCCATAAAGTAATCTTTGAATATGATGTTCACATGAAAAAAGAGCGAAATTATGCAGGAGTAGTAAGTCCGTTATCAAAATGAAAATATAAAGGACTCCTTTCTTCCATCCCTTTTCACCACAGACATGATCTGGCTACACTGACATCAGAGGGAAGCATCCCTAGTGGTATATCAAGTATTAAAGTAATAGTGGAATAAGATGACGTAGCCTAAAGAACAGTGACAGAACCGGACTGCTGAAGTAGGAAAACAGTTTCTTTGCCCCAGTTTCTTCACTCGATAGAAAGAAGCAAGCCGTTTCCCTTGCTATAATTCATGCATTTTGCAAAGACCATTACTTGCACAGGCCTATTCTTAGCAGATCTTGTAAAAATTATGTAGCTAAAGTTATTGTAAAAGGATGTAGCAATCAAATGGAATCCAAGTTTTCTCTGCTTTAGACTGTAACAAGCTTCCAAGGCTGCTGGTCGACTGAACAGTGTGTTGCCAAGAGGGGAGGAATTCAGGGATTCACCCCCACCTAGCTTGAGTCTCTTGCTTCAGGCATTTGGAGAATTATCTTTTCCTCTCTATAGTCAATAAAGAAAGAGATAACACCACAGATAGCCACCTGAGAAGCGATCATGCTGCGGGACTGCTTCTCACTCACTCAACATACTATAGATGCAGCCTGGCTACAGCCTGCTCCATAGCCATGCTGAGCAAGGAATACATTAGTAGACAGGATTGCTCAGAGCACCTAGACAAGCAGTATTTAGGATAAAACAGTACTCCAAAAAAAACATGTAAGTAACTTGAAACCAATAAGTATTACACTGCCTTGTTCCTTCTTTCTTTCTTTGGTCCATAGCACATTAATGAATAAAAAGCTTTGCATGAATAAACACTGGTTTGTGGCTGATTACCTTACTCAAAAGGTCTTTATTCATGCACACCCCATTCCTCTAAATAATCATAGAATCACAGAATCGTTTCGTTTTGGTTGGAAGAGACCCTCAGGATCACTCAGTCCAACCATAACCTAACTCTAGCACTAAACCATGTCCCTAAGAACTTCGTCTATGCATCTTTTAAACACCTCCAGGGATGGCGACTCAACCACTTCCCTGGGCAGCCTGTTCCCTTTCCGTGAAGAATTTTTTCCTAATATCCAATCTAAACCTCCCCTGGTAAAACTTGAGGCCATTTCCTCTTGTCCCATCACTTGCTACTTGGGAGAAGAGACCAACCCCCTCCATGCTACAACCTCCTTCCAGGTAGCTGTAGAGAGCAATAAGGTCTCCCCTCAGCCTCCTTTTCTCCAGGCTGAACAGCCCCAGTTCCCTCAGCCGCTCCTCATCAGACTTGTGCTCCAGACCCCTCACCAGCTTCGTTGCCCTTCTCTGAACTCTCTCGAGCACCTCAATGACTTTACTGTAGCAAAGGGCCCAAAACTGAACACAGGATTCAAGGTGGGACCAATGTTTTAGAACAGGTTCTAAAAATTTTAAGTATTGTTCTGAATAATTACTAGGTATCTGGTATAATCAACCTCTTCTTATTTTAAAAGTAAAAATTACAATAAAATCAGTCAGAAAAGTAGACAATAAGGCTTAAAAACATTGATGATGAAGATAGTGGTTTAGAAATCAACCTAGCTAGGACAGGCTTAGAAACAAGCCAAATATGTGCTTAAAGACAGGGATTCTCAATTATATGTGTGGCCTCAAATGGCCCCTTTCCACCTTCCACACTGTACATCTCTGCTGTAGTTGTAAATAATTAATCTTTTACCTACAGAATAGTTCACTAAAATTTTCTCTGTCTTTCTGCCAAGACCAAGACTGAGGATTGCAAAGCCAGTTAGAAATACATCTTTCCTGTCAGAGCTGATTACCCATACTGTATTCATTACCAGTCTGACACTGAATTCACAATCTGTATTTCTTCTACCACCTGCCTTTCCCAGCACCTCCCCTATCTCCCCATCTTGGCTTCACCTTCTCATGAGCAAATCCAGAACCACTTTGCCAAGTTATTAGTATCTGCCTGCCTTCGCTTTGTCAGTAAAAACATGGTTTTTAAATTTAAAAAGTGATATTTCTCAGCAAGCCATTCCTATGCAGTCAGGAGGAGGAAGGCATCTGTGTGTTTTACTCTCAGTTTAGCTGAGGACTTAGTTAGCAAATATATTTGTCAACCTTTCTGTTCTTTACATGTCTTTAAAAGAAATGACCATGGTCATACGATTGAGAAGGACTGTTCACAGAATTATGACTCCCTACCTAATTATGTTGAGTTTGCCAGTTGTGGCATCTATTTGAAAGGCTGCATGTCTGGATGGGGATTATTAGCAACTTATATATACTACGTTATATACTTCCATACAACTCGCTGCTTAATGTTTTATCTCCCTTGAGGGCATTAAAGATGTCAGGGTAAAACCTGGATTCATTTTGAAGGTTAATTTGCTTTAGGAAGAAAGAGGTTTTTTACAGCAAATAAGCATTACATGCATGATATAAAGATGTAGCCAAGATTCTGGAAAGTGACTATTGAACCTGGGTACATTTTTAAGATTTCCATTCTAAAGGGTGTACTTTTCCAATGCAAGAGAGCAGAAAATCAAGTCCTTCAAAAAGAGCTGACTTGCACATCAGAAACATTGCTGACTACACATTAACATTTATGTTTGTATCTGTGAATGTTTGTGATTTACTTCTCATTGAAAGAAAAAAGGTTGGAAAAACTGAAAACAGTTGCCAGTAAGGGCACTGACCATATTGTTACATGCAATCACATCAGCTTCCTGGTCAGCTGAAATAATAGCAGTCTGGTTTAGTGCCCTTGAACCAGTTTCTACTGTTTGACAGCATTTCACAGTAAAGTCTGCAATACAACTGTCAGGAAAATTGGCAGCACCTTAATTGTGACACTGGGTAGCTATGGCAGATGCTGAGAAAACCTCCACATTTGCCCAGGCTTGGTTTGGCTTGTAGGAGAACCAGGGAGAGGGCAGTCTAAGTCACAGAATGTTTCCACCATTAACAAATTGGACTAAGTTTTACAAGGTCTGAATTAAACTCTCAGCCGAGCCACTGTAAAACAGGACCAATGATGTTTTGCTGATCCCTTCTATTGTCAGTATTTGGATAGTAAATTCTCTGTGTAGAAACCTTCTCCTCTGAGTGCAGTGATGTGAGGTTGTAATTCAGCTTGGAGAGCAGGGGGCTCCAGGTATTGATAAAAGGATGCTTTGAGGGCAGCACGCACTGGCTAGACTGGCTTCCAGGAAAGAGATACTAGCTCTTAAACATGATCTCTGTCACACAGTCCAAACCCAGGCAGCAGTATCTATTTTGAAAACTAATTCAGTCAAAGAGTCAGCAACAGTGCAGGAAGACCAAGAAAAAGAGGTTGGAAACAGCAGAGAAGTCAGAAACTGATGGAACAAACATCATACAAAGGACTCACAGAGGGAGAGGATGCAAATTCAAACAGAATAAAGAATGGCTTAGGAAAAGAAGAGGAAAGGAAGAAACATCTGAGAACAAACAGTGCTTAATTCAGAACGGGTTGGGCAAGTGACTGTGAGAAGACAGAGAAAGTTCCACTGACTTGTAAATAACACATAAAGATGCTAAGTTGAACGAAAGGTACTAAGGTGAATTAGACATCAAAGAGCTATAGACAGAAGTGGGACCGGAGTAGCACGTGGCAAATGAAACACCAAGATGATGGAGGGGAACTAATTGGGAGAGCATTAAAGGAGTCCTGAAGTCAGTGAAGAGGTTAAGTGACGATCACGGGAAAGAAAGGAGAATGGAACTGAGAAGACAGGAGGTTCAGAGGGGGAATGGGAGAGATGACTGGGGCTTGAAACTGCAGAAGGGATGCAAGGATTAAGGGAAGGTCATATAGATAGCCATTGCTTCTCCTTCATTCAGAGGTACCTCATCTTTTTTGTCTTTTTATCTCCCTGTCCTGTTAGCCAGCACTTTAGTATTTATGCCACAGTTGCATTACTTGGTTTTAACATTTGTTATTTCAAGCAGCTTGCAGTATGACCTTAGGGGAGGTTTAAGGTTTTATAGCAACCTTTTACCTACCCACCACCTCCTGTCAAGCAACTTCCAGTTCATTCCTTCTGTGACTGAAGGCTGCATGATACCATCTTTGCAAAGCCTACAGAAACAGCATAGGGCCAAAAGCATCTCATTGCTTCTCAGTTTGCATTTTCTTAAAGTCAGTTTAATCCCACGTATTTAGTGCTGTAAGCAAGCAATTTCAGAAAATTAAATAGGAATTTCCCTGTATGTTTATGACATAGCAGTGATGATAGATATTTGTTTGTAGTTAAATATTTCCCTGCGGTGTTTACTGATTAAACATTTGAAGCACACAAAGAAAGTGATTGTGGGCATAACTGAAAGCCAGCTGAAGAGAGAAAATTTCGTTGATTCAGCTGGGGTTTAGAATTGATAAAACTAGTACAGAGACTGATTTGCGAATAAATGTGTGCATTTCACTAACACATTGGAAGTGTGAATTCTTGCTTTTATGGACAGGAACCTTTACAAGACATTTAATTCCTAAACAGTTTATAAGTAGAGCTCCGAACAGTTGTGTTCTACAGAACGATATGCTGTAAATGTGTTACTTGGGGTCACCATTCAGACAGACTGCATATAATCCAGGCAATGAAATATGTCATGCATGATATATGTCATCTGAATAGGACTAGTCTGCCAATAACACATGCACTATCCTTAAGGTTAGGCTCCATGAATTATTTTAGAGGTAGAAGTGAGGCTCACTAACAGAAGTGTGCCTAAAGCTACTGCTACTGACAACATATAATTTGACGAGAAATATTACCTAAATGCAGAAAACTATGGTCTCCCATCAAAAATACCATTTTTGTTTTGAACAAAACATACGCAAAAAAACTTTAATATGTGTTTTTAGCTTGATATTATCCATGAAGCAGAAAGAAAAACAACAGGAAAAGAAAACTAATTGAAAGTAGAGCCAATTTGTTGCCAAGTGGTCAATAGTCTAAACAGTCCTATATGCGTAGTAATAATAGACTTGCTCTCTTGTCAATAAATTTAAAGAGTCCTTTAAGTTTACCCTGCAAAATCATCATCATGTCGTCTCATATCTGGAAGGAGGGACCCAAGAGTAGGAACGCTGACAAGAACGTATTTCCAGGGAGGCTGAAAACTTAAAGAGTAAGGTGCTTACTAGTATTTCCTCCAACCATCTTGGCTCCCTCCTGCAACCCTATTGCGCCTCCTCCCAGTGTGATCCTACGGAGCTTGTTTCAATCCCATTAGAAAGCACTGCAGCAAATAACATTTCTGCAGATCAGATAGGCGTGAGGCACTGCGACATCATCGCTCACGTCTGGTTTATGACAGGATAAGCTTTTATCTCTTAGGGCCAGGTCTTTGAATCCAGCTGAATAGTCTGAATGCAGGAGAGCGTGCAGGAAAGCAGAGCTGTACTCTGCTTCTAGGCTCTGACAGTGCTGGACCCAGCAAAGGCTCCATGGTAAAGCCTGGCTGCACGGAACTGCCCACAACACGAAGGGCAATCGGTCTCACCTTCCAGGAGAGCCCTGGACTCCTTGTGTCAGCAGCTCCCAGTGCCATAATGTAACCCTGTCAGAGTGGAATAACATCTGTGGACAAGATTTCCGAAAGAATGGAGTCAGTCAACTGCATAATTTTGTTCCAAAAAGTCTGCATGATGTATTGGCTAAAGCTAATTTTTATGGCTTTGTTTGACATAGTCAAAAGTGGCTGTCAGACAGAAAATGCGTCTTGTCTTTTCCCGAGCCATTTTTATTGCAAAATCTGTTATTCATCACACGTTGGTGAAAAAATGAGTTGATATGCTTTCACATTAGCTCTTGCATGCTTCCTAAGCAGACAGTAAAAGTTAAAGGCTGGCAGTTCAGTGTGGTTTCTTGTTACGTGGGGCTGTGTTAGCCTGAGTATGTGATGAAGTACAATAGTGTATACTTCAAAACAGGAGTCAAGAAGATAATATAATCCAGAAGTTTCACTTCAGCATTCTCAAATGTCTTTTTGAATCAATGTCTTTCGGCACTGGCAAGACACTAACTTGAGCTCTTTTGGCACAATGAGACATAGTATTGTGGACTATGATCGATGTCACCCCTGAAACAGGGCAATACAGAAAAAGAAAAGGAAGAAGTGAGCACTCGGAACAGAGCAGCTTGTTGCTTGAATTCATCAGAGTACAAACTCAATGCCACCATATCACTGCCTAGATCAGAAGAGAAACCTAACCCTGATTTCTAATACATCGCAGGTATGATAATACGTTCTTTTCTTCTTACAACCAAACCCCCGCATTGTAACAATTCCAACAAAAAACTGAATGCAGAGAAGCCAGACCCCACTAAATTACTCGCCATTTGCTTTAGGTCATAAAAGCAACCTTTCTATCAAGATTTAATTGAAAAATTCAAATGTTTCCACACCAGAAATTCTACGGAGACTACCTATTCATGGACATGTGGAAGTTTGCATGTCATGCTAGTAAAGTTGGGATTGGGGACTTAGAGGAAATAAAACAGCTACTTGCTTTTTTTCAGGTTTCATACACTCACAAAAGTAAGACTCTGAATTAATAGAATTTAAAAAAAAAAATAATAATTGCATGTTATTGCATAAGATATTTGAAGTCCTTAAATTACTCAAGCCTGTATGGATAGCCTTCCTTTATGTAGTGGAGCAATCTTACAGCTCTGTTTACCAAAGCAACTGTCATCTTCATTGCCTATGCTTTGACTTAACTCTTATCAAGAGAGCTTTTTCTTTTAATGTTGTCTGGACAGATGAAATTAATGATGTTTTGACTTTTGTAAAAGAAATTCTTTTTGCTCTGCCTGTTTTGGAACTCTGCATTTCTCTCATCATTTTCAGCCTAAAAGTCAAAATAGAAACAGTACTCAGAAGCTCTGCCTTTGAAAACCATACTCAGATGGTACCAGTATAAGGTAGCTGTAGTTTCTATTAGAAATCCTTTTAAGTATTTGGAAATCTTGCCTCCCAAGATTTTCACCTCTCACCTCTTTGAATAAAACCTTCCAGAATTCTGATGTTGGGAAGAAAAAAAAAAAGTTATTTGAACTCTGCATATGGTAAGTATTCCTATCTGATAAATTTTCTGATTTTCTTGTATTCTAGGTTAATGTTGCTGGCAATAGTAGTCATTCTATAAGTGTTGCAGCCAAAACCTCTAAGCAAACTACTTGTTATCTTTTGAACAACTGCTCGATCATTAACGATAGCTACACATATTGGGTTCATCAGAAGTTCTTTCAGTTCAAAATTAACTTTCAGAGTAATGAAGAAAAACTAAAAAAGAATTAAAAAAATCTTAACCTAATGTTTAAATAACTGAAGAACACAATACAGACTCTCTGAGGAATTATTCAGATAATGTAAGGCAAGTAATAAAGAAGTAGTGTGGTCAAATACCTCGTTCACAAAATAAAATTTTAGTTAGCTGTTGAATTTGTATTTCTAAAAATGTCACAGCTGAGACAGTTTCTGTCCTCATGGACTTACAAATGAATAGAGAAAGAAAGTACTGCTACCACCACTTTTCAGATAGGTTCTAACATATCCAAAGTAGAATAATCAGTAGCAGTTTAAGAATTAAAACCCTGATCTCCTGACTCTTGACCTACTGCTCTAATTAGAAGGCATATCTTTCACTTAAAATATCGGCTGAGACATTTTAGTAAAGACTAGCACCAGTGAGGACCAAACTCCACAATCAAGTACATGTTATTTGACAAACTTTCAGGTTGCAAAGACACATAAGTTTTCTGAAGTTTAAGACAACAGGCTGTTTTAGGATGAATTTTTTAATGTCAGTTCCAAAAGTAACTTTCCTGTAATGAGTGCAAACTATCACTTTATTGCATTCCAGTGAAGTTTTTGTATCAGACTACAAAAGACATTTTACATTCATCATGTACATTATCATTAGGTTTAGTACTTTTTATGTAAGTTTTGGAGGATTAACTGATTTTTGCCTGTTTCTCCAAATTGGGTCTATTCATCATGGCTCTAATTGTGAAAGTATTTACGTGAGTTATAGATCAATCACTTTGAGGTATGTTGCTGTCTCTATCTTTTGATTTAATTACCTTGCATTTAAAAATATAGATTTATAATTAGATGTTACCTGACAACATCTTAGAGAAACTGCCTGTGAATAATCACAGTCCTTCACAAAAGACCTTCCAACTTCTTTCTGCAATGCCTTTAATAAACTCAAAAATGGTCTGGCAGCCAACAAATGAGATCATGGCCTCCTTAATTGATCAGTACTATCTTACTGTGTTTTTTTTTTTTCCCTTGGGAAACTTATCTCTCTTTCCTAAATGCATGTTGTTTCTCACTTACAATAGAAAATGAATGCAGAAGTTTGTGCAAAAGTTTCTGCTAAGGAGCAAACTTTTAAGAGTAACCATTGTTCTAACTCCCCACATGGCAATTCTTATTCCATGTTGAGACTATCTCTGGATAGAAGGAAATTAATTTAATCTGTGCAAAGCACTCCATTGATGTGGAATGTCAGAGTGGAAATCACCTGAACTCTTCATAGTCAACAGGCAGAAGCAGAGCACAATTTATCTGATCTGGTTTAGACTTCTACAGCAGGGTGAGATGAGGTGCATCTTAAAAATGGCTCTCTGCTGGTTGTGAAGGCAGAAAAGACAACCAGATAAAATACAGACTTCTGGATTGTAGACATCTGAAGTTAGATGAGATGAGATGAGCTTCACACACAGAGCTCACGGGAGAGCCTGATGTGGAACAGCTGTTCTGCACTGACACTTTGGCCTTTTAGACAGGCATCTTTATTTAATCTGGAAATCCCTTTGAGGAAGAGACCATCTTTTTACTTGGAATTTTTATAGCACTTGCAACCAAAAGGTTCAGCCATGACAGGCAAGATGGTCCTACCTCTGATCGTAATAAAAAAAGCTGACCTAGTGAACATAAAGTAATAGCCCTTGCAGAGTTAGTATGATTTATTGGTATGTATTTAAGGATTTTGTTAATTCTCCTTGGGTTTATGGTTTGAATGCAGTTATGTATAGTTCTGCCTGGAAAGTCAAATGACCATGTAACAGAGTATTAATCTAATCTTGTCTGCAGTGTGTCAGAGACTGAAGTTCTGTCTACCTTCAAGTCAGCACTAAGTCTGTCTTTGACTTTGGTGGCACCAGCATTTCACATAAGAAGCCCCAAATCCAGTGCATAATACAGGTATGAGAAAAAAATTCACATAATTTACCAGCACTTCTCACAGAATGTACACTGAGGCATCATCATTCAAAAAGGAATTAGAAAAGGTAACTAAAAGGAACAACTGTATGAGCAATAGTATTGTACAACATGCATATAAAGTAAGGTAAGTATTACTGGTCTCAACTTTAGGTATAACATCTTTTCCACTGTCTTTTTTTAAGCTGCCTCTATTTTGGTTACCTATTTTACTGCCTCCTCATGCTGCCTGGATGAATTAAAAATTCTAATTTTAATCAATTGACCATTCATCCTTTTCTGTCTAGGACTTCCCTCCCTTGCTAGAAACACTTCGATCAAAAAGAATAGTATTTTCTTCATATTATGTGAGGCTAGATTTACAAATTATCAACCCATGTATATTTTCCCCTAACTTACAGATTTTTTTAAAGGTATGAAAAGAAATTCTCTCTCCCTGACCAGATTTGTTGTTGTTGTTTTAAAGATTTAATTGCTCTGATTTCATTTTTACATTATTTCAAATGTAACTGCTAATCTTGATCAAAAGAAAGGAGAATGCTGTCCACTGGATACAGAGTGCTGTGACGAAAAACACAGGGCATTTACCTATTCAGCGTGGGTCTTTTGATATCCAGGGGCAAACCTCTTTCTGAAGTCACTCGTGTAACATGGGGAATGATCAATCGATAGACAAGACGGTGTGACTCGTCTGGATTGGGAAAATGGACTATGCGTTACTGGTTTTGTCACTGTAATTATTAGGAAATAGAGGAGAAAATAGAAGGAGAACAGAAAAAAACTTGCTTATAGTAACAGAAAAATGACTCTGTTCTATATCTGATGGAAGCGAGGAGAGGGCTATCCTAAAGTCCCAACCATATCACATATAACCACCCCCACCACTGGTTTTCTGACCTCACCTAGGCTTGGCATCATTCTGCTTAACATACATGGAAACAAGGTATTAGAGTTCATTTTTTTTCTGATATGTTCTTTTGGATTGTGAACCACAGGCGCTGTCCTGTAGCTGGGTCTGTAAGTCACCACCTGGGAGTGGTTAAGATATTCTAACAAGCTGATGCAGCTATCAAACCTAACTTCCACAGCTCAGGCCATAGAAGAAGACCGGTACTATCAAGCCCTATCAATGTCTGAAGGGGTATATCCAGACTATGTGACAGGCAGGATAAAGAAGGTGGACAAGCCAGGCAAGCCCTTTGGTTGCTATCCAAGATAATGATCATCTGATGTGGGACCAGGAATCGCCTGATGAGCAAGCCATGGGATCAGATGATGACTGGGGATGAAGAGGGAGTGAGGGAGGTCATCTGATAAAACGTTATAAAAAGGTTACTCAGTGGTTATTTTTAAACAAAAGCGGCCACATATAGGATGTAGCTGTTCTGAGATGGCACAGATGTTAAGGAAAAGTCTGATCATGTTTTGCTGCGTCATGTGATGGGTTCATGGCCAAGACTGTGGTTGGGGTGGAAAAGCAGTGTTCATCTAGCCCTTCCTTGTATTTGGTTTGGGAGTGAGGGAAATATTAGTTGGGATTCTGGGGAATTCCATTGTATCTACAGAGAAAGATAAAGAAACTGTCAGGCCTGTGGCATTTTGGCAGCTAGGAAAAAAAAACAAGCCCCAAAATCCCCACTATGTGCTGGTTAGAGATACAACTCTGCGCTAAGCTCACAGGATGCTAGTGGAGAGGCAAAAGTAAGGAATGGTCTGTAAGTGGTTTCCATGGCTACTTCTCAGTGTTATCAAAATTTATTCATTTCTGTCAAGCTAGAAAACTGGTCAGTGAATGTGCTAACACAAGTGAGGTGGCCCTGAAGGAGGTGTGCAGGGTGACCAGGATCCTGGGGCCACTGGACCTGAGGTCTCACCTCCATGGTATATAACTTATGCACAAAAGAGACAGACTGGAGTCCATTTGGATCAAAGGAAATCCCATCATAAGGGTTCAAACGCAGCACTCTGGCTGAATTCCAGCAGAGGGCTCTCAAAAAGCAGAGAGTATAATAGCTGCTGTGATTTATGGTAGCACTTATTTAAGCAATTAATTCTTATCTGAGTTTGTTAAAACTTCCTGAAATTGTTCTCTTGTTCTGTGTGAAGCCTTACATCCTATGATATAATTTGACTCTTTGGGGTCCTTGTTTCCAGAACTTTGGAAAAAAAAAAAAAAATCCTTACTCATCTTGTAATCTACTTGATGTGTTTCCTTGTTCAACTTAATATACTTGTTTTTAATGTCAATTTATTTTTTTATGGTTTCCAGCATGAAGTAGGCTCCACGTTGCCTAAATTTAATTTGAAAGAGACATTTTTGCTATCTTTTCTTTCAAGCCTCCAGAGCAATGCCCCAGCAAGTCTACATATTTGATTGCGAGCATCCAAGAAGAGGTAGATAAATTTTATTTGTTTTAGTAAACAGTAACATGCTCAGACACAAAAGTAAAAAAAAGAATTAAAGAAGAAAATTAATTAGAATACTTAGTTTTAGTTTTCTTAGCTGTATTAAACAGATGTTCACCTCTAGAAAACATTAATTTGTCTTATATAATAAGGCACACTATTTTGCAAAGAGGTAAACTTCATATTTGGTCATAATTGTGGCATCACATTCCTACCTTAAATCATTTTGTAAGAACAACCGCTAACTTAGAAGACCTGTTTTCCCCTCTAATGCTTTTCTAAAATGAAGTATTTTCTTCATTCTCCTACCCTTCCAAGTTTTCCATGACTTCTATCAATTACAAACGAATACTAAATGACTAGAGCTCTGTTTAAAAAAGTCTGGGGAAAAACCTAGCCCAATATGACGCATAAACAGGGAAGGTGATGAAACTCCTTCCAAGTGACTGTATCAAATTCTAACTCTCTTCTGTTTACAGCCTCTGCTTTTCCCATTTTGGTACTATCTACTAGCAGTTGCTTCAGCATAGGGCCACATCTTTGGACATTATGCTGCTTACCTAACTGTACTGTATAAATACCTCTGCTTAGCATAAATCGATCATGTTTAACAATACTTTGAATATACAGAATCAGGCACAGTGAGAGAACCTGCATGTGTGCATATATTTTAAATAAGTATGTTTGACTTGAAGGTTTTAATTAGCATTGTGACATGACCACATTACGCATGAGTGACAAAGCCGTGAGACATACAGGTATTCATAAGCAAGTGCTAACACGACCTTTGTGAACTCCTGTCTCAAATGTATCATCACTTTAGAAACTTATTTTGCCATTCAGGAAAAAAAGGTTACTGACATCAAGTGGTCCTAGTGTACCCTAAGAAAGACCTGAAGTTTGCTGAAAAGGTCATAAACAAGAGAAAAAAATCTTCTTGTTAAAAGATAGTTCTTAGCTGTCTGGGAGAAAAAGTTGTTTTTAATTCCTGAGGTGAACTTTGGATTGTGGCACTTGTACCTGAAATATTTTCACACCAGTGCACACAGGTGGATGTAGCCAGGGAAAATGAACTGGGGACCTGTGGTTAAAAATGCTACTCGAGTTACGCTGCTCGAAAAATCTCGAGACTCGGAACACTTGGTATTTCAGTTCAGCATGGACCTGTACAGAGAACAGAGGTGATGCAGGCTAAAATGCACCTCTGGTGCTGGTTACTGAGCACCATGTGGCGCCTTTGTCCCAACTATTTTCCCGTCAGGTTGTGTCTTCTATCTAATCTGTCCCACCTACCTGTAGAGGGTAGGGCCTCTGCCTTTGCTTTTCAGTACAAAGTTTTCCGTAACCCGGCAAACACCGGTGTCTCAATCTTTTTTTCACGGTTGCACCCACTTTTGCCGCCTCTACTGGTTTCAAAATATGCATGTAATCTTTCACTGAATAAACTATTTCCATATAGCCTGTGCTAATCCTAATAATATGATGTCATCCAATCTCCACAGCATTTGTGAAACATGTTTTAATATCCCAGCTCTTTTGATGTTTTCTCATAAATCAATCCCTCTATCTCTTTAATTATTTTAATTGCTCTTCTTTAAATTCCCTTCAGTGTAATTTTCTAACAGGAAGATTCCCAAAAATATCCCAGGCATGACCTAGTTAAGTAGTATGCACAGGGCAGTCATGCCAAAGAAGCGTAAGAGAAAGTCTATTAGTTCCTTCTTCAGCAATGGGATCCTTCATGCGAAGGCTTAAATTCCATGGGCTTTGTTATATGCTGTTCTCTAAGACCACATGGAATGTACTGTCTGTCCACTTTCACTCCTACATGTTGATATTGCAGATTTCTTCCTCTTGTTGAATGTTTTCCTACAACTCTACTAATGTTTCCAAGATGAACCTCTTCTTTTCCACACATATTCTTTTTTTTTTTTTTTAATTTGTTCATGCTGTTTTGCCAGCTTTCCCCGCTCCACCTAATCTAATGAACAGCTGTGAAAGTCATTTATGGCTAATAACTGTCCTTTAAGTCAAGGTTTAAGAAAGACAGACTTCACACTGTTCTCTGAAATAATTCATTAGCCTTTTCAGCTCCTCACTTAGGTCCAGCACTAAACCATAAAATTCCCATCCATATATAGAAGGACATGGTAAGATAACAAGTTTGTTCTGTTTCTTATTTCCGTAGCAAATTTAATTAAAAAGATGATGCTCTATCCCTCTTCATGTGCCAGCCTGGAATGGTCAGCCTTAAATAGCAAAATTAACGCCAGGAAAAGACTTGCATGACAAACTGAGGTTCTTTTTTTTTTTCCTGGAAACCCAGTAAAGCTGCTCACGTGTATATAATGGCATAATTTAGCTAGGCACCTGGCACGTATGAACAAATACAATTGAAGGTACTTAGCTGACAACATCACTATTACCTTCTTCCAACTATTCCACAATGGAAAGATAATATAATATGTTGAACTGAACAAGAGGCATTTGGTAGTTCCTTGCTGCCATTGAAGATTAAGACAGCAAAAAACATTCCAGTAAGCTCCTTTATGTAATGAGGTAACTGAAACAGTTGCAGCCATCATAAGCAAATGTGAGAGACACAACAGATGACAAAGTATACAGGGATCTTCCTGTCTGTCTTGTGGCACTTCATGTCTGAAAAAAACAGCAGAGAGATCAGAGATGGCAGCAAGAAAGCATTGATTTTGGTTAAGAAAAAAAAAAAAAGGCATGACAGTAAGAAAAAGCAGAATTCCTGGTGAAATGGCAACGAGGATACCCGATCCACCCAAACAGGACCATGTAATCCCATGTAACATCCAGGACTGGATCAAAGATATTGAATGGGACTCTGCAAAGCCCCATAATTCAGGTAATTAATCATAAAAAAGAAAGCATCTCATGGATTGTCTGTGTCAAATGAACACCAGCTGACGGAAGCGTACTCATTACAGATCTGCAGGCGTCCATGCCTTTTATGATGCGTATTCTCCAGTGAATGTTTCTGCTTTGCTCAGGATGTGTGTGTGGAGCTGTTCTTTTCAAAACAAGGATAACGTAAGCTTGCACTGAAAAAAACATTATTGCAATTTACAGCAATAATCATGGCAGCACATCAGATTGCACAACGATTACTTGTAAACCTCTTGTTTTAACTGTGGAATCGCATGAAATCACTGATGCCATGGTATTGTGCAAATTTGATTTCTATCCTGCAAAGAAATTAAAAGAACCAGGAGCTGGCAAAACTTGTAGTAACTGACGAAGTTACACATCAGTCCCAACCACTAACCACTTCTAGATGTTGTTTCTGGGCTTGTAACTTCACGTGGCTTTATGTCATTTGAGGCTTCAGCACGCTATTTTACAGTTATCCTTTAGATATATATATATATAGGAAGACTGTATATAGAAGGCTCTAAAGATTCTCTGGTGATTGTCCCTCCGAAGCTGCGGGACAGCCCAGCAAGGGCAGCGGGTGACCAGCACCTCTGCACCCCCTCGGCAGCCTCAAGCCGAGGCCACCATTGCTGCTGGACGTTGATCCGTGGACACCATTACGGGATTTCACCGGTGGGGGCGGGCGTGAAGTGGACTTTAAATAAAATTTGCCTTCAGCGGGCTGTTTTTCGGCCGCACTGACCAGCCCCGGCACGGCGGCCTGAGGCGGGAGCGGGCGGCGCGGCCACCGAGCGCCGCAGCCATCGGGGAGGGGCAGTTGCGCAGCAGCGGCCGCCACATCCCCGCCCGAGGAGCTCCCGCCGGCGGCGGCAGCCGGGCCAGA
>VWYH01003979.1:787692-1046958 GCA_013399365.1 Pampusana beccarii
GCAGCCCCCGCGCGCATATAGGCTCCTCCGCCGCACTCCCCGCGCCGCCGCCGCCTCCTCCAGGCATGGCACAGGGCTCTACCTCACTATGGCAGCAGCGCGGCACAGTACCCTGGACTTCCTGCTCGGCGCCACAGGTAACCGCCGCGCCGGGAGAGACGGGAGGGAGGGAGGGAGGGGGGGCGCGTCGGGTCTGTTCCGTTCCCCCCTCCCCCGGCGGTGTGTCGCGCCCCGCCTCCCCTCGCCCCTGCTGCCGTCGCCACTGAGGGAGCGGCGGGGCCGCTCGCCCGCCAGGCCCAGCACAGGCGCCCCCTCCCCTGGGCCTCCCTCTGGGGCGCCCTGCACGCCCCTGTCCCCCTCGGCATCCATCTCTGCCGGGGGACAGGTGCCCCCTGCTCCCCAGGGCTGCGGTGCCGCTGCCCTTGCCCCGGGCGGCCGGCTGGCTGCGGCCTTCTGCCTTGAGCCCGCCATGCTCAGCAGGGGTCAGCCGGGCTCGGGGCGAAGCTGCGCTGCAGGGACAGCGGGGCCGTGCAGCGCCCCCCCGTCCCTCCCTCGGCCGCAGCGGGCCCCGGCCGCCAGAGCGGGCTTTTCCCGCCGGCGGCTGCGTGGAAGCGGTCAGGCGGGAGGTGTCTCGCCGCGGGCCCGGGCGGGAGGGAGGGCCTGGGCGTTTCCGACCGGCCGGGCCGGGGCTCCCCGCGAAGCCCACCTCGGTTCGGTGCCCCGCTTAGTGCAGCCCTTGCACGGCGCTGCAGGCGGGGGGCGGTGAAGCGAGCCCGGAGCTGCCGTGGAGCAAGGTGTGGGTACAGTGCGCGAGTGTCTTGTCACTGCGGTGTCGCCCTCACCTCGTCGCAGAAGCGCGAAGGAAGTGATCAGCGGTGAAACTCGGCTCTGGATGAGCCTCCGGCTGTTTCGGAGCTTTGCTCCGTAGTCATCTGTAGGGGGCACGTTCGAGCCAGAAACCGAGGAAACCACCACGTTTCTCAACGGCCAAGATGGGCGAAAAGGTTTCGGGCGGGGGGGGGGGGATGCAGTGGGCGCCAAAGCCGGGTAGCGATGTCGGCGAAGGCCGAGCAAGGCCGGCAGCTCGGGCTGGGCCCCCCGCTCTGCGCCACCCTGCCCTGGGCAGGCCCTTCCCGGGGCCCGTCTGCCCCCGGGCTCTGGCCGGCTGTGTCCTCCCCCATTCTTTCTATTTCCCTTTTTGGAGGGAGGGAGATGTGAAGGAAGTTCCCCGCATCTGCAGATAAAATCTCTTAATAGCTTGATTTGAGAGAGAGGTTCCTGACCCCGAGGGCTTTGCTGTGTCCTGTGCCACTCCTGGCATAGCCATGTTTGCACTTTGGGGAACCAGGAGCAGAGAGGGGGAAGGTATTAGTGGAGCTGGTCCCAAGAGCATGCTTTAGGATGTTCAGCTGTGTTTCATGGTGAAAGTCTTCCAGTTTCCATTTTGCAGTGAGGTTTTTATAGTGTGGCTTAGCCCGTTTAGTGCTGGCCTAATGGTGAACGAGATGGTCCTGCTAGTTTCCTTGCACTTGACCGATCTAGCATGAGCAGAATCAGGAAGCTAACCATATTTTTGTGGATATCATCCAGTCCCTGCAATGGCGTCCTTGCCTGTTTAGTTCCTTGAACTGTCATGGCCAGGGTTACATCATTAACTGGCTTCTGCAGAAGAGTCAGAGTTGCTAGGGAAAAGGGTAGAACTAGATGTATTGAAAATAAGCCACAGTTACATTAGCTGCTCTAAGATATAAAAGCTACACTATTAATTAAATAGTGCAGTGTAATTATCTTAAGTATTGTATTGCTTGTAGGTAGGTTTTCTATTCCATTTCCCTTTACTTTTGAAAACAGCATTTGCATCTTTCTTCAGTCAAGTTGGATGTGCCTAAATGGGGACTAGGGGGTGGACCAAGTGTAGAAGTGTTGCTGTGTAGATCAAAGGAGGGAAGAAGCCGTTTTTTCCTTATGTTTGTGTTAGCACAATAGACCTCTTCGGAGAGATGTGAAGAACTTCTTCCACCTGTGATGGCTCTGAAGATGGCTTGCACTTTTCCTCTCATCTAGTTTGTCCTCTCATCTAGTGCTTATGACCCAAAGCATGAAGAGTTGTCTATAGAGGAAAAATTGGTGGATGTACACTTGTAGTTTATGTTAAAAGGAGTTCACGTTTAATGCTGAATCATGGATCGTCAAGTTGTTGAGTCTCTTACTGCAAGTTACATGCACAATAAAACTTCAGAATGGTCTGGAATGCCATGAAATAGTATTTAGCAAAATGAGATGTGTGTTTCGGGACCTTCTGAGGATAACACCACTGTATCTCAGCTGAAGCTGTTGTGTCTTTGTTAGTATTCTGGAGAATGCAGAATCTGTTAACTTCTTAATAAATGCATGCTCCTTATTTCTCAAAACACTGTCTGTGTCCTTAGTTTTTGACAAATATTTATTTTTGCTAGATATTAATATAGCTGTTAAATGTGCCAGCTTGTAGGAAAGCAAGACTTTAGTTTATGAAAGCAAGTTTGGTCAATAGTTTGTTTCATTGCAATGCTTATTACAATAATGGTATCTTGTTATGTGTCTCTTTCTTTAAGAATCTGCTTATATATGAACATTGTTACGTATGTTTGAAATAGGTTTAGTATGGCTCTTAGTGTTCACATGTAAGAACAGTAGCTATCCCATGTTCTCCTTATCCTGAATGAAAGAAGGGCTTCACTGTTATTGTCCAGCATCAAGATTGAATATGACTGTAAAGAATGGGATGGTGTTTCCTAGATGCTAACGTTCTTCTGGAATCTGTTTGTTTCTTTATGTACTGTGTTGTGTTTAGCTTGGCTTCATCCTGACTCTCTTGAGGTTCTTGGGGAGTAAAAGAGAGAGACTGTCTGTGGATGTCAGTGAAAGGATCTGAAAGACACAACTCTGCGTTAGGAAGGTGGGATTTTTGTCATGTGTTAATACTTTGCAGCTATTAGCTAGTAACTGCTTGTGCTGCAGAATGGTGTAGATTCTGGTGGGTGATTACCACTGGCTGACTTACTTGGCATATGCTACAAGCCTTCAGTAACAGACCTGTTGTCTTCAGGGAATTCAGTTCTCTTGAGATATTGGACTGGTAAATGTAATGTACATTTTTCAGGAGTGAAATGTGCACTCGGCAAGGATCTTGAGAATGATAACTGGAATAGTAGGCATTTCTTAGTGTTTACCATCATCACATTTGAATTGCATGCAGTTAAGCCAATACTTTCATGCTTTGTTTTGAATGGAGGTCATGTTCTTCATAGGGCAGGACCAAAGTTTCATGTGCTTGTTCTTGACTGTGGTGATCTAAACTTTTGGAGGGGAGAAAAAGTTGACAAGGCTTTATTTCTGCATCCCTTTTGGGCCTTGTATTTGAGTTTCCTTACTTTAAGGACTAACTTTAAAAAATACCTTTCTAAGGGGACAGTCTCTCAGAAACAGGAGTGTTCAAGAGAACTAAATGATGAGGAAAGGTGCTGTATTGACTCTTCCTTTCCACTGCCTTTGAAACCTGTACCTGAATTTCTACCTGTGAAAACTCTACAATTTAGCTGCTTGTGTGTGTTGAGCTGCATCTTGCTGTAGTAAAGACAATTTGGAATTGGTGCCGCTTGGGTTTAATAAGCAGATGATCAGCAGTTCTAGCTGTTGTTGATTCATAGTTCATCCCCTGGGAAGCATGGAACTATCAAAGAAAGCAGGAAGAGGTGACCAGTGTTGAAAACTTGGTATCTCCTGTGGGGTTTTTCCACAAGTCAGTCAGAATATTGTGTATGAAGGAGAAAGGCTTAAAATAATAAAGATTTGGCAGTTTCCAAGATTATAAATGAAAAACTCTTAAATAAAACCTTTGGGCACTTGGCTGTGTATAGAGTTATTTTTAAATTAATATTGTCTGTAATGGGTAATTTTGTTGCTTAATGTACTGGAGATGCTTGGACTTGGTTTTTCTTAGGAGGCAGATTCTGTTTCTATGACTGGAGCTGGCTGCAGTTAGCAGTAAAAACACATTAAGTATGTTTGAACATACTGTGGGGGAACAGCCTCTCTGAGCCTTGTAGCTCAATTTCACTGGTTCTGTCAAGTATTGGGTTGTCTGAAGTGTTGAAACATCAGATTACAGTGATAACATGCAGATGATATGCTTATCTCTTTTCTTTACAGTATTGATTTATGGTATGTTGTAAAAATTTGCTGACTCCTTGACTATGATCTGTGTGTGAACACCATATAAAGATTAAACAAGTCTCAAGTAAATGCCTCTGGAGCCTGCAACTCTGTCAAACCTGACTAAAGGTGTATTTGCAGCTGAATGTCAGCTGCAGTTCAGGAATGGGTCTGTATTCGTTGTGCTCCCTTAGCAGCCTCCACAAGCAGCGTGGGCTCAGACTGTGCTCTTGGCTGGGTTGTTTTGAGCTGAGCCCTGCAGGTCTCCACAGTCTAGTTCTGACAGGCCTGGACCAAGAACTGGCCTGCTGTGTGTCAGAGCACAAATGGGACTTGTCAGGAAGTGTTAATACAGGAATTAATAGCTTTCTGTTTTTAGTAGTAAGGACTGCTGTGAACTCATTCCCTGCTTTTGTAGTTTCTAGTTTTGAAAATGCTTCATGAATGAAACTCTGAAAATATTGTTACCTGAATCTCCAGCATGATGTCAAGTACTCAATGGCTGCTTGCTTAGACATGAAGGAACTGTTTTCTGTGAAGGTTAACAGCGTGGGAGGAAATTTCCATGAGGGTCTGGTTTACTGCAGGAAATAAAAACTGCTTTTGACATGTCATAACGTCATAGAATCATAAAATGGTTTTGGTTAGAAGGGACCTTCAAAGATCATCTAGTTCCAACCTGTCTGCCATGGGAAGGGACATCTCCCACCACACCAGGTTGCTGAAAGCCCCATCCAGCCTGGTCTTGAACACTTCCAGGGATGGCACATCCACAGCTTCTCTAGGCAGCCAGTTCCAGTGCCTCACCACCCTTATAGTGAATAATTTTTTCCTTATATCTAATTTAAATCTACCCTCTTTTATTTAAAGCCGTTACCCCTTGCCTATCACTACCTGCCCATGTAAAAAGTCCTTCTCCAGCTTTTTGTAGGTCCCTTTAGGTACTGGAAGGCTGCTGTAAGGTCTCCCCAGAGCCTTATGTTCTCCAGGCTGAACAACCCCAACTTTCTCAGCCTGTCTTCACAGGGGAGGTGCTCCGATCATCTTTGTGGTCTCCTCTGGACTTGCTCCAACAGGTTATGCTGGGGGCCCCAGAGCTGTATGTAGTACTCCAGGTGGGGTCTCATGAGAGTGGAGCAAAGGGGAGAATTGCCTCCCTTGACCTGCTGGTCACACTTCTTTGATGCAGCCCAAGATATGGTTGGCTTTCTGGGGTGCAAGCACTCATTGCTGGGTCATGTTGAGCTTGTCATCAGCAGACATTCCCAAGCCCTTCTCCTTAGCGCTGTTCTCAATCCATTCTCTGCCCAGCCTGTATTTGTGCTTGCGATTGCCCTGACCCATGTACGAGGCCTTGCACTTTGCCTTGTTGAGCTTCATGAGGTTTGCCTGGGCCCATCTCTCAAGCCTGTTGGGGTCCCTCTGGATGGCATCACCTCCATCCAGCATGTTGACTGCACCACACAGCTTGGTGTCCTCAGCAAACTTGCTGGGGGTGCACTCAATCCCACTGTCCCATGTTGCTGAGAAATATGATAAATAGTGCCAGTCCCAATACCATCCCCTGAGGAACACCACTCATCACTGGTCTTCACTTGCTCATCGAGCAACTCTGTGAGTGTGACCATCTAGCCAATTCCTTATCCAGTGAGTAGTCCATCCATTGAATCCATGTCTCTCCAATTTAGAGACAAGGATGTCATGCAGGGCAGTGCCAAATGCTTTGCACAACTCCAGGTAGATGACATCAGTTGCTCTTCCCTTATCCACCAATGCTGTAACCCAATTGTAATAGGCCACCAAATTTGTCTGGCACAATTTGCCCTTAGTGAAGCCACGTTGGCTGTCACCAATCACTTCCTTATTTTTTGTGTGCCTTGGTGTAGTTTCCAGGAGGATCTGTTCCATGATCTTGCTGGGCATAGAGGTGAGACTGACTGGCAGTTCATTGGGTCTTCCTTTTTTCTCCTTTTAAAAATGAGGGTTATGTTTCCCCTTGTCCAGTCAGTGGGAACTTTACTAGACTGCTACAGCTTCTCAAATATGATGCATAGTGTGAGTCATCAGGCTTTGAACCTGATCTTCTCCTACAGTGAGCAGTTCTTTGTTCTCCCAGTCCCTGCCTTTGTGTTCTGCAACTTCACCATTGTGGCTGGAGCACTTACTGGTGAAGATTGAGGCAAAAAATGTCACTGAGTACCTCAGCCTTCTCCATATTCTGGGTAACCAGGTCTCCCATTTCTTTCTGGAGGGCGCCCATGTTTTCCCTAGTATTTATCACCAATGTAACTATAGAAGCTTTTCTTGTTGCCCTTGATGTGTCTTGACAGATCTAATTCCATCAGGGCTTTAGCTTTCCTAACCTGATCCCTGGCTGCTCTGTATTCCTCTCAGGCTGCTTGTCCTTGCTTCTACCCTCTGTAGTCTTCCTTTTTGTGTTTGAGTTTGTCCAGGAGCTTCTTGTTCATCCATTCAAGTTTCCTGGCATTTTTGCCTGACTTCCTCTTTGTTTGGATTCATCACTTCTCAACTTGGAGGAGGTGATCTGTGAATCATAACTGGCTTTCTTGGGCCCCTCTTCCCTCTGGGGATTTATCCCATGGTACTCTACCAAGTAGATCCCAGAAGAGGCCAAAGTCTTCTCTCCGGAAGTCCAGGGCAGTGAGCTTGCTGAGCACTGTCCTTGTTACCCTCAGGATCTTGAATTCTTACTATTTCATGGTCCTTGCAGCCAAGGCTGCCCTTGAGCTTCACATTCCCCACCAGCTTTCTCTTTGTTGGTGAGAACAAGGTCCACCTAGTCTTGTTGGCTGCTCTGTCGCTTGAAGAAGGAAGTTATAAATGCATTCCAAGAACCTCTTGGGTTGCTTTTGCCCTGCTGTGTTGTTCCTCCAACAGATACTGGGGTGGTTGAAGTTCCCCATGTGGACCAGGGACTGTGGATGTGAGGCTGCTCCTACCTGTCTGTAGGGGGCCTCATCTGCTTGGTCTTCCTGGTTGGGTGGCCTGTAGCAGAACCCCGCTATAATGTCATCTGTCCCTGCCCTCCCTTTAATTCTGACCCATAAGGTCTCAGTCAGGTCCTGATCCATTCCCATGCATTCCAGCTGGTTGTTGACGTAGTTACACCTTGTGTTGTCTCCCTTGCCTGTCCTTCCTAAAGAGCCTGTTTTTTTAACTCTGCATGCAATTACTATGAAAGGTATAACCTGGCAGTTCTTTGCTGCTTTCATTCTCTTTCTGCCTTGTGTTTTTGAAGGGGCAGTATGTAAGTAGCTGCTTCTTTAGGGTTGTCCTAGATGTTGTAATTTGGCATGCTTGGTGTCTTGAAGTTAAGTTTTGTCTTGTGGAATGTCCTCGTAGGACTTACTGTGTGTAACTGAGAAACATTCCTCTAGTAGCCAGCTGAAAATGGTCCCTCAGTGTTCCCAGCAGCAATGAGAGGCTTCTAAAAGTTTTTCCAAAAGCTTACCCTCAATATTTCCCTGTAGTTTTTTTTTTTTTAAACTTTGCTAGTGTGTTATGATGCAGGAGTCATTAGGAGTGATCCTTCAGATATTGATGAATCCACAAGCAGGAACCCTGTATTTGTGCAATAAACAAACCAGGAAGAGTTTGCTTATGGTGCTTGATTTCCGAAGCAACTGCGCAGTCATATCACAGATGTTAATCAAATACTTAGGCAAATAAAACAGAGGTAGATTCTGGAAGGTGATCCTTTGTCTTCATTCTTTCCTGTTCAAGTAGTTTCAGATTCAGGCATGCTGCAAGTATTTTAGCCTTGGCTTTGCTGGCTCTTCTGTAGTCAGCCACTGTTACCCAGAAAAAAGAAAATAAACCTTTCACTGTGTTTTATTAATAATGCTCATAATAATTGAGCTCTCCTGTAAGCCCGTGTCTGTTTGATTGCTTATCTCTTTGCACTGGTACAGGTTTTCTGAGAAGTTCTGTGTGGTGCATCCTGGCTCCTACATGTGTACCTGCTGTTCTCCTGAGCTCCGGCTGGTGTTCCTTGTCTAATAAGTGGGTAGAGATTCTGGGCAGCAGGATTTCAGAGGCTAGTAAATACGTTTACTACTGTGTGTAGTAAAAGTTTACTAACAAAGCTGAGCTCCATCACTTAAGTGATCTGTTTTAAGCCTTCTTTGAGCCAGTCTGCATGGCTGAATAAAACAATCTGTACACAAGCTTGTGGCTGTACGTGTAACAGGCCCCAGATAGACCTAGATCCTCAATTGGTCGGTAGGATTTATTCTTCCTGAGTGCTCTTAAAATGCAAAATGCTTCAGTAGGACTGTGGTCTTCTCCCAGATGCCAAGCATATATTAATGGGGAAGTCAGTCTGTGGGCTGGCAGGGAAAAAAAAGTGTGGCCTCAGGTTATACAATTTTTATTAATGTGTACTTTCATGTTCACAAGTAATCTAGAGCTCATTCACACTTGAAGACTAACTTTAAATTGCTAGTGAATGTTGGGGTTTTTTTTGGTTCTTTTAATATGTATGTTGCAGCAATGAGTCTGCACGTATTAAGTTAGACTAGCAAATGAAATGTGCTTTATTCAAGAAAGAAAATGATCTTAAGTAGCACTTACTTTGGCTTTGTGATGACTAACTTTGCTTTAAAGCATGAGAACATGGTTTTATTTTGATGCTTCACTTTGCAATTTGGCTCACATCAAGGGTTGCTATCCTGGTAAGAAGAGGAGGGTAAAACAGAAAAGTGTTTTATGCAACTGGTACAGCCTGTGTTGTTTCTTGCTATCTTCTTTCTACCCCTTTTCTCTGGTCTTATCTCAGCTGTACCCTCTACCTAGGTTGCATGCCTCTGCTGTATTCCAAAAGCACCAAACAGCATGTTTATTAACACCAAACCCTGTTTTTGTGAAATAACTGAAAAAGTAAAATCTGTCTTTATCAGCATTCAAAGGAGGAAGTGGGAAAAGGTGACTCTGTTACTGATTTCTAAATAACATAAAGTAAGCAGGTTGAATTTCTGGGAATGATGGTTTTGTTTTTTATGTACACATGCACTTTGCACTGCTTGAAGAAGTCTGATGAGGAGCAGCTGGGGGAACTGGGACTGTTTAACCTGGAGAAAAGGAGGCTGAGGGGAGATCTCTGCAACTACCTGAAAGGAGGTTGTAGCACGGAGGATGTTGGTCTCTGTTCCCAAGTAGCAAGTGAAAGGACAAGAGGAAATGGCCTCAAGTTGTGCCAGGGGAAGTTTAGATTGGATATGAGGAAAAAATTCTTCATGGAAGGGGTTGTCAGGCATTGGAACAGGCTGCCTGGGGAACCAGTTAAGTCACCATCCCTGGAGGTGTTTAAACACCAGATGAGGTTCTTAGGGACATGGTTCAGTGCTAGAGTTAGATTGTGGTTGGACTGAATGATCTGAGAGTCTCTTCCAACAGAAATGATTCGTAAGCACAGATTTCTGTTCACTGTCCACACAGTTGCTTTTGGCTGAATTCTTGCTTAGTATTTTAAGTAATAACTTGCTGGATGCGTACCTTGAATTTCAATTTTTACTGTGGTATAGGAAGTGCTAGGGAAAAATGGCCATGTCACTCTTGTTGTCTTTACATAGATGTTGGAACTTCAGACAAAGATTTAAGCTATTTATTTTTCCGTAAAAGTGACACATGACTATATGAACATTTTGGAAAATGTTTGTGTGCTAGTGCCATCTGAAATCCCCTATATATTTTGTTTCTTCAGTCAATGTTATTATTGACGTTTTAGTCATGTTTTTAAAACTACGAGAAAGTATAGATATTTAACGACGGTCTTAGGAAAGTTGAAATAGCATTTCTTCTCCTCCTTTGCATTCCTTTGGCTGAAGTTGTGCTTCCACAGACCTCATTCTAGTGAGTGGCAGAGGGAAGACAAGTCAATTTTGGGAGATTCCTGCATGTGGGGATTATGAGAGAAGGTAGGTGTAGACTGTAAAAGGTGTGTGGTACTTTTTACTAAGGACCAGGTTCCTTATTCCTTGCATATGTGTGACCCTGCAATGATTCTCTCAATGCATCTGGGACTGAAAGAAAACCAGTATCGCTCCTATCTTAAAAAGAGCAAGAGGGGTGATCCAGGAAACTACAGGCCAGTCAATTTTATCTTGATACCTGGAAATGTGATGGAGTAAATAGTCTTGGAAACTATTTCCAAACCTATTGAGGACTAAGAGGTGTTTAAGTGTAGCTGACAGGAATTCACAAAGGGGAGAGCATGCCTGACCCTCCTGATAGTATTCTGTAGCCAAAAGACTGGCTTGATGGAGAAGGGAAGAGTAGTGGTTACTGTTTATCTAGACTTCAGCAGGGCTTTCCACACTGTCTTCAGTAACATTTTCATGGACAGAGTGGTGAAGTACAGGGTAGAGAAGCTCACAGTGAGGTGGATTGAAAACTGAACTGCCGGGCCCAAAAGGTTGTGATCAGCAGCAAGAACTCCACCTGGAGACCAGTCAGTGAAAGTGTAATCCAGGAAGGATAGATAGTGAGGACAGTGCACTTTATCTTTGTTAATGACCTGGACTTTGGAATAAAGTGCATCCTTAGCAAGCTTATGGGTGACACAACCAGGAGATGTGATTGGTGCACTGTAAGCACTCCTGGCCTACGGGAACCCAATGAAGTTTGACCAAAGGGAATGCCAAGCCTTGCATCTGGGAAGAATGACCCCATACAGAAGTACAGGCTATGGACAGGTTTGCTTTTGGCTTAGTGTTCCTTCCCCTCAACTCAGTCCTGATGAGGCATATCTGGAATGCTTGGTCCAGTTCTGGGCTCCCCAGTACAAGAGAGAGTTGGTCATACTGGAGTAGATCCAACAAAGGGCCATGAGCATGATTAATAAACAGGAGCATCTGTCACACAGGTGTGCTGGATGAGCTAGGACTGCTCAGCCTAGAGTAAAGACGACTCAGGGGTTCTTACCCATATAGACTCATAGAATCATTTAGATTGGAAAAGACCCTTCAGATCAAGTCCTACTGTTAACCTAATGCTACCAAGTCCACCACTAAACAATGTCCCTGAATCCCATGTCAAATAATATGTATAAAATGTAAGTACCTGATGGGAGGAGTAGAAAAGGAGAAGCTGGACTTTCCTCAGTGTTCCCCTGTGTGACAGGACAAGAAGGAGTGAGCACAAATTCAAACACATGAAACTTAAAATCATAGAATCATTTTGGTTGGAAAAGACCTTTAAAATTATCTAATCCAACTGTTAATGTAACAGTGCAAAGTCCTCCTCTAAACCATGTCCTCAAGAAACTCTTCTACTTTATTGGAACATAAAATGCTTTTTGTTGTGAGGGTGGCTGGCCGCTGGAACAGGTTACCCATAGAGGCAGTAGAGTCTCAATCTGTGGAAACAGTGAAAACATGACTGCTTGTGACCCTAAGCAACCTGCTGTGATTGAGCCTGCTATGAGCAGGGGATTGGATGAAACAATCTCCAGAGGTCCCTTCCAGCCTCTGTTGTTCTGTGGAAGCTACCTGACCCAACTGTGCCAGAGCGACATAAACAGAATTGACTTTACATAGAAAAATCAGACCTCGGGTGAATTATAGCCTTACTCAGGGGGTATGGTCGCGTTGTTGGCTTAAGCACTTTTTCACCCTTCACTCTCACTCCTTTTTATGTCAGCACTATTTCTTCAAATACATGTTGTGAGTTGGCTTTAGATGCCGCCCACACCAACCACCTGCCCTCCTCTGGTTGAGTGTGGTGTGTGAATGTAAAGGAAGATGCAGGAATGAGAGAGGCCAGGAGTGCTCTGTTTGATGGCAGAGCTGTTTTAGCTTGGCATCTGTCAACACAGAAAAACATCTGGAGTTCAGTCCCTAGTTGGTTGGTTGCTTTAGGGGGGAAAAATGGCTGGTAGCTGTGAAGTGTGTGTAGGAAGGGAAAAGGTGGGTTGCATTTAACTTGTGCAGAACATTGGAAGAAAGGAGAAGTGATTAGTGCAAGAGTTTTTAGCTGGGTACAAGGGAAAAACCTATTACACTCTCAGAAATGCTGCAGATGTTTGGCAGAGAAATTTGTTGTCTTATGTGGGTGTGTTTTGTGTATATTCTTCTTGGCAATCTGAACTGATATAAAGGTGATGGTAGTGCAGGGGAAGAATGAGGGTGGAATTCTCTTATTGGTAGCTGGATATCTTCAATACTTGGAGAGCTCTTTCTGATTCATGGGTGTTTTACCTGTAATTTTCATAAGGACACTTGGATGTACTGGGTGGCTTATGTTGACTGTGGTGATTACACGGGTGTGCTGGTAAGTTCATGTACTTGCTGTTGTGGCACAGTATAGCTTGATTTGCCTGTATTCAATGTTTGCTCCTGTGTGGGAGACAAATTCTGTGGGAACTATAAGAAAAATCAGCCTTCTACTCTTAACCTTATGTAATACAGAACAATGAAATGGAGTAAGTGCACAGGGAAACCTGATGATCTGTTTTCTTGTGGCTGATTGAATAGTAGATGACTATTTCCACTTGCCGCCACTTTTGTTTTTTTAAGCCTCATGCCACATGTGATTTGTTGATTTCTGTGTATAAGTCAACATGATGTTGATTCTCACAGGTGTAAATCGATCAAATAGAATAATTCTAGAATAGATTTCTGCTTCCTGTTATTTTCTACCTTCACAGACCTGTCAAGGACAAAACAAAGGAGTTTTCCTCTGTGTGAGGGGGTTGTGACAGGAGACTTCCAAACTTCATACCTGAGAGGTGCCTGTTGCCAGTTGTATTTCATTTTCATCTGTTAACATGTCAGCCAAAAGCTACCTGCTTTGTCCTGGGGAATAATCAAAGCAGGGTCTTCGGGGTGTGCTTGGAGGGGGTCCTTTTACTCTTGTGAGGTGTGGGTTTATTTTTGTAGCTGTTGTTGAGGGAAAAGGACCAGTTCAGGCAACTGTTGTCATTCTGAACTCAGTTGAGCCTGGTGTAATTTCTGTGGAAGCTTCTGTGGATAGTGTGTTCCAAAAATTACTGTGCTCCGCACGCTCATTTTTCCATGCGGGCAGATGCTTTTAACCAGGATAAAAGGAGTACAATGCTAAAGTTTTCAAGTGTTAAGAAAAAGATTGCTGTGCAGGAATTGATGACTAAGTGATACCAATTTGTCTGCAAAATATTAAGTACTGTTCTATACTCATGTGTGGGGGAGCTAGTAGGATGAGGCTATAGGCTTTCCATAAGCTGTGGTGACTTCTGCATCTTTTTTGCTTAATTATTTCTCTATTTGTTTTAGTACCGAAAGGAAATCTAGGACATGTAAAATACAGGCACTGGAGCCTAAAGTTTCTCTTCATCTCTGAATTTTAAAATTTATGAACATTTTGCTTATGGAACATTTCTGTAACACTCCTAATTCTGGAGTTTTTTCGTGATTAGTGCTAAGATACAATATTGGTGTTGGCAAAATGCCTCAGAGTAGTGTATGAATGAGAGGAAGCCCTGTAAGCCTGGTTACTGTATTTCCATCAGTGGTGGTGGAAGGAGGGAGGCACTGTGAGTGGACTGGGTGCCAGAGCAGTCAGGTTGGAGACCTGGACTCTTCCTGCCCTCCTCTTGAACTGCTCTGGGACCTCACCTGGCTAGAAATGAATCTCTCTTCTCAGGTGTGTTGCCTTCATCCCTTGTTCCTGGCACCTTCCTCACCTTGTCTCTGCACATTTCCTTTTCCTGTGAGGTTTTTGAAGAATTGGAGCTGACAGGTAGCATGCCCACCTATGAGAATTTCAGACTTGCACAAAACAATGACTTAATATATTGAAATGATGAATTTACACAGCTCTGAACTGAACAATATGCCAGTCATTCAGGTTGCTGTTAACTATTAATATGTTCTGCGTTTTGGCTACTAATGTACATTAACTCTTTAATGTATTCTTAATGAGGTAGTTTAGGTTTTTTTACGTTTCTCTGAAAGTGTAGCTACCAAGGGAAAAATCAGTTGGGTGCAGAAACTTATGTAAGTGCTTTGTGTCCTGTTGCTTTGGTTATGTTACGTTCTTGCTTGCTAGAGGAAATGATTCAAAATCAGGGTGAGAAAAAATTGAATTCAGAAATGGGGTGAGTATTTTCAAACGGACACTATTCTGTTCTCTTAGCTTACTAAGATTTTGTCAATCCTCTGGTATGAAGAGGTCTTAAACTGGAATTCTTTTAGAGATAGTCTGGCTCAGTAGCAGATTACTGAGCTCAGTGTTGGAGTATCTGGGTGAAACTAGCTAGTGTTATGCATCAGGCTAGACTGGATGCTTTACAGTAACTGGACTGCGAGCTGTGCTCGTGTTCAGAGATCATTGTCAAATAATGGCTCCTTCATGGCTCAATTTTCAGAGGAGCATCTGCAACTGCTGCAAATCATCTCTTCAAGTGTTCCGGGATTCCAAAACTGTCTGGTTTAACTGGGCATTAGCTCTCTTGAGAAATACGTGTCTCTCAAATATTATACACAGTGTTTTTGTTTTCTAGGGTTATAACTCTGGGCATTTTCATTCCTTCTGGCAAGGAGTTATCAAATGCTAACAGCAGTCCTTCATGCTTGGCAACCAGAGTTTGTTTCTATTGTTCCTGAATAAAAAAACAAAACAACCAAACCCAGCTACTTGAATTAACATTTTAATGTAGGTGTTCCTAGTGTTTTAATCATGGGTGTCCTTTTCACTTATCAACGCTTGATACAGCATATCTGAGGTTGGAGTGAGTTGGTGGTAAGTGGATTTGAGTGAGAGATCCTGCGGCTGCTGAAACTTCCTGATGCCTTCAAGCAACCACTGATGCCTCAAACATTTTAAAAATGAGTCTCCAACTTTGGAGAATTAATTAGCCCTTCAAGGTAAATCTTGTGTGGTATAACCAAAAGACCTGATGAAAGAGCATATTGTTGTTTTAATTTCTGTAAGTTAATTGCATAATAGAAGGACCTCAGTCAAGCTTGTGCCTGGCTGCTTAGCAAAGAAATGCTGCTGAATGATGAGCAGCGTGTTCAGGGATTAGCACGGGATTAGCATGTTCATGGAGCAGAAGAATATCTGTGGTTTGTTCTGCAGTCTCTGTGGAGATGCACCTAGCAGGAATCCTTTAAGTTGTTGAAAGCAGATAGGCTGTGGCATGAGCACTTCAGTTATTCCAGATTTGATTCTCCATTTTACTGCTTCAATACCTTGCAGAGTGGCAGAAGTGGTCTGGGGTTTAGCTGCACACTAGTTCAGTTTGGATTTCATGCTCATTTGCTGGCCTGGCATTCATTATGAAATGGAGTTATTCTTTAATGTTGTGGTGGTGACATAAGAAATAAGGAAGGGAATGAATGAGCATGGGTGTCCTAAAAAGATGAGGCAGAAGGTAAAGGAGTGGGGCAAGGAAGCAAATGCAAGGAAAAAGAGGGTACCACATGTCTGAAGTGACAAAAATTCTTTGTGAATGTGCTGACTTTAGAACAACTGCCCTGTCCTCACCAAAAAGAGGTCACACATGCCAGAAGCTGCAAATTTAAAGTGAGTAGTGCAAAGTTCTTTTCCACTGCAAAGCTGTAGAGACTGGAACCAGTTTAAGAACTCTGTCTCTAATTATGGCCCCATTTCTTTTATTCTTTTGATGTCCCAAAAACATGTTGACTTGATTGTTGGCCCACTTATTACTACTGTAACCATGTAACAGATAACTGTACTCTGAGTCTTAATTGTTGCCTATGCCATGGTGGTACCTGACTGATGCTGGGTAACAAGTATAAAACCTACTGGTACAAATGATGCAGATTTTGACAGGAGGGAGGGAAGGAAAAAAGCTTTGTCGTGATAGTGGACTGTGTGGGCTGCTTTCATCAGTAAGGGTAAAGATCACCAACAGTGCTGCCACTTAAGGAGACAGCAGTTAAATCATTCACTGTTGTTGAACAGAACTTGTTTTTCGTTGGTTCTGTTGCCACAAAATTTGCTACGTGAGAAGTTAATGAGAGAGACATGGAAGGTGAAAAGTAAATATTTATCTTGGAACATGCATTCAAGATCATGTAGGATGGGAGTTAAGAAGCAGAGCCTTTCCACTTTTATTAGATACCTTTAGCAAAATATTGGGGAGCTGGCTTGCTCTTGACTTCGTGTTAAGGGAAATTAAAGTAAATGCTTTAATCTGTTATTTCAGTCTGTCTGGTTAAAACACAAAGGGATGGTTGAATCCAGGCTTTACAGATGGACAAACATACATTTCAAGTAAGCAGATTTTCAGGTTAGTCTAACAAACTGAACTTGGATTTAATTGGTATACATTTTTTTAATTCATTTTTTGAAGCTTGTACAAATAGGTAACATCCTGGAAAATATTGCTGATTACATCTGCAGGCTACACTTGCTGGTTTGCAAAGTATATGTGTTCAAGGGCAGGGAGCAAACCAAAATAATTACCTTGGGAATAACTCTTTAATAAAGTTGGAGCAGGGGGGTCAATGTGTCAGTGCTGAAGAATTTGGTTATAAACTGTACCTCCATAATGTGGCTGTGCCAGGTGATTTATCTGATAGACTCTAAATCCTGGTTATGTTATTGCCATATTGCATGACTGAAGTAGCTTAGTTTTGTGTCTGTGAAGCAAAAGTGATGATATTTGTTCCGCTAGTACAGCCTGTAGATTAATATTTTTGTAGGTTTCCTCATTGACACTGGTATGATGGTCTTTAGTTTTGTTCCTGTTCTGGTAGATGAAGCTTTACTAGCATCCTCTACTAACTTGCCTTGTCAATTCCAAAATCAATTGACAAAACTTGCAACTTGTTTTTGGGACACTTGCTTGAATGGAGCATCTAAAATAGCTGTAATAAAGATTAGTTAAAAAACAAAACACAACAACAACAAAACCACACACACCCCCAAACCAAACAAACAACAAAAATCCCACCCCACTGTGTACAGAAAACCTGAGGCTTCTGAAATCAACACATTCTGACTGAAGAAATACCTTTATGGACATATCTTCAGCTTGCTTTTGAAAGTAATTACCAGAGTAACTTCTTTAGTTATTTCCAAGTGAATTTTTGTGTGCTTTTATGAGAGGACTTTTCTTTAGTATCATGAAGAGTGGATAGGGTACTTTGCCTAGTTTTGTCTAGTTTTCAGTGCCTTTGAAAGTGTTGAACCATTAGACAGGGAAACTACTAAGTTTCTTGTCAGTGCTGTGGTTTCTTTCTGGGATTGCTATTTGTGTGTTTTAAAGTTTTTTTTTAAAAAAGTAATTACATGAGTATGGACTTGCTTGGATTGTGATAGTGTAGATGACTAATAGTAACCATAATAATAGTACTGTTACATCCATTGTAGATAAACACTTTAGTTCAGGGCTGAAGACTGATTTAAAAGAAAAGTATTTGTGTTCCCATGCACTGAGTAGTATTTCTGGGGATGTGGGGGGCCAGGGGAACAAGGTACATGAAAGCTGTTGTTCAGATGGAACTTGAAGTATTCCAGGCTGCCAGCAAAAACTGTTCAGCCTTGAAAAGACAAAAAAACCCACAGAACTGATTTGATTGGAAAATCCTAACCGATTTCTTTTTTTTTCTCTCAATCTTACAGTTGATTGCAATGCCGTTCTTAAAGCTCTACAGCCCATTTTTCAGGAGCAGGGAATGACAGAAACAGTTCATAACTGGGAAGACCATGGCTATTTAGCAACTTACATTAAAAAAAATGGCAGGTGAGTGGATTTTCTTTTCTTTCTTTGAGATTGACTCCTCTGTCTTCCTGTACAAATATTTTTCTCCCTTCATTGGATCTCCTTCTGGGGTGCAGGCAGGGCAAGCTATTCTCTTAACAGCCTTGTGTATGAAGTGTCTAAAATAAAACAGAATAATGTTGATAACCTTGTCAATGTTATGTTGTGGTTTGGATATCTGAACAGTTGAATTGATCTGGGTTGTACTGATGCAGTGACATTGCATGGTGTCTTGGTCTTAGGGTCAGTCCTTCCAGATGCAGGACAGCTCAAGTGAGTTAAATGTATTTGTAATTCTTCTAATAGTTGAATATGTCTAAATATGTTCAGGTATAACCTTAGCATGTGAATGATGAAACTTTGTCTTGCATGTGCTTGAAGTGTTACACACTTCAAATTCTCAAGCAGCTACTGAAGTAACTAATAGCATGACAAAGGTGGTTGGTATCATTAGTCACATGTAAGCAAAGTCTGCTGGGATAAACTAATAAGCAAAACCGCATTCACTTCATTTCCTGAAGCTGCTTTACAATGTCAGCATGAGTTAATTATTGTATACATTTATCTGGCCTACTTATTAGTAACTGCCATAATTTTATTGCACTTCATTTGCTTCCAATTATTCAGTTGTTTGTTCTTGACATCTGTTGTGGCAGTTGCTGCTTTTGTTCTTTTTGAAATCTCTACTTACTTTGGTGTTCTTCAGGATTGGAGTTAAGCTAAATAAACTTTAATTTGTTGGCTCTCTTTTCCTCCTGGGTGTCCTGTTAAGCAGCTCATTTGGCCACATTCCCAACATATGAGAATTGCCTAAGGATTTTTAAGTTCTCTCTGTAATGAGAGAACCACTATTGCTAGCAGGAAGATTGGATACTAGGCAACTGTGGTGCTTTCTGGAATTTGTTTCTGTTTACTGTATATGAACATATTTGTATGCTCAGCTCTGTATCTATTTTATGTATAAAAGTAGTGTAGACCAACAATGCTGGTAAACTCTGGGCCTGACTTAAGGTAACAAGTAAGCTGCCATGAATCTAGTCCTATGTTTATATCTTTCCCAGTCATGCTTCATAAAGTTCTCAGAATACTTCAGCCAGCTTTTCAAATGTGACACTGGTTTCTTCTGACCAAAACCATTTGGTTTTTATACTTGATGTGCCTAGGAAAAAACTGTAACTCATCTCTTGTTTCTGTACAGTCTCTTATTCTGTCTTTAGTTACTCATGCTTTTGTAGTCTTCCTGAATAATTTGATCAAGATTCCAGGTCTGGATAACCTTTTGTTTCTGAGGTCAGTGAAAAGATAGCCAAGTTGGTAATTTACTGCTCTGGTGCTATCCTTCCTCTGTCTTGGGTTCAGCTTGTATTTAGTTCCACTATCAAGGATATACAAACTCTGAACAATTAGAAGGTAAAATATTGGAAAGTGAAAAGGACTTAATGATTTAACTGTTGATTTTCTTTGATTACATGGCATCATTTTGCTTTCCTGTATTTCCTTGAGTCTGGAAATGGCACAAGATATAAATTCTCAGGCTGGCTTTCCCTTTTACAGCCCCATCTGATCATTCCTCTTAAGAAGCCTTTTCTAAAGGAGCAGTTTCCAGAGTTAAATTATGTGTCTTTTGATGTGTTTCATGAACTTTCTGGAAAATTGTTGAATAACTTTTCCAGAAGATAACTGGTGTCTAGAAGAATCTCTGAGCAAGGTCCTTATAAGACTCTAAAATTTTTAACAAATCTAACCTGATTTCTCTTACTGTCAACCGAAAATACCTATTGCTGCAAATTCCACTGTCTTCCTCAAGTGCTAGAGTATAATACTAATGAATTAAGGGGGAAAAGAGATATAAAAGTTGACATGCCTGTGTAGGAGAGGTGGGGAGGAATTAATGGGAAAAACAAACCTGTGCGCTGGTGTACAGTGCATTCCTGGTAACAGAAGAAAGTTGGTCAAGCTGCCAGTTTCCATGGTACAGCAGAGCCCCTGTGGAGAGAATAGGATGCTGTTTCCTGAAAGCCACGTGTAAAAGATGAGCTTCAGCAATTGCTGAATACTCGTACAGATTTATAAATGGTCTCTTTGCTGTGTGTTTTACTGTTGTTGTTCTTTTGCTGTCCAGCAGTGTGACACTGAATCATCCAGCTTTTTGCTGTGCTGCTAAATACAACTTATGCTTTGGCATCAGAGGATAGTTCACAGTTTTCTTACTGTTATGGGAAGATGTGCCTAGTGGCCTTCCTTTGGGGTAAGAAGGGAGGCTCTGTTATGTTGGGTCTCGTTTCTAAATACCCACTGTTCACTGTGCTAAGTAAAAGAGCTAGGGACCCAGGGCAATGGCTCAGACACCTACACAGCTGCAGACTGCTGGCTTGCTTCCTGTATTTCTTCAGGGTTACACCAGCAATTTGTTAGCTGGCAAGGTCTTGGGTTGGTTTGTTGCAGAGTCCTCTCCCAAAAGGCAATAGTGGTGAGGCTGCACAGTTAGAGCTGCCTCTGCTGTCACACAGTTTTATCAAGTAGCTCTTTTCTCATGTGTAACACTCTTGCCATGCTCCAGGGCATGCAATGTGTCAGCTTCGTGGTGTAAAATACATCCCTAGTGATTGCAGAAGATCCCGCATATCACTTCAGATGTTTTGATGTGGTGGTTGGTCTGTTGAGGGGGAAACAATCACAGCCTTGTGGGCCACAGGGAGAGCTGGGACTGGGTGGTGTGAACATGGATGTGGCTTGCATGTTCTCAGAGGGGTTCAGCTCCTTAAGCCTTCCAGGGTGAGTGCAACCAGTTTAGTCAACTATTGCTTCTCATCTGTTTAATAGCATCATACGCTAGATTTCTCTTGGACTAGCACTGCTCATCTTTTCAACTCGCAGTGAGAAATATTATAGAGACAACTGAGTTTCAGGAAAGATGCCCTGAATACTGTGGTGTCCAAGTGAGACATGAATGGACTTTCTACTACTGCAGAACTGGTTTTTGCCTTTCCTGATTTGCATAGGCTAATTGACTTGCTCTCTCACTCTCCATTTAACATGCTGGTTTTTAACAGTCAGGTTTGGAAGTTTTCGCTTCTTCCTGTAAATGTGCAGGTGCTACAATTTTGCTATTTCCCCCCATGTGTGCTGTGCTTCACTGTCTGCATTGTTAATCCAACTGTAAATGGGCTCTCCAACAGAAATGTGGTTAACTGTTAAAAAGTTGTAGTTGAGCTTTGTTTAATATCAAATTACCTTTGTCAGCTAAATGTTAAATTGCGTATAAGTGGTGTCAGTTCAAAATTACATTTGCTAATGGAGACTCTTAACCCTTATGGGATAAGTTGTTGAAGTTGTAATATAGGTCAGGTCTGGAAATTGTTGAGCTGCTAAGAGAAGCTATGTAGGAGAGCATCCTAAATATAATTAAGAATTGCAACTTGTGCTACAGCCTCAAAACTGAAGGATGAAGAACAAGAGTGCATGCATGGAATAGTTGACTATTAAGAGGAGACTGTTCACTTTGCAAGTGTTTTTTTTTTCTGGTGCAGTGTTAAATGTAAATTATTAAAGAATTGTTATTGCTTTCTTTTGGTATATTAATTGCTATCTGAACTCCATTCATACTGGATTTATCTTCCCTGGAAATGATTCATTTCAGCTAGACAACTTATTGTCTATGGTGGTGTTAATGAAAGTACTTTTCTGTATTTTGCCAGCCCAGTTAAACACCAAATTATGGAACAGCAGCAAGTGCAGGAGAACTTTCTGTGAGTTTTGGGACTACAGCAGTTTTGTTTTCTGGGGTTTTCAGATTACTTAAGGAAACCACATATACTTTTTTTAAAGGCAGCCTTGAACAGCATATTTCTGTTAATGTCAGTTGATACAGCTTTAGTTAACTGAAGCAAATAAGGGTTTGGACACATAAACCAATAGACTGGACAGGTTAAAAAAACCCCCTGCAAAACAGAAATATTTCATGAATGGTAAGGATGAACTGGTGAACATACAGAGGGTTTGATACAAATTCAGTAGGATTTATTTCAATGCCGGCAATTTTATGTCTGCATTTTGTTTCAGAGACATAAAGTGTCTTAAGGGTTTTATGCTAGTTTAAAAACAGTATCTGACACAAGTAGGAAGAAATTAGTCAGGGCGTGCAGACTTTTTATCTTCTTTCCCTGCAAAACAGTATACTTCTGGAAAAGAAGTGGCTAGTAGTAAAAAGCCGGGGTGGGGGGAAAAATGATGGCAGGTAGGTGCATCATGAGCAGTTTCCTGTAAGGATGGCTGAGTGTTACTGGGCACAGACATTATCCAGGGTGCAAGATGGGTGAATTGGTTCAGTTTGTGTGTAGGGGTTTTCTGAGTATGCGCACACAAACTCATTTTTAATCAGTCGAAGGTGACTGAGTAATTGCAAGACAAAAAGATGTGCAACTGATGTAACAAGCTGGGTACTAATCCCACAAAATAATGTTTGAGATAGTAATAAGTTGCTAAACAGTGTCTACAACCCAAAGTCTGCAGAGACAAAACTGCTACTACCCTGTGAACAGCCCCGATAAGGGCTGTGGTGGTTAAACAAATTGGAGCTAATTTGCAGGATTAAGCCCGGCTTTCCTGTTGGCACTACCAAAGCAGCAGATCTGCCCCCCCCCCTTCTCTTTTGTCTGAATTTAAGCAAGCAAAAGCCACGTGTGGCAACTCTACCTGCTCCATATGCTTTGTGCTTTACTCTGACAAAGGACCTAATTGAGAGAAGTTCAGCTGAAAGCGTTTAGTAATGGGGTTGACACCAGGCTGTGGAGCTGGGCAGGAAATGGCTCACTTGAGCTACTCAGGCCCCTGCCTGTAGCAGTAGGGACAGACACTCTTACCTGGGCTCTGCCCACCCCCTTGCCCAAACACTGTTGGGGAACAGTAGCTCATGCAGGAGGGGAGCCCTGTCTCCTGAGGTTTGGGGCCCCAGCAGTCTCGTTTTCTTGAGCTGTGCTTTTTTTTTTTTTAAGATCACTTCCAGAATGTTTTCAAGATCACCTTGAGCACAGTGCTTTTATTGAAGTGTCACTCTAGTTTAGACTGGACAGTTAGTTAGGATGTGAAGTCTTTATCTCATTTGATGTAGATGGTACTTTGTACAGAGCTATAGGGCCCAGCATATCTCAACAGATTAAAAAAAGTGCTATTAAGTGAATCTAGGGTAGGGAGAAAATAATTAAAGCTAATATTTGGAAACTGAGTGTTTTCTCAATTAATGGTATATTTTAATAGCATTGCTGCTTTTGAACAAGTACTGTTCTGTTATGTACTGTGTAGAGCTACAAGTTTTCTTGTCCTTTGTGCATCTGTGTTCCCTCTTCGGTCATGCTCTGTCTGGAAGTTCTTTAAAAACTCACAAAACCTGAAACTTAGATTCACTGTTTCTACGGTAGAAGACTGTCTTTTAGGAAAGCTTTAATCTTCCCTATACGCACACCCTTTTTTAGCTTCCATGTCTGAATTATTGTTTAGAGAAGTGTAATCCTACTGGCATTTGGCTCCACTGTTCACAACAGTGTAAGATTTACCCAGCTGAAGCTGGTTTGTGTGTCATCCAGAATGACCATGAGTGTATGTTAACACCATGAAATGAGAGATAAGTGTTTTTACTTATTGCCTTTCTGTGTTAGTCTTTTCCTAACCACTCTATATGCCAGTCAGTATATTTTAAAGGAGCAGGATGAACATTCTTCAGCTCTTTGTTTCAGGCAAAACTATTGTAGTGTATTCATGGAGTTACCCTGAGTGCAAAAATGGTCTGAAAAACCAGAAGCAATTGCTAGGAACCAGCAGCTGTGTCAAACCGTGGTAGCTTTCCTTGGTTTAATTTTTTTTTCTTTTGTAAAAAGAGGACAGGAATAATGGCATAGTGGAAAAACTGGTGCCTAAGTACTTTGTAATTAAGATGAAGAGCATTTTTAAAGAGAGAGTATGCTTTATTGAAACATTGTCAGGACTTAGAGATTTCCAACTGTAAGCAGGTCTTTATTTCCTTCCTCATGGGTAATTTGGCAGGTGATGCTTTTATTGTTAAACTATTTTTTCGAATGCTTGAACTATTCTATAGCAGCTGAAAGTTTGTCAGCAGATAAAAACTTGAGGTGAAGAGGTGTTTGTAGGTACCTGTCTATCCAGTTTTATTCCCTGGGCATGGCGGAATCCTTTCTCAAATATGTAGGACTGCAATATTTCTTCCTCCTTAGTACAAGTAATTAAGGTAGGATTCATATTTTGTCTTTGAACATGCTGATCTCCTGGCTTCTGGCTCTTTTTAAGTAAAGAGGGTGCTCATCCAAACCAGTCTCAAAACAGTTACATTTTGATTTGTGCAATTGGGATTTATTTCTTAACATCTGATGTCACCTCTTGTTCAGGTGGCAACAACTCAGGGCAACATGCAGCACTCAATAGAATTGTTTCTGTACTTGTGACTCATTTGCATGAAAGCACTAAAAGCTTAAGTGCTACCCTAGGAGATGTGGCAGGTACAGCAGCAATCAAGTCGGGGCTGCTTTTCATGTGCAGATTTTGTTGCCTAATGGAAAAGAGAGTATCCCTCCTCACTGAGCTTTTTACTTATAACTTTTATGAAAGTAAATGTGAGCACACACCAAAGGTATGGCAGGTGTTTTATTTTGAAAACAGGAATTAAAGTTTTCAGTATGACAAGATGCAGGAGGGCAGACTTCTGAAGAAAAGTTCTTTTTTTTTTTTCTTCAGATTTTCTCCCCTCATTTGGATTGTAAAGTAATCTCTGCTATATTTTCTTAGGTGGAAAATAGAAATTGTATTATCGTGGCTCTTAGAAACCTTCCCCTAAATATAAGAGCTGGTGCTGCTGCTGCAAACCTGCCTTTATGTGCATTCTGCCAAGCAGGCAAGTGTGAAGCAACAAAAGCCAGCACAGCCTTTGCTATCTGCTGATAGGAGCTAGTAAGTCTTTTGTGGGTTTGGCCTTGGCCTGCTGCTATTGCCTTAATGCTACTACTCTGATCACTTTTATGAATGTATATTTGTACTGTTTGCTGTGTATTTAAATCTTTAGACATTTTAGCTTACTTCGGGTGTTAATTTCTAAGCAAGTGGGTTGTTTTTTTTTTTTAACCAAGGTATAACCAATCTGGATGTGTGTCAGCCTCTTGGAGAATTTTGAATTTCAGTCAAGGTTGTTTACTATAAATTAACTGTCTGAGATTATCAGCCACAACTTAAATTTTTGCCCCACTACACTGCTCTGGCCTGGTGCCTGCATTCCATCTCTTCTCCCCTTTCCCTCAGGTGTCAGGACCCTGCTACTCTGGTAGAGGTAACAATTAGACAGAATGAATGATGGTTCTGCAATATTATTCTCTGTGTATTCTAATGCTTTTATATCACTTAAAATAAGTGAAAAGTTGTGTGGTTGTGCTTTTCAGAGCAACCTTCCTCTCTGCCTCCCCTTTCTTCACACCCAAAAAAAGACCCCAAAGCAAAGGTAGTAACATCACATGCTGAGGAAATATTTCAGCCATGGGAAGTAAAGACAGTGTCAGCTGTCTAATCTTATGACAGCTATGTGATTCTAGAAAAGGAATTTAAAAGGGAACTCAAGTCATGGGACAATCTGTTGCTTATCTGTGTAAATAGCAGCCTCTGGAATATGGGAATAAATGAATAAAACATAGTTCTAACAGTGCACATATTTCTGGCACTGTGCCAGATTTGAGCCCTTAATAACAGTGCTATTTAATGAACTGCAAATACTCATTTCTGTATGTAGTGCTGCAGCTCTGAGGGCACTAGAAACAGGTCTGTTGACTTCACCAGAAATGTACCTTTTCACTATGAATAGTTGTGTCCAAAACCACCCGGAGTGACAAGTGTGTCCAACTAGTGAGTTCTGCTCTTTTGTTTTTATCTCTTTAAAAAAAAAAAAATTTCCTGGAGTCTTGCAATGAAGACTTTCGTGTTAGGCATATTATAAAATAAACCCTTGCTGACATGGAAATCACAGAATCCTGATAGCATTTTCTCCAGACCCATGCTTTGCAGTAGCTGTTCCCCCTGTGCTGCCAAGAGGCTCTAGGAGAAGCATGCAACCAATTTGAGTACTTTTGGTTCAGGTGGTTGCAAAGTCACAGGGAAGTGTTTAAAAACCCTGAAGTTCTGCAGAGAATGAGGGGGAAAAGGCAGAGTGTGTTCTGTTATTTTCTTTTTTTTCTTTTTTTTTTTTTTTAAATTTTTATTTAACAGTTCTACTTGTGTCTTAGTGGTACAGACACAAACTTAAGCTGTAAGATATTGTGGTCACTATGCAAACTATGAAGTAGCCCATGTATCGAAAGTACTGAATGGTGTCAGTCACTGGCAAGTGAGGCGCAGCATCCTGAAACATGCAGGCAAAATGTTTATCTGCTGAGAATTACAACAGCTTCCTCTGCTTTCCTTTGGCTTCGGCAGGAGGACAGTAGAATGAGTTTGCTGGTTCTCCTCCCTGAACACTTTCTTATATAGCTTGTATGAGAGAAACAAAAAGCTGCCTTAGAAATGTCTTGAATACTGAAAACACTCTTATTCTTCTAATTGGTTCATAAAATTGGTCTCTTAAGTGGTAGCACTCTAGCTGTTAGTTTAAAAGAAAAAACAAACATCTTTGTTTACTCCTTGACTATTTTCTGTTCATACTTTCATCAGAGTAAAATAGTGTGGTTTATTTTATGCATGAGAAATTTCCTGGTGTGGGGAGAATACATATTTTAAAGCTATTCTGTGGTTATGTTTAATGACCATTGAGAGTAGGGATGTTTTCTGGTCCCTAAAGAAAACCGCATCGGGAGGACACCTGGTGGACAGTGGCTGAGATGTAGGGAGAGTCCCTGAAAGACTGAGATTCCTGAGAGGGGGAAACATGGTGAGTGTGTATTGTATAAAAACATCTTTCCTCCTGAAGTGAAGACCTGTGCATAAGTTCTTCAGGAATGCCTGGGACTTCCCAGGCTCATGTTCCAAAAAGAAGTGACTGACACTTGTGTTTACAGTTGGCAGAGAAACCAGTCACAGCTACAGATTACTGCTGGCCAAAGCTAGCAAAAGTGTGTTTATTCTTGAATCACTTTGCTCAGTTTCATAATTTTATCATCTAGCAGTTAGCAAAAATTATAATCTTCAGATAGCATAGAATATCTAAGATTTTTCTCTCTGACTGCAGGTGTTTGTTGCTGGCTAAAGTTCCCTTTGCCATGGGAGAAATTGTGTTCATATTGAGGCTGCCAGTTTGGGAAAGGTCCTCTGGAAGGAGGGAAAAAAAAGAAAGGTGGAAAGGGTTCGTTTGTGTTTTGTCTTTGAGGCTGAGTGGGGTGACAAGAGCAGACAAGCAAAGAAAGGGACATTCATAGGACTGCATGCAGCTTTACTTGGGCTTTCTCTGTGTTGTGCTAATGAGATTCCACCCCTAAATACCCCTCTTTTTTTTTGCTTGGCTATTCCTGTTGCCATCTCCTCCTTTGCCCACTTCTTTCGGTGCATGCCTCTGTCCTTCAGCTAATCCCCTTGTAGCCTTTCTGTTTCTCTTTTGTCTTCTCCCTCAGTATGGAAATGATATATCTGCTGCTATTCTCCATTTTCTTGTCTTTCCCGTTTTTTTGCAAGTTCTTGAAGGTTCTGTATTTGTCTAGCATGCTGAAACCTTGTTGTTTGGTTTTTAAATGCTCCTGCAATAAACACAATATACAGTAGGAACTTTGTCTATCCGTATTTGCCAATGAGAGTTTGCTGCTGTGATTTCTTTGCTGGTCAAAGCCATGGTTGCTCAAGGACACATACTGTTTTGCATTTATAAATCTTTATTCAGCTTTGATTGTGAACACTGTATCTGTGATTAGTTGCTGTAAAGTTTAAAAAACTAACAAAACAAACTACTGAGAAATAAAAGCATCAATTTGTTTTGTTGAGGCTTGATTTCAATTAAAAACTGAAACTAAACAAAACCAACACAACACACCTGTTCAAGTAGGCCTTATTTAAAGAGCTGAGACTAGTAGGTGGTATGTTTTCCCATCATACTATAGTTGTTCTGGTTTAAACATCTTGTTTCACTGCCTTGCTGCCTGCTGATTTTATTAGTTATGTAGTGATTAGCATGCTCTTGCAACTTTGCTGTTTTTTGACTTGCAAGGGAAGGATGGACCTGGTACCCTCAACAGTTACAGATGGCTAGAAAAGGAAATGTGCGTTCTGAATTTAATATAACTAATTTCAGACTTTCTTTCCTCACTCACTCTGATTTTTGGTAATAAAATCATCATCACTATCTATCTTTGTTTTGTAGTTTTGCCAATTTGAGAATTCACCCTCATGGATTAGTGTTGGTGGATCTGCAGAGCTACAATGATCATATGAAAGGAAGAGAGGAAGTTGATCAGGTATGAGTGATGCTTATCTAACTGGGCTTATCAAACTGCATGGAGACCCCCTTTTCTTCAAGTCTATCAAAGTATGTCTTAGTGAAAGATTTTTAAATATCAAATTAATTCAAACCTGACTGCTTGCAGATAAGGAGTAGTAACACCTGTAGTAGTTGCTTACACATGCGTGTGTGCACACACTGTCTTGCATGTTCTGGGCCTTGTGTTTTTTGCTGTAAAAGTTGTAAAGTGATAGCAGCCTTGGTCAGGGCTCAGGTCTATTCAGGCACCCAGGGCAGTGAGGGAAAGTGATGCTCAACCTGTAACTTGGTGTATTAGTGGATGACTTTTTTTTCTTTTTTCTAATCAGAGAGGTGGGGAGCCTCTATTCTCAAACTTCTTCCTCACAGAGAAAAGTATCATCTTCCCTGATATGAAGGCATCAGAAACTGGATATTTCGGGGGAACCGGCCACTGCTTTGGCAGGAATGAAGCCGTATAGGGTTCCCTATTCCCTCTTAGCCAGACCTTTCAGGCACAGACAATGTTATCCTGGAGGACAGTTAAACACAGTGATAACTGCTACAATGTGCATATTCTTGCTAGTAATGAGCCTAAGGGAACCAGTTAAATATTCATAGTCTTCTAATGTTACATTTCAAAGCTTTTCAGTGCAGGTTCCACTTTTTATTGCCTTCCCAGTAGCCTAATTTAACAAATATTTTACATTAAGTGATCACCTATAATTTCTATCTCTGTTTGCATTTTTTCAGCTTCTAAACAAAGTAGAAGAAAGAATGAAAGAATTGTTTGATGGTAATATAAAAAGGGTGAAACGGTAAGTTTGTACACCTACTTCTGTATGTGGCATGAGTTTATGCATGTGGTTTTTTTCAGCAATATTTTCAAATTAAGTGCAGAATTGAAGATACAGTGAAGTTTGTAATTTTGTTAAGCTTCATCTTCAGTATTATTACTTCAGACAAGGGTTATTTCTTTTATTTGCTGCGGTGGTTGCATGAAATGGTGGGAGAAAACGCAACCAGGAATCAAGAGCAGACTGCTCTGGAAGGGCTGGGGAGCCAAGGGTAGCGGGAGGAATTGGCCGGGGCATGAACTGAACCCTTTGGGCCACATCCCACAGCTCATGGACCAGGCAAGCAGGAATTTAGTAGTAAGGCAGCTCTGAGAGCAACCTTGGGTGTCAAGAATTGGCAAAAGACTTGGGCAGAACTGCAGCGTAGCTTGGGAGGGCTGGAGCTAAAATGCATCTCAAGGCCTGTGGAGGCCCTGCCCCGACAAGGTTTCTTGCCGATATTTCTCTCACAGCTCTGCCCCTGCTGTATCTTGTGGTGCTGGCTTTGGGTACAAATGGTGAAAACCCTGGAGGAACTTTTGTTCTTAGTGCTCTGCCAAGAAGATAGAAGTGTTCTGTAGCAATTATTTTAAATGTAACTTACAACTGCAGGAGGGAGACTTTGCAAGTTTTCTGACACTTTTGGGTGCCTTAAATACAAGGTTATATATTAAGCTGTAGGGATGCTAATACTGAACTATGGTATTGGGAGTTTGTAGATTCCCTTTGATAGGAACTTGTTAAAAATGAGTCAGGAAAAAGTCTGAACTGATCTAGATTAAATTGGTTACCTTAGTGTGGGAAGATGAACCTTTTAGAACAGGCAATCTGGTGTATTTTTGTCCTAAATTCATTTGCATCCTTCTTGTGTTAGCTTCACACATTCAGTTCCAATAGAACTAATGTTGCTGGAAAAGTTGTTCCTGCATTTTTGTTGTCTTGACATAGTGAATAGATGCTCTTGCTCTCATTGTGCTGCCATCTTGTGGCTCACTGAGGGTAGAAAATATTTCTAAAATGAGATTGTGAATTTAGAAGCTTCTCTGTGTCTAGTCTTTACTACACCCTACTCTGCAAAAGACCCCTTAACTCTGAAGTGTGAGAAATCTGAACTCTGTACTTGCACATTTTGCTTAAAATGGAATGCAATCATTTTGATCAATCACTGCTATTTCAAATATGGTTTGTCTTTACAGGTGAAATACTGATTTGAGCCAAGATATTTCTGTGTGGAGTTTGATAATAAAAAAAGCAATAATGCCAATCTAAGCAGATGCTTGAATTACTTTTTAAAAGTAATGCGAGCTATCAGCTGATATCAAGGATTGTGCTTATACACTGCAGGGAGACCTGGCTCAGTTTGAATCGCTAGAATAGTTCACTTTTTGTTTGTGTGTGTATTTAAAACATTTCTTGGTACAACTTCAGAAGGATGAGATCCCCTAATCTCAAACAGCATTCTTAGCTGAGCTGAGAATGGGAAGAGGTTTTGTTGTTGTTTTTTGTCTGCGTTCTGCTTTTGTATTGTGTCCATTTCTAGTCACGAGCTGATTCTTCTGCAGAAGCTGGTGTATTATGTAAATCCCTTGCCTCAGGACACAGAGATTCACATGCGTGTTATGGAAGCTGTACATAAAGAAAAAACATTTATATTTAATCTGTGCCTTAGCAAGTTATGTATATTTAAGATATGACTGATAGGTTTCTTAAATCTGCTGAGTGTTAAATCCTGCAAGTTTTGTTAGATTCCTCTTGTAAATATTATTTATTTATTATGGTGAATCCACAGGATGTTTAGAAGGATTTTTTTAAAATAAACATTCTAAAATGTTTTGTAATATTTTTTTTATTTCCTTCTAGATTGCCAGCCATTTTGAGAGGAGGTGTCATTGATAGATACTGGCCCACTGCTGATGGGCGCCTGGTGGAGTATGACATAGATGAAGTTGTTTATGATGAAGATTCACCTTTTCAGAATATTAAAATTCTGCATTCAAAACAGTTTGGGAATATTCTTATTCTCAGTGGGGATGTTAGTAAGTATCATCTCATTTGAGGATCTATTGCATGAAATTGTAGGAAGTGTTGCTTTCTATCTTGCTATGGCACAGTTTTAATGGATTACCAAGGGTCATGGTTCTGATACAGGAAGCTGCATATGTGCCTGTACACACATCTGTTCCTGTATATAAGGTATTTTAATCAGAAAGGCTGACCAATGTAAAATCTAGAGTACAAAAAAAATTTATTCTGTTTTCCAAAATTGTCATCTCTGCTGTAGAGAGTGGCACAGGAGAATAAAAACCAGAGTGTTCTCTAGTAGAGCTTACTCTACTCTTTTCTTTCATATGAGCTTTTATGTATTTTTTGCAATTCCAACCTCTTGAGTGCTTTTCTTCAACAGTAAAACAAGCTACTTTGTCAGTCTTCAAAACACAGTGGAATTCCAAAGAAATGTGAAGATATAGGAGCTGCTGTGTGTGTGTGGGGGGGGGTGATAATGCTGTTCCTCCCATGTCTCTCTAAGGGAATTACCTGCTTGGTGAGATATGGGACAGCTGTGTCTTAACCCATTAAACTGCTTTGTTGGTGAACATCTGTTGTCTCTGTCTTCAAAATGTTCACTTGAACTCTTAAGTTAATCAGAAGAGTGACCCAGTCTTTATGGGAGGACCTGCTTGAGTGGATCCAGAGGAGGGCCATGAAGATAGTCAGAGGGCTGGAGCACCTCTCATGTGAGGACAGGCTGGGAGAATTGGAGTTGTTCAGCTTGGAGAAGAGAAGGCTCCAGGGACACCTTCTAGCAGCCTTCCAGTACCTAAAGAGACCTACAAGAAAGCTGGAGAGAGACTTTACAAGGGTGTGTAGTGGTAGACAAAGGATAGTGGCTTTAAACTCAAAGAGGGTAGATTGAGATTAGATTCACCATAAGGGTGGTGAGGCACTGGAACAGGCTGCCCAGAGAAGCTGTGGATGCCCCATCCCTGGAATGTTCAAGGCCAGGCTGGATGGGGCTTTGAGCAACCTGGTCTAGGGGAAGATGGCCCTGTTCATTGAAAGGGGGTTGGACTAGATGACCCTTAAGGTCCCTCCCAACTCAAACCATTCTGTGGTTTATATGTGGTACTCTGTGCCTGCTGATCTTTGTATTTTTGAAAGTGGATTTGGGATGAGATGGGTTACTATTATTTCTTTTTAAGCTGGATAAGAATGCTGTTTGCTAGAAAATCTGGGGATCAAGGAGAATGCTTTGTAAAATCCTTAGTACTTATGTTGAAAAGTACTTACTGAGGTACTGAGGATGTTGCAGTTTGAGGGTAGAGTACCTAATTTCAGTTTAATGGCAGAGTGAAAAAGAAATTTGGCTATAGCTTTTTGAAATCATCAGAATTACCCATAACTATTCAATTAGCCTTCTTGCAACTGTCAGGGGAACTTTTATGTAGATGGCAGCTGAAAAGTGTGTTTTATTGAATTCATTAGCAAGGTATTTTCTAATTCAGTTAGACTTGTATTTGAAATCACCAACTTATGTATTCTGTACTTGTGGCCAGAAATTTGCATCTGTTTCACAGAGATGAGGTTTTATTTGAATGCTGTCCCAATGTGCCTCATAGAAAGGGAAGTATGCTGTTACTTATTTACGTTCCATGGGTTTTAAAATACTGCTTTTTGTCATTTTGTTCTTGTGCACATATAAGCTAAGTGCTGATCATTGGGCAGAATGATGGGATATGTAGTGATGTGCTGCTGTGCAAAACTTTGCACTTGTAGCTCACATCTGTTACTAGAGCTTAGGAACGTTATTGCTGCTTTGAAGCTAATGGTGAACAAGTCAGCAGAAGCAGAAGTTGTGCTTCAGGGCCCTTCCGCAGTCGGGTGTTAATGATCGTATTTGTGCTTCTGTGCAGGGGATCCGCTGGGGTGGACCTAGGTTGCTCTTTTTAGTTGGAGTTCAGAATGTGCTTTCAAAAAAATCTCCTGATTTGTCTTTTTCAGCACAAGTCTGAGGTGATAGCACACTGAAGTATCAAGTGTGGACCTCAGTCCTAAGTACTGACTGTTTTGCTCTGCAGCTTTGCTTCTCTTGGCATGTAGTACTTCCTAATGCTGTAGTAGCCATTGCTGGGTTTGTATTGAGAACCAGAGAAATCCTGTGTGGGATTCTGAGGAGGATCTCCATAGCTTTGGTAAATCACTAGACCTGGACTGTCTTTGAGAGCTAGGTTGTTTCTGTAGATGCTCTTGCTTTGGTTTGTATTTTATCGCCTTTGATTTAATACCAAATTAATACCAGTTAATGAGGAGAATTAAGGTTGTGGTGTTTCTGTGCAACTCTTTCTCTTCCTTCCATTCAGATCTGGCAGAGAGTGACCTGGCATATACTCAAGCCATAATGGGCAGTGGAAAGGAAGACTACACTGGGAAAGAAGTACTGATCCTAGGAGGTGGTGATGGAGGTATACTGTATGAGATAGTCAAACTGAAGCCAAAGATGGTTACTATGGTAGAGATATCCTTTGACAAATGACTGATCATTTCAACATTTTTCAGCCTGTGTTTTCTGCTGATGTTTTAGCATTGAGCATCATTAACTATCAGGTTCTGAATTGTGTGAGGAGATGGGGTCTAACATGAAATTTCTTTTTGTCAGTTTAGAGAGACCCAGTGACCACGTATTTGTGTATCGTTACATAGCACATGCTTTCAAGTTCCTGATCCATACTGTAACTCAAGTAGCAATTTCCATGGAACTGGAAAGGGACACTTCTGTCATCAGACTGAAAACTTCTCTGATAGCAGAAGGCAGGTCAGGTCTGGTTTAGGCTGAATGCTGACTTCACGTGTTCTTCTGTTTTTCTAAAGGAACCTATTTAATAAAAAAATCCCTAGAATAAGAATGTCAGGACTTGGTAAATTGTTGGTGGCAGAATGACCAACTCTTGTCCTGTCTTAAAAACACTGATATAAATAAAGTTTTCAGAATTCTCTAGTTCAAATAGTTTGTAATGTAAACCACTGTTAGTCATATGAAGAGTTGATCATCCTGGGTTTTGGGAACCCGTTGCTAGAAACTAAAAAATTGCTTTTAAAAAACATACATTGAAGTCTAAACCTAGTGTAGCTTTATGGAGTTTTTAGTACACTACCCTATTGTTCACATTTCAAGCTTTCATGGTAATGGTAACAAAAATCAGCGCTTCCTAAACCTGGAGGTAAATACATAAGGTGGTCTATTGGAATATGTATACCAAGATGCGTATCTTGCCATTCCTTTGTGCATGTCACCTTTTTGAGAATTTCTTTCTGAAGAAATAGCGACTGTCGCCTCTATTATTTGTGGAATGTAGAATGCCTTAACCAGCTTCAAACATTGACCAAATGGTGATTGACGGGTGTAAAAAATACATGCGCAAAACATGTGGAGATGTCTTAGACAATCTGAAAGGAGAGTGCTATCAGGTAATTTTCGTTTTTCTTTCATTAGAAGTAACATCTCAAATAACAGTCTTCCAGGATAGGTATAACTGTATGGGAAAGTTTTGGGGAAAAGTCTTCTGATTTTTCTTAATTTTGGGAAGTTTTTCCTGTTTTATGGCACTTCTAAATTTTAGCGGCTGGCAGTGAGATTTGTGTTGGAAGTATACATCAGTGTCACAATATTGTTAACTCTTCATCTTCAAACTCTTAAATGTAATTATGTATAGCTTTTAAGGAATGTGAAATAGAAGAATGTTTATTGCCATAATTAAAAATTGAAGAGGACATAGTAGTAAGGGTGCAGTATTAAACATTATTCCTTAAATTGATGAAAAAAATAGAAGAAACATTTAAGTTAGTTGTCCTGTGCTGTTGAGAATATCTGAATTTGTAATACACATTTTAAAATTATTTTTAATTTCCAGACAAAATCTCTTGCTGTTACACTGCTAGTGTATTAGAAAGTAAAGAAAAAAAAAATCATGCATTCCTGCAGTTAAGGTTTTATGTGCTGCATTTGACAGAGCTAACGAACTAGTGCAGGTGTAATCTGACATCTTCACTGGAAATCTTTTCTTTCTTTTCAGTACTACTCCTTAAAGCTCTCACAGATACTAGCTTATGTGTGTGAGCTAAAAAAAGCATGCAAAGAAATTAACAGAGAAATCACATGCTACCTTGAGTCAGTGGCCCTTTGTACAAATACCTTATTTTGTTCCTGTGTTGTGGGGCTGCTAACTCTTACTGTTTGGTAGGTAGAACAGTGGTCACCCAGCAATCAGTGACAGAGCTAGGAAGTGCAGTCCTGTAGTGCCTGTGGTGTCATTGTTGTAATTTCAACGGCTGTTCCTCCCTTTTGTACCAGTAAGAAGTTGAAAATGAACCCTAAAATTAAATGCATGTTTAATTTTGTGCTTCCCCCTTCTCTTAATTCCTGTGAATCTGCATTTGTTCCTCTTACCTGATCAGTTTAAGGGTGTTTTGAGGACCAGCTATAGTATTTCATTCTTACAGGTTCTAATTGAAGACTGTATTCCTGTACTGAAGAGGTATGCCAAAGAAGGAAGGATGTTTGATTATGTAATTAATGATCTGACGGCTGTTCCAATCTCCACATCTCCAGAAGAAGGTTAATCTCCTACTTCATTTTCTTGAGCTTCTGAAGATTTTCCACATTTCTGCCCCTTCACTGCAACAAAAATACTTTGATTCTTGCCCTTTTAATGGCAAATCTGAGAGGCAAAGAAATTATTTTTGAATTTTTCTTGAATGTTTGAAAAAATTAGCAAGTGCCTAGTACTTTTAAAAGCTGTGCTCTTATTCCAGAATAACAAACTCATGTAATTCTCTAGAAAGTATTTGGAGAGTTCACACTCCAGTAAATTTTTTTCTCTGCTCTATAATTTCTTGTAAACATCTGGAAAAATACTGTGAAGAAAAACAGAGATACTTCCACCATTCATTGATGTTGTATATGGATTGTGTGGGTTTTTTACTGTTTATTTTTTTTGTTGGTTTGTTTGCTTTTTAAAAAAGTACAGGATAACTACTTTTTAAACAGTGGATATGTTGCAAGTCTTGAATATCTGATAATGAACAATCCAGTAATGTGTTGTTTGGTTTTTAAATCGTACTCTATATGCAGATTCCACGTGGGAGTTTCTGCGGTTGATTCTTGACCTCTCAATGAAAGTCCTGAAACAAGATGGAAAATACTTCACACAGGTATGATATCTGGATGTAAAAAAGCATAGCTGCTTATGTATTGCAATCTGCATTTTTCAGGTAAAACAATAACTCCCCACAAAAAAAACAACCGAACAAAGCCAACGAACCAACAACAACAACAATGAAAACCACCACACCCCCAAGCAATTAATGAAAAATCTCCTAACAAGCTGGCTTTCTCTTTTCAACAACTTTTTCAACAATTTAGGCTTTGGTAACTGACTTGTCTTTTTTTCATTATTTCAGCTGAATTTGTAGTGCTTGTCTTTGAATTTAAAAGCATAATTTCAAGAATCAGCTAGGCATAGTACAGAATAGTTCAGCTGTAAGCAATTTTTGGGAAAGCAGAACAGATGTACTTTATCTTAAAAGCCATGTATCTGTTTCTAATGTCTCCAGTTGTACAGTGTAGGACATGAAAATTTGTCATCCATAAAGATGTAGTAATTTGACATAGGTGCAATAGGATGAGAAAATTAGTCATTTGGGAGTAAATACTCTTCTTGTTTTGTATCCACTCCTAATTCAAGTCACTGGTTTGGCTTCTGCAAAATGGATTTTGAACACTTCAGTATGTTTGCTACAGTACTTGGCATTTTGAAGTATTTTATGTAGTCACAAGTTTTGTCCTTTTATGTGAAATTTTTAATGTAACTCTATTTAAATAACTTCAGATTTGTATGCTTGCTACAGTATAGCCCCCTTATGGATAATATAACTGTAGTATAACATCCCTCTGAAGATACTTCCTGTATGTAATCCTCAATTCAGATTGCCACAAAGCTGCGTGCAATTGTACAAAACTGTGACAAGACCCAGCAGATGATTGAGTAAAGTCTCTGAAGTTGTATTTCTTTTGTCATCCCCATACCTTAACTAGTCTTCTGATGTGTGAAGCATCTATGTACAGCATTTTGAAATCATCTTGTTAGGCTTTGAAATAACCTAGCTATAAACTATACATTTGAACTCTGTTCTTATCAGCATGAAGTTTGAGCCGTGTAAAGAAACTGGTTTACTGTAAAACTGGAGAGTTTTATAAGGAAATGCAAAACTCATAGAATGAGGTTTTTGGCAACTTTCATGTGCTACTTTTTTTTTTCTAAATGCTGTGGTTGTATGGGCAAGATAAATTATCTTGTGGCTGAAATGTAGGGTACGACTTAATATGGTTGTATCACCCTGTAAATATTAATGGTTTTTCTGTTTTGTTAATAGTGGAAATATTTACAACAGACTTCGAGGGGACACCATGTCTTTTAGACAGAGCAAGCATCTGTGTTGCAGTTGTCATGCTGTACACAGTGAGACGAGCTGACTTGATTAGAACGTGTGTAAATATGTCTGTGAGCAGGTACCTGTCAGACTTTGCTGAAGGATTCCATGAAGAAGCTTGTGCTGGAAGTTGGAGTGGTGGTTCAGCTGCAGCCAAGGTACAGGGAGGTTGTTTTATGTCAACTGGGATCAACAGAGGCTGAGACTGGTGCAGCCCAGCTGCCTGTCCTGATGGGAAGGAACAACTCTGCTCTCCAGCATCTGGGAGTTCTGGTTTTCAACAAGTTAACCATGAACCAGCAACGTGCCCTTGTGGCCAAGAAGGCCAACGGTATCGTGGGTTGCATAAAGAAAAATGTGACCAGCAGGTCCGGGGTGGTTATACTCTCATTCTACTCTGCCCTGGTGAGGCTGCATCTGGAGTACTTCATCCAGTTCTGTGCTCCCCAGTTTAAGAAGGACAAGGATATGAGTTTCACAGTTCAAAGCAATGAGGTGGGACATGGCAGGATGGGAAAGAAACAACATTAAAATTGAAGTGACTTGAATTTGGACTTGTGGCTAACTGGTTGTCAGTGAAAGGGCTGGAGTGTAGAAGCAGTGTTAGCTGTTAAATGCCAGGGTTTTTTAGCTCTGTGTATTAATGTTAGAAATCTAAGTTACTTTTGTTCCATCTGTCTACTTCCAGGGTGCTTATTTCAGGTAGAAGGTATTTTAACTTGGTGAAGGAAAGTTTTAGTTGTGTTTTTAAAATCCAGGACTTTGTATGCTTCCCCACCCCCAGGCTTTATTGAAGTGTGGTTTTTATCATAAAATATGTTAAATATAATCAAGAAAAGCAACCAGGGGGGGACACTCACCTGTTTGTTAGAGCCTGAACTCTGCTATCATGAGGAAATTTGTCATAGGAAAGATACTGCAAAGGGGTCACTGTCCTGTTGGCTGCTGGCCAGTAGCCATGGTTGCTTCTTCTGCATTGGCATTATGTTGTACTAATGTTCAGAACTTCTATCTTTTGTAGTTTGTAACCTGTCCTCTGATAGTGCTGCTTGCAGGGGTTACCTTGTGTGTGTTGTTAGAATGTAATTTATTTTGATGTTCAAGAAATGCTTTACTGAAAAGTGGAACTTGGCTTACAAGATGCCAGCCTTTCACATGCTGTATTGCTGCCTGACTCTGTAAATGCCACTGCTGGGAAACATAGATGGAAATGCTCTTCATGTCTTCATTGAGCTCTGCACAAGTTCTGGAAACTCTTCAGCACATGAATTGATTTTTTTTTTTGAGGTGTTTTAAAGTAGACAGCATACTACACCTTTCTGTTATTACTAGGAGCAAACAGCTACAAGTGTTGTTCAGGACAGCTGTCAGCAGGCAGAGTCTAGAGCTGCTTAACTGCAGCATTCCAGCATCCGGAAGTGTTGGCTGGAAAATGGTCTCTAAAATAGTTAGGGATGTTTGGGAAATAAAAGCAGTTGGTAGTAAGTTGGTAATGGGGAAGCAATGCAAATAAGAATGGCAGGCCATGCAGCACTAAAAAAAAAACAACTCGTGCACGTAGGCTGCAGCATAAACTGTTCTGCTCCCATTCAGGATACTTTCCTGTAGGGTTCTGTTTACTGTTCGCAGCCTAATTGAAAATTGAGATTTTTGTTATGGCACTCTGATATAGCTCTCAACTTTCAGAATTTTTTCCAGTGTCTTAGCTTTTAATGTTTAATAATTTCATGGGCATTAATTAGAAAAAAGCTCTTAATATCCTACTAGTTACATTATGGTAGTTTTGATTAATTGACTTGAAATGTGAGTTTATCAAAGCTTCAGTGCACAGAAATATCTAGTTTTTACATAATTGCATTGCACAGATGGCATGATGGTTTCTCTTTTCATCTGCAGGAGATGACAAAATGAATGGTGCCATTGCTGTAACTGACTATGAGTCTTGTCTGGTGCTGCGCAGTTGATGGGTTTCCTAAAGATTATTGGCAGGCAAATTTGATTTTGATCTTTTGTGCCTTAATGCAGATGGTGTGTACGTTATCTTCAGAAGAAAAATTTTGGGAAAATTTGCTGATGTTCATAACTTCCTTTGATTTATATCTTTTTAATAATAGGGCATGCACCCTGACCCAAATGCTGAGAAGCGTTCCTGGAGCAACAATTTGAAGTTATCTGTTCAATGTTTATGTGCATTTACTTTTTTAATTTTTTTTTTAAAAACAAAAGTCTTCCTGGGAGTCTTAATAGCAATTAAGACTGGTAGAACTGCACTAGGTAGGATTGCACTAATGTCAAACTGAGATCAAAAAGTTCCACTGACTGATCTGTTAACTGGCTATTATGAAATCACATTTTCTTGTGAGATGATTTCTCTTTGCAGCTTACCTCATGAACATAAATCGGACATAGTTTTGTACAGCTGAAACAGTATTTGTGCTTGTCAGTAGTCTTCCCCCCCAGTTCTGAGACTCATGCTTTTAGTATGTACTACAACATTCACAGTTCATAAATTGCTTTGAGTTTTGGTAATGATAATAATTCTTACTGAAGTGTGACAGGTCATGCATGGCTTGCTCTCCCAGACCTATGTGTCTGGCTTTACTTGAGAACTTGCCAGAAACAGCCAGGCAACAAGAAGTTCTGATGCAAAGCCAGCTAAAAATCCTGAGGGGCATTCTTGTAGTTTCAGGAGTGTGTCAGATCTGAGCTTTAAAAGCAACAGTTATATGACATTACAAGTAGTTACGCAGTGTGGAGAAGATGAAGTGGTTTTTCTTTTTCTAAAAACAAAACAAACCAAAAACAAAACCACAAAAATCCAACCAAATAAAAAAAACCAAGAAACTTTGGCAAAAATCAGACTCTGTCTAAAGGAGAAATGAGATTTTAAAATGGAGGTGTGGTGGGTTTTGGTGGGTGTTTTGGCTAGATGTTTATGAGCAAGTCATGATTAGTGTTTTCACAGGTTTGGTAATCAGCTATGAAATACAGGAGTATATTATGCACACTGAAAAAAGTAGCTTCTTTTTTTTAGATAAGCATATCTAGATAAATTATATTTATGACTTGATTATCAAAAGATTTTTTTTTTTTGGCATGCTACTACAACATACCTGGTTGTTCCCTGGGGATTCCATGGTGATCCTCAAGTCTCCAAGTACTAATGCAGAATATCCTTTTACCACTAGGTGGAGACTCATAACTAATATTGCCTCAGCTGTTTTTTAACATTTAGAGAGAGATTCTGCCTGTGAAAGGTTTTTCAGGCTGCTTGTATTCCTAGGGGATACAAGAACATATGTGGCCAGTTTTTGGATGGAAGGACTTTTTTCTTGTTTCAGCTCTGGAAAGATAGAAAGTTCAGTTTATGGATCTCATTCACTGCTGCTGTAAGTTTGTGCTTAAGTGTATTGGGGGAAAACACCTCCAGACTTGCTCTGTGTCCACAAATAGTAATCACAATGAGGACAAACTTATTTCTACAAGTGGCGGCCTTGCTTTTTGTGTTCTTGCTTTTTTAGCTACATCATCCATATTGAGAGTCCTTGTAGCCTACATAGGACCTGGACAGGGAGAGGTGAGCTTTAGGGCAGAACTTGCAGCCCTGTATGTGTGCTTAGGACTTGAGACTCATTTGCAAAAACTTGTTGAATGTCATCCTGCTACTCTGATGCTTAAGGGTCATATAGCTTGTATATAGCTGTATTTCTGTTCTTCCTTCTCCTCCCGAAGCTGGTTCTTTGAAGTTTTTAGTGATGTCCGGGTCTGCAACGTGCTCAGTGTTGCCCTCTCCAGGGAGAGCCAGTTACAGGTGCAAGTTTCCAGCCCTCATGGGGGACAGCAGTGGGAGTCAGTGAGGATGTAAGAGCTTGATGTATCCTGAGGTCCAGCTTCATCTCTAATGGACCTTGCCAGTGACTTGTTTCTGAACGGGTTAAGTGCTTTTATACTATTGGACCTTCTACAAGGATTTTCCATTGCCCAGGTGTTTGTTTGGTTTGTTTTCCCTTCCAAATTCAATGGAGTATTTGTACTTGTAGATACTAGTGATATGTTGTGGGGTTTTTGTGAACAATCACTGTCCTGCACCTTCCACATAGCACATGAGAATTGTCCCCACAGCTGTGAAAGTCTACTCTGTAAGATGCGGAGACTGATTGTAAGGTTGTCTCTGTATGAATGGATTACGGGTAGCTATGAAAATGCCTTTTTCTGTGCTAAGCTTTTGTTCTGCTGATCTAATCCTTAGAGGTTGAACAGGCTATCATTTTCAGCCTGTTTATGAAGTGGAACCTTTAAAAATACCTCTGAACAGGAATTTGCTCCTTCCTAGTCTGGGTCATCCAACCCAGACAGGATAGAAACTGTCTTGTACCGCTCATGGGTTTGGCTTCCGGTAAATGGCTCTAACCACCAGTGCAGGGGATCAGATGTCTCCCACACGCACTCGTGGCCCTTCACCGAGCTGTTGCTTCCTGGCTGCTCTCTAATACAGCGTGGCCCTGCCCTCTAAATGTCCAGACCACCGTGATGTTGCTCCATAGTTACACTCCTTTTTTTGGCTGCTGTGTGGGTTTTCTAATTAGTACTTCCAAAGCAGGAGCAGGGTTCTCCTTTACTGCATCGTGAAAAGAGAAGGCTGGAAGAATGGATGTGTATCTGTGAGTTAGCCTCTGTGATTCCTTGCCATTTTGGGAGTCTTTAAGGGACAGACACTTTATTTCCTTGTATTATTGAGAGTTCAATTTTAAATTGATTGATTGTTTGGCCAGCAAAGATACCTTCAGTCAGGTTTGTCTCTATCTCCTTAAAAGCTGTTCCTGTCACCCAAAACTCAAACCTGGCTTTGATACTAGGTGTTTCATCTTCTATACATCTCCGTGCTTCTTAGTCACTCTGAAGTGAGGAAGGAAAAAAAAACCACAACCAAACTTGGCCGTGTTCAACTCCAGCACTTGTCATTACAAAACAAAAATAGAAAGCCATGCTAAATTAAAAATTAAACTCTCTATTATACTGTCATAGGCAAGGATGCCCAGTAGCGATGACATGTAGGGTGAGATGTAAGAATGACAGTGTAAGAAATGGACAGGTATGGAAAGGGACCCTTCCATTTGCTTTCAAGTCAGTAATTAATTTCTAAGGTTGGAGAAAGCATGGTGGCCTAAATTCAGCCTATAACCAGTTGGTGAACACATCCGCCTTATAGGTCGGTCAAGTTAATTAGAACTTAGAGGTTTAAACAATTTGTTTTCTTTCCCTACTTATTTTGAGGAATATTTGGGTTTTTTTTTTGTCTGCATGGCACTGGATACTGTATTTATGAGTTGTATTTGTTGTGCATTGTGCAGTAGAAACCTGAAAGCTAAACCCGTGGTACTACACAACATATTTCTTATGAAAGCCCAGAAGAACTGGTGCTGGGAGACAGGCAGGAGCTGTCGAAGTGTGTGCAAGCACTGAGCAGACTCGGAATGCGAAGGCTGTGAAACAGTTCAGGAATCATCAGTTTTAAACACGGTCTTGTAAACACAGATCAGTTAATCTCAAAATTTAAAACTACCTCAAATAATTTTGTGTCAGAGAGATGCTTGTTAAGGAGGAAAGAGAAATTTTCAGCATTCCCCACTTCTTCTCTGTCTAGTTTTTTGACATAAAATGAAGATTCACTAAGGAGGGGCTGGCAGAGGAGTTTGGTAGAGTTTTTGTTTATGTTGAAAACTGACTGAACAGTGTGGTAGAAAAAAAGTCTGATTTATACTTGTTTCCCTTTAAAAAAAGTATAATTGGTGAGTCATTTGCTTTAAACCTTATTAAAGACTTTGTTCAATATTTGTTATTGTTTGAGTATATGGAGACTGTTCAGAACAAAAAATGTATTGCTTTACTGCAACTATTTTCCTTAGGGGAAGTTAAAATGAGTGCAGATTATTAGATTGGTCCCTGTATAGCATTCAGGGCTTAGTGCCCTGTGTCATATTTTAGCAATACAAGAACATGTGAGTGTGATTGACATTATCAACACTGTAGTCTTAGCTGATAAGGCTGGTCACTTCTTACAGAAAGGTGTTAATAGTAGTGATATCTTTTCAATAACTTTTTTTCTTTATTGAAATAAGTAAGTTTTGTAGATTTGATATTTGGAATTATTAGCTCTTTGAGTAAAGCTAAATAACTTCGAAAAAATTTTAACTGTGCAGAATTGTAAAATCTTGTGGTGGGTTTCCAGAAGTAGAGGTTAACAGAACAGGCAGGTGGGATGTCTGAACCTTAGGTAATATCTTGATTTGGAGATGGGGGAGTTGTGGGTTTGAAAAGTAAAAATTGCTTATTGGTGTTTCAGTGTTCCTGTAATTTGTTTTCCACACTGTCTGCAGTGATTTGTCTGTTGCTGGAAAAGGGAGAAAAAGTGAAATACTGAACCGACAGACTGGGGAACTGTGGATACTTTTACCTCATTGTGTATACTATTAAACTTCCTCCATAATAGTGGTATGCTCCATAAATTACCTAGCAGTGTTTTCTATTTATGACTCAAATTACACATACAGGTTGGGTTTTAGTTTTCTTTTGCATTGTCTGATGTTGAAACAAAATTATATGTTCAGTAAAGGGTGGCTGAACTAAATAACTGTTACAGTGCCCTGGATAATAACAGGTTACTAAACAAGTCCTACAGTAGTCTGTTCATTGCTGTGCTTTGTGCAGTTGTGCTCAATGTTGCTTTCTTACCTTTTTACAAATCTCTTCTGTTTTCTGATACCCAAACCCAAATATGGTGTATTCAAATAAAGCACACCATCTGCCTTTACCAAATAACCAAGTATATGTTTGTGAAATATGATCAAATTGATAATCAAACACCTGTTTTATGCAAGTTCTTTAGAACAAGAGCTTTAAAGAATATGATGTTTTTTTTTAAAGATGCTGTGTGTAGGATTTGAGGTTTTCTTTTCCACTTGTGAAAACTTGAGCATGATGCAAAAATTTCGGAGGAAGGACAGTAGGATGAAGTCTTTTTTTCACTTCCTCTGGAAATAAAAATGTTTTAAATACATTGTGGAAAAAAGCCTACTGATAAAAAGAAGTAGAAAAAATAGTTTAAATCTCAAATCAGAATGTGCATTATACACTTCATTTGTAGTTATTTTTTGTGACATGCAAAAAGCAGTGTAGATGGAGCTGTTTAGACACACTGATTTCAAATAAGATCTCTGGTTGCTTCTGCACATTGTACTTTTTTTAAGAGCGCAGGTAATATTTGTTGGTCAAATTCATTTTAGTTCCTTGCTTTTTGAATATTAACTTACAGTTGTGTCTGTGTGTGCTTAATCACTTTAAAGGCCATTTTAAAAAATCTGGGAGCAGAATGCAGCTTTCCTAAAGACCGTTATCTTAGTTAAAGGCTTCACAATGTCTTAGCGAAACGATGCACATGTGTGAAACACAGGTAGTGCAGACGTTTTGGAAGTGCTGAATTAAATCCTTTGATCCTGGGGTCCTAAAAGACTTGACCTTTGTTTCAAGTTAGAGGTGTTAAAATATTGAATAAGCTGTAAGAGATCTATAGTTTTTAATTAGATCTAGCTCTTTTCTTAGTTGAACCATCTGCATTTTTTTCAGTCAGATGTGAGTTACACATGTCTAAAGGCAGGAAGGGACAAGATACCTTATTTAGTAATTTGAAAAAAAAAGTGTGTGTGCAAGCACAAACATTTCCAGAAGTCATTCAGGGCAGAGGGAAGCTGCTGCCGTTCTGTAGTTGGAGTCTATCGCTTTAGGCTTTCTTGTCCATGTCTCTTTCTTGCAAAGTTCAAGGCTTTTAAAGATCAAAAGCAAGTACTGTGCTTGGAAATTCTTGTGCTGGCAGGCTTTTGGCCTGTCCAGTCATGAACAGAAAGAGTCATCTAGAAGTCAAGAAGCTGGCAGTATTGGTAAAGAACTATATTTTTCCCTTTAGGTTTTTTTTTTATATTTAAGTAGACTTTTCTCTGTACTTCATATCATTGTATCATCGAGACTATTGTTTTGTGATCTGAGATAAGCAGAAAACTTTTGTGCCCTAGGTCTCTTCTTGTCATTTTGTTGAACTTTGGCTCATATGCTAGGCTACTAGGAATTGTGTATTCATTAGCATGAAATTCCCTTTTTTTTGGTGTGTGGGCTTTTTGGTTTTGTTTTTTTGTGTGTGTGGTGTTGTTGTGTGTGTTTGTTTTTGTTTTGTGGGTTGGTTTTTTTTTTGGTGGGTTTTGTTGTTGTTTTGTTTTCTGTGGTCAATATTATTCCTCTACTAGAAGTGGTAAAATCTGTGAGAAGCTGGGGAATTTTTATGTTGAAAGTAACTCTGGAGAAGTGCTAGTTAATGCTTCTGTTTCTACTGATTAGAAATCAGATGAAGAAAGTAGCCTTTGTGCTAGGTCAAGGTAAAAAGCATTTATGCTACAAGCTAGTAAACCATACCATTTAGGAAAGATGGGGACACACGTCCTCTGAAGAAGTCTCATCCTGCCCCACTTATGACCAGATGTGCACATGCTGTGTGGTCAGAGTAGGTTCATCGTCATTGTATAACTTGCTGTTCATGTGTAGTGTGCAGCAGGGTTGGACATTGTATTTGGGGCCCTATAGGTTGAGCTGAAGGTTCCTCATGGAAATGGAGGATGTCGAAGACCACAAACCAATTCATCTGGCTGCCAGTGTGCCGAGGACCGTAGACATAATCTCCTCGTTGACCAGAATTGCAGAATGTCTTGACTATGTGCTGTGCCACAGCAACAGTACAGCTGTATTTGGTGGGTCTGTATTCAGCCTCTCATACCAGCAAAACTAAAGCTGAGTAATTTGTAGGCCATGCAGTGGTGACCATATTCAACTTCACTCCATTCTAAATTAGCATTCACATAACTTGTGCATTGTATTTAAGGTTGTGAAGTATCAGCTAGTCTACTCAGTTATGTAGATGAGAAACTTGACAAGATGATTTTTTTTTATTAGACTTGCACAACTGACTTCTGTTGCTTCGCATAGTTTGCATTTGTTCAGTCTGGTGTTCTGTGGGCCCACTGTTACTGCTAAATTTTCAAAGCCATTATGGATATAGTTGGTCACTTTCCTAATTAGAGTTTTCTCTATATGGGCTTCCCAGGTACCTGTTGCAGTAACTTCTGCTTGACAATACTTAGCTTTGGACAAGGTTGTCCTTGTAATTAGGAGGGGGGAGTTGTGTTTTGTTTGTTTTTAAATTCTTCATTTGTAATCCTTGAGATGTGTTTTTATTCCGGTCTTTGACTAGTATTTGTTTTTATGGAAAGCAATGCTGTGAATTCAATGTGTCTGATTTTTCGTAGTTGCGCTGTTAAGAAAAAAAATCTAAGCACTGATTTTTATTTTGTTCAGAAGAAGATAATACTAATATTTACAGATCAGACACAGGTCCAAGAAAAACATACCATAAGCATCACTTCCTTTTCAGAAGTGTGATATGCAGAAAGTCAAGACAGCGTAGCCTGCAGCTGCAAAACTTCTGTGTAATCTGTTTTATTTTGTCATGTTGCTCTCTGGAAGACTGTTTAAAATTGAGTAGGTCATGTTTGTTTTGGTTTTTTTTATAGTGCGTGCTAATGTTGTAAGACCTAGGCAATGTTAAATAATTGAGAAAATCTGGATGTTGTAATACTGTTTACTAAAATATTTCAGCAATCGTAAAGAAAATGGTTGTTGAGTAGATGTTATAGGTAAACAACACATGGTGGTCTGTTTTCACTGGAAGTCCTAATGTAATGGTTGCCTCTGCTAATGAGAAGATCAATAATCCCCCCCCATACTTACCCTTTTTTGAAAAGATACAAATTGTTGTTTGCTGTAGGGAGAATGAAGACAAGCTGTTCAGTATTTGCCTTGTAAATATTAAGTATTAGGAACAGCATGTTTCTGGTTCTGAAGTATGTGGGAGCCTTGCATTAATGTCAATGTATATATTCATCTGCAATTTTGCCTATTTGGTTGTAACTGAGACTTTCTTTTTTTCTCCAAGGGAAACTGTATCAATCTGACGGATGCCTTGACTCTGTATGAAGAACAGCTTAGCAGGCTTTATTGTCCTGTGGAGTTTTCAAAAGAAACTGTGTGTGTTCCCTCCTACATGGAATTGTATCCTTAAAAGCTGAAAGAAGAGTGGAGAGTGTATATTAATATATCAAGCAAGCCTAGATTGCTGGGAGGTAATGAACTCAAGTACAAGAAGGCACTTCTAATTTAAACACTATTAGCGTTTTTTCATTGTAAATGAACTACTGCAACTTTATTTTGAGGATAATTGCAGGAATTATTTTTTTAAAGGTGCCATAAATTCACAGCTGGTGAAATCATCACCTTTCAAGATCAGGCAAAATTTTTGTTAATGTTCTTGAGTGTTTCCAAGTGTATTGTTTATGTGATGTAGGATAAACGGCATGGTGAGGGTAATGCTGCCTGGGATTTCTGGCATCTTTCCTTTTTCTTTCATTAAAAAAAAACCCAAACTAGCTTGATATAGATCACCATGATCTAGATATTTAAATATTCTCTGATAGATCTGTTCTTGAATATACAGCTCAAACTGCATTTTTTAAATGGTGGAAAAAAGTGATTTCTAACAATCATTACTAATTAGCGTGACTGAAAAAAAAATTCCAGGCGGAGGGATATACACATTTTGGGGCAACACCTCATTCCTGGAAATAATTCTTCAGAATTTCTGTTTTCTGGTGGCAGGCAGGTTATACAAGGAGAAGTTTCAGCTTCAAGCTATTAGCTCTGGAGGGGTATTTTGATCTGCTGTAGGGTGCTTCTGCTGCCTGCGTTTGCCTTGCGCTTTTACCAGGAAGGGTTTCTGCAGGGCAGTGCTTGCTGTGGCTGTCCCTCTCTTGAAAGGAGAGATCTTTCTGGGATCTGCTTATTCATAATACATTAAGGGTGTGAAACTTTGCCACAGCCTTTATTCTGTTCTATGTGGTTTTTTTGCCTCCCTTCTGTCTCTAATCTTGATACTGTTTAATGCTGTAGCTGCTGTTCTGGACTCCATACTGACTATAACAAGCTCCTGTTGTTTCTCATTATTCTCAGCTCTCCGGTAAAACTCAGATTTGATCTTAACATTTTCAAGACAAAAAAAGAGTGAAAGGAGAGAGAGATAGATAGATACATATATATTTCAATTTCAGAGAAATTGGTTATTTTTGCCTTTACAGCTACCAGACCTTAATACAACATGGATGTGATTGGAAGTATGCATCCTCAGAAAGTCGTCTGAATACTGATTGCTTTGTTTATTAGGAAGTATGCAAAATGTTTCTAAATCAATTGGTACTTCATTCCTTTGAAAAGTACATTTAAATGTTTCTAGTTAGCCGACAGATATAAAATATTTTTAGCAATAAATGTTTTAAAACTTGCTTTTAAATAGGTGCAGCAGAGGTTGGAAGTGAACAGTTCTTAGAGAAATGGGGCAGACTTAATTAGTTTGTTTTCTAAATGGATTAACAATAGTATAATGATTTAGGTAGAGGAATATTAAAGTATTAGCCCAGAGTAAGTACTCTAACTTTTCATTTGGCCTTGGACTTCTGATAGCCCTTTATCTGTATTTCAGGTAGGTGTTAACCCCTTTCTTGAAACTTAAAATTTCCACATAGGAATATGTATCTGAATGAAAGGTTATCTCTTAATGCTGCTTCACAGATAACAGAGATGTGATGGTTTACAGTAGAATTGTGACAAGTAGTAAAAAAAATTAGGGTTTTATTTCTTTCTGAAGAATGTGATGTATTTGTGATATTCACGTAAGTCCCTGAAATCTCTTGAGCCATTGAACAAATTTTTTTATGTAGGCAAATGTTCAGTTTTGTAATCTGACCCAAAGTTACCTGCATGGTACTGGAATGCAGCTGAAGTACTAAGCTGGCTTATTACTTTTAATTGTTTTTTGCCTACTTTGAGAATTGTTATGAAGTAGCTGTTGATATAGAAGCCAGCTCTCTATTTTAAGGAAAGCGTATGTGTCTCTAAGGTCTCCACCAGGACTTTATGGTGAACATGGAGGCTCCCATCTGGAGCGTGTGTGACCTTGCTGTGTAAACACAAGAACATATATCTTTATTTGGTTTTGCCAAGTTATAAATGCCAGAAATCTATGCCTTACTCTGCAGCTGTTGCTGTAGCTTTAAAAAAGGTGATGTTCCTGTCTCATCCTCCTGTCATCTTTTCCAGAAGCAGGTAGAATGTATATAGAATGCAGGTAGAATTATGTAGCTCTGAGCTCTCTCATGTGCCCAGCATGGCAAGAGAGCTCTTGAGGATGGGTTGTCTGTCCAGCCAGGAAGGCCTCAGGGAGCAAGGGTTTGAGTGTGGCTTCTCTATGACTGTGCTGAAGCTGGGTCCATGTCCCCTCAGAGGAGCAGCACGAAGAGCACTGATACAGCTGCCAGTTGCTCTCTTTGCTTCTAGCTCAGTCTGAGCAGCATAAAGGTCTGCTTTCTGAAAAGTGTTTAGGTACCTAAAGCAGATGCCACAGAAGCTTTTAGAGAAAAGCCTAAGCAAAATTTAGATGCATCTGTTAAGTGAGCATTCAACAGAACCTGTTTAGGCATTTAAGAGGCAGTAAACATTTCCCAGTAGGATACCTGGACGCCTAGTGTTCAGCTATTGAACATGTCGGTATTAGTTTTGTCTGATGGTGTCTGTTAGAGATTCACAAGTTAAATGGCTGGATGTCTCTCTTGCTCAGGCTTGCTACTTTACCATGAGAAGATGAGCAAGAGGGATCCCAAATTGGTGAACTCCTGATTGATGTTTTGATCACTCTTCCCAAAGTACTTCTGTAGTTTGTTCACTGGTTGCAATTAAAAAAAAATGCACCACCTGGAAAAATCTACAGCAGTAAATGAAGTATGCTTTTGCAAAGGAATTTACTTTAAGGGGAAATGGGATGCTCTTTTGAACTGTTGAGCCAAAAAGACGATCCAGGGAGATGTCACTTTTGAGTGTTGTGGGGGGTTTTTTTTATGTATTTCATCTTTATGACCTACCAGAAGTTTTCAGCATAGAAATATAAGTGAAAAGAAATACTTCAATTTTAACTATGTATTACAAACTTTGCTCTTTTTTTCCCTTAACTTCTTATTTTCTCCAGGTGGGTATTCTACACTATTTGGAAGAAACCAACTGACATCTGAACATAAAGATTATTAGAGATTATCCTAAATGTACAAGCTGCATGGAGCATATAGGCCTGCCACATGCTGCGTATTGGCATCTTGAACCTTTAAATTATATGCTGTAGATGATCCTGAAACTTAGTCATGCTATTGATTGTGAATTCTTTAAATGTTTTTTATTATTATTTTAATTTAAAAGCAAATGGAAAATGTATATTTTGATGAGCTAGGCTGTTATTTTTGAAAGTCAACTTAAAGATGAATAGGCAGCAAAACTGTATAGCTGCTGAATGCACTGAACCTTTAGAATGTGATCCTTTTTATTTTTTGTAGATCTTCACAAACTGATTAAAAAAATACATCTTTAGCATTTCACCCCTGAAGGGTGGTCCATGGGGTTTCTTTTTTTTCCTTCTTCTACCAGTTTTTTAATCCATGGTGTTTTTTAAGGTTGGAGGGTGTGGTTTGTTTTTTTCTTTTAAATGAATGCCACAGTGCTTCCATATAGAGGGGTGCATAACTAAAGAAAGGGGGGGGTGGGTGGAATCTTTTGAAAGGATACTGTAAATCCTTCATTGCAAAGAGGAGAAAGTAGCCTTACATTCTGTTTACTCTAGTATCATTCATCATTCCTGTAATCTCTTCTGCAGGAGAAAAATCTTTGACCTTCTGCCTCATGGAATTCTTTAGCTGCTGCTGTATTGATTATTTGGGTTTTGATATGGATTTAACTGTAGGTTATAGAGGCACTTTGAACTCTGTCAGCATGAAAATTAAAGCTGGTTTTCCATCCCACCACAGCGCAAGAAATTGAGTTCTTGTGAGCATACACTTATGGGAATTGCTAGGTTCTTGAAGAGGGAGAGGTTGCTTTAGAGGGCAAAGAAATGTGGGTGTGATCTAGATTCATGTGCACCAGTACTGAATGCTTTGGGGTGAGTATATGTACTTCAGTAGGGTAAGTCCTGGTCATATTGCTGCACATTCACCATGGTGTGTGGGGCTCTTGGTGAATCAGATTCACTTGCAGGGCAAAAACCAGTGGAAGCTATGTTGCATTGTAGCTTTGTTCTGAAAGATAAAGCCTTTTTCTTTAACCATTTCTCACATTATCTGAAAAGCTATGTTTTTGTAAGAATGTACTGTGTACTGACTAACATTTTGCTTTCAGTGGTTAAAAAGATCCCACTTGAAAGGAGGTAGGAAAGTACATTTCCAAGATAGGATAAAAAGTGCAGTATTTCCCTAAACACTCTTAATCCTGAACCGGAATGATGTTGTTTGCCTTCCACACCTAGTATTTACTTGTTCTTAGTTTTATTGGGGGGAGTTGATTTCTCCCCTGAGATACTGTTGATGAAAACAAAACAAAATCACTCCGAAGATCTGTATTCTTAAATCATTCATAAAGAATTTTACCATTTCCCATGTATACAAACTGTTCACAAAGTCTGAATAACCTATGTGGAATTCCAGAGTGATACTGGAAAACTTGCAAAAATTTGCTCTTCATTTGGTATATAATTATTTTTATATTGTACAGTTGTGCTGTTAAAATGCTTTCAGCTTGGAGAGCCAGTAGAAGTATTCTTCAGCCTTATTGTTTTGAACTATTGCAGTTAATGTTAATTTTTTTAATATACATGGGGAACACTTCTTCCATGGCCTACAGCTTCTGCATCACTAAATACTCCCAAAGAGCCTCCCTCTAAACAGGAGGATAAAGTGTCTTGGATTTCCCCGGGTGCTTTAGTTCTCTTGTGTACATCCCAGAAAATACCGTAATATTATTGACTGTAAACTAGTAGTGACCCTTCAAAATCCTTCTTTTTCAACTGATACATTATAAAGAGTTGGAGGACTGATTTTTTTTTTCTTTAAACTTTTTTAATGTAGTTTTTTAAGATAATAGGGGCAGTATAAAGCAATTCAGTGAACAGTGTATTTTTTGAAGTTGCTGAATTGATTCTGAGCAAATATATACACACTGTCAGTTTTTGTTTCTTGCTGTAGTGTAGATTTTTTAAAAAGGAAACCAAATCTGTGTTAGAACTTTCAAATGCAAACTGTTATAGCTGTCAGATTTTTTTTTTCCATGTTGAAGGCCAGTTGGAAAATAGCTATGATTGCTGCACTATGTATGCAAACAGTTCCCAAGATATAGTTAGCATTAGGGTTTTCTTAATTGTTCTTAGCACTAAAGGCTGTTTCCAGCTAGAAATGTGATTTAAGTAATTAAAAATTGATTGATGGTAGTTGTGCAAAGAGAAGACTGCTGGTATTGAAACGACTGCATCGCTGCAGTGTATGTGTTAAAATAAAGGTCCACTATTATTCCTTGTGTGTTTGAATTGTTAAATACATTGTGGATTCTGTGTTAAAATGACAGAATTCACAGGTATGATGCTTATCATTGTACCTTTTTTTTCTTGTCACCTAACAAACATTGAGGTACTTAATGGTCTGTTTATCTTTTCTGTCTCTCTCAGATTAATAAATTGTTACTTTCCGTATCTTATGCTCAGATAAGATAATCTTCCCCATCACTGTTCCATACTGCAGAGTGAGGCTTCACTGATCTTTGCCTAGAAGGAGTTCATTTTCTGTAGAGTACTGCAGATGCAAATTCTGTAGAGGTCTGTAAGATGTAGTTACTCTGCTGAAGTGGCAAGTTGGCTTTGGGTGGCAGCGTGACTTGTTGTGTGGCACAGAGAAAAGAGGCTTAGGAGAAATGAGGTATTCAGAATGATTCAGGCTTTGGCAGAGAAGTTGAGAGAACAGCATGAACAGGACAGGCACGTTGAAGTTACTCTGGCGTGTCATTCAGAAAGATTAATAATGTCAGACAATGAAAGAAGAACGTGACTTCTCAAAGAGGCTGTAGAGAGATTTACGTAAATTCCAGATAACTGGAAAGGAAAAGCATTTATGTCTAAGTACAGTGATAGCAGAGGCCTTGTTAGTTGGGGAAAAAGAAGAGGAAAGGCTTAACTTTGTGGGGGGAAAAAGCTGCATACAGACTTTGAGGGCTGGATAAAGACTAATTTTAGCTTGTTTACATGCAGAACAGGGAAGATGGATATCTCTTGCTTTATCTTCACTTAATAGTTTGAGGTGTTAACAGCTTACTGGAAGGAACAAAGCAAGGATCAAGTGAGAAGAAAATATTCAGTTTCTTATTTTAGGAATAGGAGACTCCAGATGATGTTGCATGAGGATAATAGGACGAAGAAGTTTACGAATATCGCCCACAGAGAAAAAAGGAGTAGCTGGAGTCATGAAAGGAGATGCTGAAGGAGCAAGCAAGAGAACTAGGAAAGGAAGTGCAAGAGTGATTAATAGTAGCATCATGCCACACAGAAGTGGCTTTTTGAAATGTGGGATACTGTAGGGAGCAAGGAGTTAGAAATATGGAATGGGAATGGTGGAAGGATGTGAAGGAGTTGATACAGAGGTCATACACTTTAGTGAACTTGAGTTTCAGAGGTAGAAATGCAGAAAGTAACAGGAAGGAAAGAAGAGGGTGAAATGCACTTCATAATTGGCAGCATAAGTGCTCCTGTGCAGTGTCTAAGAAAGAAAGGATGCAAGAGCAGTTAAGATGGGAATGAGCCAGGTGGAGGACCCATAAACAGGACAGCACAACAGATGTGGTGGGGATTTGGGGAGCACCTCTGGACATAAAAGAAAGGAGTGCTAGTCACACTGCCTAGCTTGTTCTCTGCAGAGATCAGAGAGAGAAGGAAGAGAGATTGGAAATGGTTGGTGTTTGTTCTTTTTCTTGTGTGTTGTTTGCTTGTTGTCTTTTTTTTTTTTTGGTAGTGGTGGTTTTTGTTTTTCCTTCTGAATAACATTTGCAAGATGGCTCCTGAGTATTACAGGAGGAAAAGAACATAAGTGAGATCATGACCAAAAGGAAACTATTCATATTATTCATATTAAGGAGTGTTTAGGGTAGACAGGTTACCTGAGCAAATAAATATGAACTTCCTGAAGCCCAAAGGAAGAGGGACTGTGGGATTTAACTGTCATGGGTTGTCACTGTGAGCGTGGAAGGGTGGAAGGCAGAAGCATACCAATGGCATCTGCTGTTTTCGCCTCATGAACTGGAAAAACTGATCAGAACTGGCAAATGCATGACAACAAGAAAAAACAAGCACTGCTACAGCCCTTACAGGGTTTTTCACCTGACTTCAAAGTGCAGTGACAAGTTCATTGTATGTTTCTTGAGATTAGTTTAATGGTCTTGGTGTTGAGTGCATGACACATTGTGTTCCATATTGCCAGCAGATTTACTTTGAAGGACTCAAAGACGAAAGCGTCTTATTGATGTATAATTGAAACATCTTAGAGTGAATAGTCTTCGTATATACAAAGACAAGCAGCAACAGAATTATAAAACAATAGTTGTAGAATAGTAGGTGAGAATAGCAAAGGTGAGTATATACAGCTCTGTGAAGCTTTTTTGATGTTCTTGTAGCTGCTAATGTTACCTAACACTTCCATATTTAACTTTCTTTAGTTATCAAAACTATTGGGTTTGTGGTGTGGTGTTTTGGTTTTTTTTAATTATTCCCTGCTTTGTCCAAATTCTGCTCTTGAGCTTCACACAGGGACATCCTGGGACCTAACTTCTTAATGACTGGCATATCTTCTAACACCTACATGTTTTTGATGTTTTATAACCACTGGTTAGTTATTTGGGGTGGAAGGATGGCAGATCTTTTTCAGGCAACAAGTTATTGACAGTTCATTGTTTAAAACCCCAATGAAGACTGACAGAATAATTAAAGGAACATGCATTGACTTCTATTTTTAAAAAAGATAGCATCCTTTATGACATTTTTACCTCTGTCATATAGTAAAAAAAGTTTATACTGCCATTATAAAATTATTTCCATATATATAACAGTTAAAAACTAGGGCAAGGGAAAGATCTCTGCTCACAATTTCTGGAGTTGTTTTTGAGACAGCCATGTGTCTTAAGAAGTTATAGCTGAGGTGCACTTTGCGCCTACCTCTTTGGGATTTTGACCTTCTACTTCGTGAAGCCCTGTGTGCCTTTACCCCTGTGGTGGCTGGGATCAGATGCCAGACCTCTGGTGATACAAAATGACTACATGGTTGAGCATGCCTAAGGTGGCTTTCCTTAGCACTACCTAATACTTGCTGCAAAGACAACATCTCCGGCCTTGACGTGCTGACATGTGAACAGTTACACCAAAACCATGGTAGATGGGCAGCTTGTAGTCATGTAGCTAATAAGCACCTACTCTGCTGTTCAGGAGCTGCATCCAGCAGATAGTGTTGCCTCCAGCAAGAGCAACAGCTGTTGATTTGGTAGCCTTGAGCTTTGGGCACACTTGTCGTACTTGGTCTGTCTCGTTAATCTTTGCAGGTACAAAGAAAGTGAGCTCAGGGAGGACATCCACATCTCCTGGAGACCACACTGATCTGAATACATTGGTGGCTTGTTGTCTTTTCGTTATGCACTCTTTATCTTGTCCCAGACACTGTTTCGGAAGGTACCTCAGAAGCAGAAAGCTGACCCAGCCTGCGTATGAGTTCCCTGCTGGTAGGGGGTGGGTGAGACAGTGGATACTGGTTGCCTGGATTCTTCTGGAGGACCATGTGCAAGCTGCGAGAATGCCTGCCTGGAACACCTTCAACCTAAAAAACAAACAAGAAAGCGATAGCTTTAAATGTGAGTGACTGGGAAGACAATAATAAACAGGGCAAGAGAGGAATTTAGTGCTTTCAAGGTAAGCAGAGAAGAGGCAGCCTTATTAAAGCTGAAGCTGCTTAGCCTGGAGGCATGAAAATATTGATAACTTTTGGAAGTTTTGTCCATAATAATGAGATTAGATTTAGCTCAAGAGAACAATCAATGTTGAACTGCTGCCAGAGCCTTTCTTATGTAGAATGTGTCTTCAGTCTATGGGTCATGCTAGAATTATTGTAAGAGCTTGCTCACAAGATGGACTTCACTACTAGGTTTAGTGAGACTAGATGATATAGTCCTCTTGTTGCCCTCTCTGTCTTTGAACTTCTGTTTCTAGATGTGCTGCAAATGCACATGAATATGCAGATGTATGAAAAATTAATTAGCCATAACTTCTCAAAGATGAAAAATACTTTTAACTTCCTTGACTGAATGGAGTGCTTTCTAAAATGTACTCAACCTAGTTTCCTCAGCACTACAGCTTGCATGAGGGGTTTGCTGTGAAGACATTTCTTCTGGTAGCTCTGCCATGTAAGTTGCCCCAGCTGTCTTCTTGGCTCTCCCACCTCTTTGTTCTCACCCTGCATTAGCTCCTCTGTGGCGACTTGCAGCTCTCCTGTGACTGTGTGGCAAACCGATTTTGTTAAAAATGAGACGATAGAGATATTGAAGGGAGATGGGGAGCAGATCTCACTTCAGCTGCCCTGCTGAAATAGCAATGAACCAGCAGGCCCATTTTAAACACAGATTGTGTTGCCAGACAAGCAGTTGTACTGACAGATCTGAGTGGGGTGCAGGTGTGGGAACAGGTGATGCAGGGTAGCAGGTCAGAGGAAGGTGCGGGATACAGGAAAAATGTTCCAAGTAAAGGTTGGAGCATCATAGTTTATACCTGCTTCAGAAATACAGGGGAAGAATTGTTAAAAGAGTTTTTACCCCTTGCTTTTTTGTTCTTGTTACTATTTTTCTCTAGTCTCATCTCCTGAACCATTTATAGGTCCCTTCCAAATTAAGATATCCTATGATTCCAGTCATCCAGAAGTTTCAAATTGATTCTGGAGGCAGCTAAAAAGTGATCCAGCAGAAACTGCACGCCACTTTGGTCTAATGGGAAAAAACTTTACCTGTGCCAATATGCTGTGTATAGCTTTTGTAGGGGGGTGTGGTGTTTTCCAGTTAAACTGGCTGCCATTCACAGTTTCAAAACTCTGAAATAAAATTTTGTTTGTGTTAGTAATTTAACTCTCCCAGTTAATTTGGGGTAAATAGACTGATTTTGTTGTTTTCTGAGGTTAGGCTAAAAATTATGATAACACCACTCAAATTTTAAATGCTCGTTCTCACAAGGGGTTTGTTTCAAGAATATGTGGGCAGCACCCATTTCATGCAGTGTGAGCTCCCTGGCTATTGATCTGCTTTGCTATGTTCTTTAAAAAGAAAGGAATGAGAGACCTATTGTTTCATTTTATTTACACTATGAGCAAAAATCAACACCGTGGTTTCAGATCCACACACAAATACATGTTGTTACAAAGGTAAGCCCCTGCTCAATGAGCTGCAGCTGGAAGGAAGCTGTGTGGGACACAGTGAGCGTGATTTCCTTCATCTAGCAAAAGTGCTTCTCCATACTGAATGTGTCATTTGGGCAAGCAGAAGAACGTGACCTAAGTCTGGGTTGTTCTTGTGACCAGGCTTCTTGGGCCCTGCTTGGCTGCCTGGTGGCAGCAGGTAAATAATTTTCTCAGTGAGTGGCAGGAATTTGGCCTTTCTCAAGCATTTGGTTGTGAGCAAATTAAATATATCTGAACTTCATTTTATGTCATGCCCATCAAAATGCATTTTAATAGCTTTAAAGGTTTTATAGTGCTCACAGATTCATGTAGCAGTGGATGAATTTCAGGTTTTTTATGTAACTTGAAATAGTGCTTTACAGTTGCTTTTATCCCAGGATATAGTGAAGAAAAATAGATGGTTAAAATAAAAACAGCAAGCCATAAACATTTATGAAATGTGGTTGAAAACACATTATTCCTCTTAAAAGCATGTTTTCCGAAGGCAAAGGCTACAATGCCCTAAGAAAATGCATCATGGTGTGAAAGCTTGGATGGGACTGTGAGTTTATCTGACTCAGAATGAAATGAGCTTTGTTTGCATCATTCCTGATAATCTGTTCTGATGCTCTGAAAGGTGTTGAGTAGTGACTGCAAAGCTGGCATATGACACTGTGTTTTCTCAGACTGCTGTTCTAGGGTAAGATTTGGTACCAGATAAAGTTAGGAAGTGCCAGTGTAAGAGGAATAGGAGTCTAGGAAGTGTAAGAAAAACCTGTGAGGAAATGGAGGTATTTTACATAAAAATCGCTGATAGCCTTGGCTATGTGACCACATCCTGGCTGACTACAGCACAGCCTGGGATCCTGATCTCTCTGTCGCCCCCAACATGCTGTGATTCTCATCAGGTTCTTGTGTCAGTGTTCTGCCCCTGGGCACCCTGAATGTGGGTGCAGGTTGTGCCCAGGTGTGGAATTAAGTCACATTTGGGAAGCCAGTAGGAAATTCTCTTATGTGTCTTAGTCCAGATGTAGCCTGGGTGCAAGTGCTTTCTCTCCGGGTTGGGAAGGTGAAAAGTGCCCCTCCAGGCTCTTATATTCTCTCATCAAGAGAATACTCCTAGTTAATTTCTGGAAACTTCTGCCCTGGCTATGGAGTTTTGCCTAGGGAAAGCAGTTGCTATTAGTATGTTCTGGCTGATCTTATTTCTGTTCATAGTCCAAATTGAAGATAGTTATGACTAATTTAAGTGAAAATTGCAAGATAGCTATCACTATTACTTTTAATAAAAAGCACAGTCTTCATGAAAGTTTAACTTGGGCATTGTTGTAGAATTGTATAATGAATCTCCCATTTCAGTCAAACAGTTCAACCAAGGAAGACACTCATAATGTTTGCAGTAATTAAAAACCAAACAAACAAAAAACCCCAAACATACACACAAAACCCCACAACAAACAAAAAAAACAAACAAAAAACCTGACATGAGCAGAAATAGCATCAAATTATTAGAGATCAGTGAATTCATCAACATATTTTAGTGGGTGAAGATTCTACCACTGGAAGTGCACATTGAAGCTAAGGAAACTTTGTAGAAGACTGTGATCCTTTCTGCAAGCTTTAGCAATTGATGTAGTTTTTGGTCAATATGACAAATACGCTTGATCACAACTAATTTCATAGCACAATCAAATATCTAAGAGTAGCTAGTTAGAGGTATACAGAGATGCTTCCATTGGAGGGTCCCTAGTCCTGCTACTTGTTCTCAGGTTCTAGCAAATGTTTATTGGGAGCAATACCATGTAGTGGTCCAGATTTTGATGTTTAACAAGCAGTTTAGATGCAATCGACACAAAGGTCAGTACCAAAATCCTCATTCTGATGACAGTCTTGCCTTTCACTTTTTCCTCAGGGGTAGATAAAGACAGTGACAACGTATTGCTGGTGACTTTTTCTTCCTGCAGCCTCTCAGCAGCTGCAGATTCACACCTTTGTCAGAGCTTCCCTTCAAATTCACATCACTGCATTTATACTTCTTCTGGCCTGTAATGACTAAGGTGGCAAAGTTGTGGGTGTCTTCAGCACTGTAACATCACTGAGTCTTTGGATCCCCTTAAAAGCTTCAACCACTTTTTCTAATGCTATTTTAACTTTACTGCCAAGTTTCTATTCCGTTTTTCCTTGTTACAAATAGAAGCATGAGTATTTTTCTTAATTATTCTACTTAGTGCAGGAACACTTGTCCTCATGCAATATTTTTGCTATACTAGGGATTGAAACAAAGTAATCCAGGATACCTACTTTCCTGCTCAATTGTATGCAGGGATGTCACGAAAGAAAATCACTGTGTTTTTTCACTGGTCCCAGATAAATCCTCCACCCAAGCACTGAAATAAACTTGAAGCTGGAACACTCTTCAAATTTAGTGACAATCTAAAGCACTGACTTTGAGAAATGTATGGATACAGCAAATAGTCTATGTCAGTGTCCCCAGGTTTTACTCAAAATTTTGCTTTGTTTTTGATCTAGTTTGATTTAAATCCATAAAAATGTAAGCTGGTGATAAATCTGTGTGGTTTTTAGCCTTGTGTTAATAGGAAAAAAATAAACACAAAGCTTTATTTTAAAAAGAGATGTTGGAAATTTCAGGGAAAGGCTGTCAGACATAGCAATTTGGTTCGTGTAGATAATTATATTTAGTGCCTCACTGTTTGGTTCTTGAGGATTTCTATGACTTCAGGAAAGCAAATGTTTAGTTTTGCTGATTCTGTCCCATGCTGTGGTTTCAACCTGGTCTGTCTCTGGCTTCTGCTTTCCTGAGAACTTGATGATCAAGTGTATTTAAACCCTCCTGAGGTGCTGCTGTACATCATTATTAAATATGGCCGTAATCACTGAAGTAGCACCAGGACAGGGAGAAGAAGAACAGATGATACCTAGAAATACCTCTGCTGAACAAGAGGCCCAAAGTCTCATGTTGTTATGGGGCTTTGTAGATAGGACATCATATTTAATGTGGGATTTCTCTAGATTTTAACTGTGTGCAAAGTTAATTGTAATCTCATTTTGAGATGAGGGAGAAGGGGAAAATAAAAATATCCATTTGAGTAAAATGCATTCACATAAAACTAACTTCTGGCTGTAGCAATACCCTGGAAAAACAAGGATTTTTTTTTTTTTTTTAAGACAGCCTGTTCTCCTCTGAGAACAGAGGTTATGCAGTTGTGCTTTCCCTACCTCTGTCCCCACTGCCTCCAGCACAGCTTTGCTCAGTAACCCTTGCTTGACCTTGTCAGCAAACTTTAGCCAGATTTGTCAGAGAGGATTTGAGCTCAAAGATATTAAGTTCTGTCAACTTTTTGCCTGAGTGGAAAGGTCTCTTGTTTCTGCTGTAAAGGCTTTACTGTGATTAGGCACAGGAGAATTCGTTGTGCAGAGGGATGTGTCTGAATGGCCCACGTGTGAGAATAACTTTCAGCAGAGCTGGTACCTTACAGCACTGCTGAGCTCCACTGCCTTGAGTAGTAACACACGAGGAAGAATTTTAGTCCATTTCTGCAGGTTTTCTACGAAGGTCAGCAGAAGCAAGTGAGCAGATTCCCTCATGCAGTGACCAGGAGCCTTCAGTTACCTGTTCAGCAGCACCTTTGTGGAGCAATTCCTCTGCTCCTGACTTCAGCTGCCTCTGGGTGCTGCTGCTCCTGAAGATAGATCTGTGGTGGTCTGCTGATACCTTTGGAGATCCATGTGGTAGCATAGGCAAGAGCCTTTGCTTCTGCAGCGGCAATTGTGCTTCTTGGAGACCGGAGGGGACAGCAGGGAGATCTCTTTGGTAGGGGCTGAAACCAGCCAAATGCAGGCCTGGTGGTTCTCCTCTTTTGATTTCAAAACTTGGCGAATGTCTCATTACACACCTGAAAATTCATCCGTGAGACACAAACTCAGCAGAAATCAGGCTTCTGTGCTTCCACTGTTCGCATAAATAGTCTTTGACAGCTGTGAGTGTAGATCTGGACAGAGCAAAATAAGTGGGTAAAGCTGTGGTGGCCCTGATGCAATATTAAAAAAAAAAAACACCCCAAACCCAAAAACTAACACAATAACAGCGAACAAAACAAACCAACAAACAGATAGTTGTGGCTTGTTTGCACCCATGCACCTACTGCTGTGGCCACTGGAAATGTCACATTTTGCAGCAATGCCTTTTTCAATGCCCTTTCAGCTTATGTTCATAGATCGTATGAAAAAAAGCAGGAAAATTGCTGACAGTTACTCCAGAGTATGTTTTCTATTTATTAATCACCAATTAACCTGCCTTTCTGCAGTCCATGTGCACTGGATATGGGCTTCAGGTTTAATCTATACAGTGGGATGACATGACTGTGCACGTGTGATGATTATAGTGTGAGTGTGGCCTTTAGAAAAAGGAGTGTTTTTTTCAGATATAATTTAATGTACTACTTGAATAAAATTTGCTCGAAGATCTAAAGCAGTTGTTCTTTCTGCTTGAGAACGTATGCATTGTTTCATTTAAGTGCTCTTTCAAAAGCAGCTCTAAAAAAACTTGCAAACTTGAGTGGTTTAACTTTAATCATCCCAGATGTTGCAGTTTGGGTTAGATACAAGCACCTTTTGATCAGAGAACGCAACGTTTCCTGTAGCAGGGACAAGTTCTTCTTGGAGTAATTAGAATAGCTTAGCCTACTTGGAATTAAAAAAGAAAAAAAAAACACCACCATGATTTGGGGAATTAGGTGTAAGAGGACAAAGTTTTCTGCTTTCCAGGGTGTTCTATCCACAGTTATAGTTAGTGGAAAAAAAACTTGCTGCCAGCTGCGTTCAGAGCCCTGCAAAGGCTGTTGGCTCTTCAGTTAATGACCCACATTCTCACAGCTTCACTGAGACCTTCTGTGATGTGGCTGTTCCACTGGAAAACAATGGAATTATTTATTTCCAGCTGTATCTGTCGCATGAATAAAGGACAGTATTGTGCCAGAGTGTGGTTGCTCTTGGCTGCAGTATGGAAATTTAGGGGCTTTTGTAGCCAAGAGAGTATCATTTATAAGATTCAGAGATCTGAGGACGAATGGCCAAGCTGTCTTCAAATGCAACATGTTGGGTTTTTCTCAAGCACATTGTGTGTACGTAAAGCCCAGTTGGCCAATGCTGGCTACGACAGCTGCATAGTTTGAAAAAAATATTCAAGGCCCCATAGTGGAACACTTGAAATAAGTTTAAATACAGCCTTTGCTCTGACCCATGCTAATTAATCTCTTTTAACCAAGCCAGTTTATGCCTCCGAATACACCCTTAACTTCACAGGCTATGCTTCCGTGCTTTTTCTGCTGAAGCCACTCGAGCTGTGTCTGGTGGCTCTGCCTCCAGCAATGTGGGAGTGGCTATATTCTTCCCTCTACCAAGAGCTGAAAATGTTGTGTAGGGTGTCATCAAAGCTGTGATGCTTTGATTATTAAGTGCTTCTGTTGAGCTTAACTAATTGCTTTAAGGTAACCTGTCAGTTGCCTGCAAGATTGAACAAGTCTTTAATGTGCACCCGTGAGGCAAACGTCTTCTGAGAAAATGTCTTCTGTAAATAGTGTGTTAGTGTAACCTAATATGTTTTACATGCATTATTTTGGTTTTTTACACTTAAATAACTTTTTTTTTTCTGTCTGCATTAAAAGTACCAGTAATTGTTTTAATAAGTCTTGAAGTTACCTAAATGCAAGCAAGTCAAAAATGTTTTACGGTGCTTTGGCTCATAGCAAGCAAGTCTTTTGGCAAGCTGGGGCTGAATGTGTGCTGACCTTATGCTGTTATTCCAGGTTCAGTGACACCTATGTAACTTTGGTTTTGACCGTTGCCAGTGAAAACGAAGCAAAACATGGGGGTTTGTGTGTCTATTGAGTAATCAAACCTCAAAAAATAGGAACATCGTTGAGCCAAGCTGTGTGGGGAGAAAGTGACACAGTATGATTGTTTTTTTAGCTCAGAGCAAGCACTCTTGCCTAATTCTTGGCATAATTGATGGAAGTGAGAATTGTGTTTGCTTGTGAAAGAGTAAGATAATACACGTATGCTTGTATTTACAAGTGTATGTTCATGTCTACGCATGGACACTTACATATCTGGACAGACTGTTTCTAGAAACTGGGACAGTCTTGCCGTGGTTCAGCCCAGAGGGTTTGCTTGTTCTTGCATATGTGTTTGGGTGGAAATGTTTGTGTATTGTCCCAGCGTTGTTATAAGTGCCAGACCGATCCCGTTATTTGAATGAGATCTTGGTCAGAGACAATTCTGAGTGAATGAAGAGTGATTTAGAGGAGGTTGCATTTAATTATTACTTTTTTTCTCCAGTCTGTCTATTCAATGCTTTATGAATGTTTAACAGTCTTTGCACAGCCTCATTAAGTGCCTTATTGGGCTATAATAGCCAGGAGTGCTGTTAGCAGTTCTAGCAGTAAGCATGGCCATGTATAGTGTATCTGTCAAAGAGCTGCTGCAGTTGTGATGAGCAAGGCAACCGAATCCTAGTGCACTCATCAGAAACACATATCAAATTCCACAAACTTCTGTTACTGATCAGCAGTATCAAAAAGCTAATTCACGTGTGTTCCATGCACCTTTTCAAATACTGCCAGAAGTGGAGCTCTGCAGCTGTTGCCTGCAGCTGTTTGTGTTTTAGCCCTAATTTCGTAGTTCTATATGTGCTGGAGAAACCAAGATGAGTTAGTTCCTGACTATAACCAGGCTCTATAGCCAGAGGGAGGGGCACTCATGCTATGCTGCAGTGTGAATATGCCCACAAACCCAAACTTCAAAGTCATCCTGTTGCTGGCAGCTGATTTATGATTTTTGTTGTTGGTTTTCTTTGCCAGAAGGATCATTTGCTGCTTGGGGCTGACTCTCCCAGAGGAATGCTGTAGTGGAGCTTACTGGTTCTCACCTTCTCTTTGGCTGTTTGGGAGAGGGGACTGAATTGTCCGGTGTCCCTCTTATTTGCTTCCATACCTCCATTTTCCCTTATCTCCCCCAAATTTTCCTGAAGGAAATAGCTGGTTGCTGCTTTGCACTGCTGAAAGCTGTTCTTGGTTTCTGGCCTGACATTGTCCTAGAGAGAGACCATGCCTTGAAAGTAAAATTCTGTTAGTGAAACACTAGTAGAGCGTGATTTTTCAGTACATGCTAGTCCTTCTCCAGGGCTCAAAAATTTAAAGTTATGAAGTATGGAGGAATTTGGGTGGGTATGTGATCACTTAGTGTTAGTTGGGGGAATATAAATGTGATGGACAGTATACATAGATCTAATAACTCTCCAGCATTTGTACTGGCGGTGGTCCAGTACTGATTTAGAAGGAAAACTGTCAGGCAACCAACAGCAAATGCTTGCCAAAGGGCCCTTTTGAGATTTACTCAGCATTTGGATCGTGGGCAAGTTTGATTAGGTTGTTGAGATCACAGCATGTTTGTGCATTTTGTGTCAACACCCTGCCCTTTTGGCAGGACCTTTGAGACTCCTAGTGGTTTCTGATGTGAAGCACCAAGGTCACTTAAATACCTTCTCAAACTTCTGCTGGTAACAGACGTGCTGGGGATTGTTTATAAACAGGGATCTGCTCACAAACATGGAGTTATTCATGCATGAATAGGAGCTCTTGTGCTGGGAGGTACATGCTCCTTCTAGTTCTGTGGCATCATTTCCCTCTTCTTCCTCAGCTGATGGATGTCAAACATCATGACTGAAATGTACAGTACAAGTAGGCATGTGAAAAGGGAAAAAAGCTTTTTTTGTGTTCTGTGCCAAGCAGAGATGAGAATGTCCTCCTGGAGCTTACTGACAAAGGGGGATGGGAATAAGAAACGAGGACTTTTTTTTTTTTTTTTTTTTTTTTTTTTTTTTTTTTNCCCCTCCCAGACCCTAGCCAGGCTGTAGAGTGGGTTGAGGAGTGGGGGGCTTCAGGAACTTAGAACTCTAAGTCTTGTGGATGAAGTGAGTTTTCTCTTTATGTCTGTGCAGATGCTCCCAGGGAAAAAAACATTTAGTCTCCTTACTGATAACTTTGCTATCAAACCCATCTTGTGACATATGCCTTTCTTCCCTTTCCTTGCACAGTTTTGTTGTTGTTTTTTTTTTTAATCTGGATGGGTGGGGCCTGAGATAAGATAAATCGGTATAGAAGTAACTCAGACACACAAACTGCTATTGGGAGCACAATCATGTTCCTTCCTCTCCCTGCATCCTTATGTTTTGTGTGGTAGTTCAGCTCTGGAGGAAGTGAGAGCTCCTCAGGGGCTGAATGTCACAGTCAGCTCAGAGAAATCACCTTGAAATGATTTATTTTGTTATTTGACGAATGGGGAAACCTTGCCACCTGGAGAGAGGATCGTCAAGTCTAAGCCAGAAACTGGGAAATCCATATGAACAAGGCTTATTTATTTATTTATTCCCCACTAACTTGAAGTGCCAAATAGATACTTTCCACTAAGCTCATAGTAGTACTTGACTTGGAAGCACAGGATTGTCTCCTAAGATTCACTGTGTATCAGCAAAGGCTGAAATATCTTTCCTGGAAAAAAAAATAAAATTAAAAAAATCTAGCTTTTAAAGCAGTACTATTCTGTAGGTTGAGCTGATTATTGCTTTGTGCTGCATGACTGTGATTTTTGGCACACAGTGTCACATACCAAATTCCCAAAATAAAATGCTACATGATATTCTAAGAGCTCTTAGGAAGCTTTAAAAAGGGATTTGTCCACTGAGTGGGTACCTTTTCTGGTGAAGCCAAATGAGGCAGCACGAATGGTTTAAGAGGAGGAAACTTTACTCAGTAGATAATTAGTCTTTTTAAATAAGCACAAGGGGGAGGAAAAGAAAATCCTTCCGTTGATGTTGTGTTTGTAAAAGTTGTCAACAATCCCGCTTTGATTGTAAAGGGTTTACAGCTATATGTTTGAATAGCTAAAACATCTGTTCAGCAACGTTGTGAAATCTTTGTGTTTAGAACCCCGATAAGGGGGATCTGCTGAGCAATTGGCTCATTGCAGCTCTACAGGCAGCACAGGCTGTACATACGGTGGTCACCGCTTGCCTTTCCTCCTCCTGGACAGAGGAAAACGTAGGAGACTGCTACTATTTTATGTGTGATTTTTTTTCCTTTGAGAGAGAGAGCAGGAAGTGCTTTGGAAATGGTTCATGATAGAAACCTGGAGTTGTAAATAGGAGAGAGGAGGAGCAGGAGGAGAGCTCATGGGTGCAGTTTGTGAACAGTTGAAATACTGATACCACAGCAGCAGAGGGAAACCCGAATTCTGCGACAGCGAGCGTGTCCCAAGCCATCCCGATGGAAGGAGAGACGGCACCCGAGGCCAGGAGAGCGGCCAGCAAAGCCACACGCATCGCCCTCGGCGTCTTCGTGAGTGGCACTGTCGTGCTTGGCACCGCACTTTTTTTGGGTAAGTGAAAACGTTGAAGCTAACCCAAACGTAACCCTCCGCAGCCTGCCCGCTTGGTGTCACAACGTGTTTTGGTGAAAATCTTGGTCTCTTCTTCTTCTTTCTGCCCCCCCCAATTTTATATTTATCCTGAAATGGAAACATGTCAGGATAGAGACTTGTTTTGGGAATGTAAGAAGTGGAAGTTGCAATGTGAGCTCGCATGACTTTTGAAAGCCGAATGTAAATCATCTACTTAATTGAATGTATTATAGCCGGAATTGGATTCTGTTGAAGAATGGGGAATAACGGGTGAGATTATGCACATAGGTAATTCTGACTGCAAACTTGCAGGTTGTAATCAATGTGGGTTAATATTCTCTGTTTTCTGAATATGAATCTGTAGTGTGCATACTGTATGGAATCTTTTGGGCTTTTCTTCATTTGGTTTTCATTTAGGGCTTGACTACAGTTCCTGTAGAAGGCTTCAATAATGCATATGCTTGCACATTTTTTAGATTATTCTGTTCTTCTATGACAAATTGCAAAGTCGTCTTTGCAAAAATCATAGAGTGCATCCAGGATAAAATGAAAATGTTTTGTTCAGATTTATAAGCTGTAACTGGACACAATAGAGAAGGAGTTAGTTTTTAATCTCCAGGATTTGGAATCATCTGTAGATTAGTTTTGCTGGAATATTACATGGAAGCATATACCTCTACCTATAAAATGAGGTGGAGAAGTATAAATGTACCCAGAAACCGTGAAGGAGAGAAGAAAAAGCAGTGTTGTATCCTGTAAGAGCTCAGAAACAGATCCTCTTCTGGAATAATTCAGCCCAAATTTTCATTTCTTTAGACCAGCACAGATTTCCCTGCACTGGAGGGAACTTAGCCTCTAAAGCATATCCTTTGCTTCCTTCTGATCCTTTATCTTGTGATCTTGGCTGAAAGATCCGCTTTGTTGATGATGACAACAGAGAAAATTTTTGCAGGTTTTCTGCAGAATATTTAAAGCATCAGGCTTGCCCTTAGTGTAGAGCAAATTCTTCAAACATTTGCGTGCATGTAACTTCTCTGTATGTGAGTAATCACACTCAATTCAGCAAAACTCTTTATAAACTTGAGCAGGATTAAATCCTCAACTTGATAGTGAAAAATATTCGTACTCAATTAAAAAAAAAGTTAAAGAATACAGTATCAAACACCAAGCAGAGTTGGAGAGATGTTGTTTTTAGTAGTACATTGTTTGTTTATTGCTTGTGAAAAGCAATAGACATTTACCACCGTATCTTGTCAGAGATAGAAGTGCTTTAACCATAGACCAGAGATGAAAATTCAAGCCAATATATTAATTCTTAAAAATAGTTTTCCAGGTGTACTGATGCCTATTCTGTAGCCAGGGATCCAGTGTTAAAATTTTCATTGGCATAACAGCTAAGAAAATTAAAATTCTGGCATTGGGTCAACCAAAATGTTTTTAGAATTTGTTTGGAAACTGTCTGAGGCTTTCAACCAAATGAATAAAGGAAAAAAAGTTAAATTGTTGTGGTTTTACATTTTGCCAATGCGATGTTTCCATGTTTCATTGTGACGCTGTGTTTTGTTTGTAAGTTTGAGTTTAACTCTCTTCTTCTAGTTTTGCTAAATTGTAGGAAAGGAGACCATTATTTCTGGTCATGTGAAGCATCTCAGGCACATCACAATGTCTTTTTTTCTTCAGTTTTCATCCGGTCTATAAAACTTGCTCTTTCTGGTAGACCTGAAACAATTTCCCTTCAATTTTCCAGCCTGAGGAGTGAAACATAACCTTCTCTTGCCTCTGTTGCTTCTTCTTCTCAGAGTTCCTACAACTCTAAGAGGAATCTGGGAGAACCATGTATTTTTATTTACCATTACTTGCTTGTAGCAGCTGTAGCCCTACTGTGATTTCAGCAGAGAGCTACCAGGGGATGCACTTGTCACCATGCAGGGTCCTGCCTGTGGTTCTCTGGATGGTGGGGTGGGCTGTGGCAGGACAGGAGCAGCCTCCTCCTGGGGAGCCAGGGCCAGAGCACAAGGAAGCAGATTGCTCTCCAGTTCCCCTGGGCAACAAGTCAAGCAGCTTTGAACCTCAATTTGGTAGCTGTTACTACTGACTTGGTAGCCTTTTTGGACTTCTCATATTACAGGAACATCTGCTTTGTTTGCATCTCTGTGTTTGTATGCCTTTGCCTTTTTCAGATTTTGGGGGGGGGGAGGGGGGAACTGAATTATGGTGTACATTCGCTTAGGAATCCGGAAACAGGCTCAAAGAGGAAGAATCTGAGACACTCGGTGTTATAACCACAACTGTAGGTAATAACGTAATGGTTAATTCTCTTAACAACAACAACAAAAAGACAAGGGAACAAAATCAGGCAGTTTTTTCAATCAAAATTTGCAGATAATTAAAAAGGAATCATTACTATCAAAGAATTTTTATTAACTTGCTCTAATGATGAAATTATAAATGAAGCAAAACTAGTTGAAATTGTATTTTGCTTTGATTTGTAGGTATCAAAACCATGAGGGCTACTTCTGATTCTTTTTCATTCTCCCTCATTTTCTATCAAGTAGAAAAGAATTAACTGGTGTCTGTGATTTTCCTTCATTTCTCTGCTTTGTTAAGAAAAAACTCTGACAAACTTTCAAGACCTGGATGGGTTCTAAAAGGGTACCTTTAAAGCAGGGAGAAGGTGAATCGTTCAGTGTTGCACTCTTACCTAACAGGCACATTATCCATTATTTGTATTTCACATGGCTCAATCATGTTCTGGAGATCTTCACTTCTCTATTTTCTACTGTTCTTCAGTATTCCAACTGCAATCTTTATATGTCTCAAAATCTCGTGTATTTCTTGGCTAACTTACAAGGGTGGTTGAAGTGTTGTGTTTCACTGAGTCAGTGCAAGCTTTGGTAAAGTTGTCCAGAAGTAGTTTTACATTCTCAATTTCTAAGAAAAATTTATTCGAAATTCAGCCATTTCTTTCATTAATTGTCGTAAAACCTATGAGGTTGGAAGAGATGAAACAGTTTCATTTTCAATTCTAGCTTTAGGTTTTCTATAGTAAAATTTTCCTATCCCTTTTGAACGATATATAGCTACAGGCTAAATTACTGTACAACTATCAGCACTGGTAAAGCTACAATACAATACCTTAATATATTCCTTTGTTGAGGTCTGTAGGTTTGTGTTTGGGGTGTGTGGTGGATTTTTTGCTTGTGGGTGTGGTGGTTTTGTTTGTTTGTTTGTTTTGGTGGGGTTTTTTTGTTTTGGTTTTCTTTGAATTTTTTTTGGCTGTGGACTGAGTTAAGCTAATGGATATAACAAGATTTTTTTTTTTTTTTTATGTCTACTGAGCACGTCTACTGAGTCTTATTTCATCTACTCCTCAGGACTCCCCCATCCTCATCCCAAGTATCAATTATCTGCATATTTGCTGCCTGACAGCAGTGTCTGAAATTAGCAATTCCTATACTTAAGTTTCAGTGGCAGCTCTAATACATATTTTTAAAAGATGAGCAAAATTAACTGACAATTTTGTAGTTCTTGTCAGCAAGGTTTTTGGAAGCAAATACAATTACCATATGTTCAGGAGCCAGTTCAGACAGAAACTGTGCTGTGCCTTATAAACCACAGCTGTCCCTGTGCCCATTGCTATCTAGTTTATTCCAGGCTGGAATAAGGGGACCCTGAAAGTGTCCTCTCAGTGGTGGGTCATGCTAGTCAAGCCAAGCAGCACGGTGCTGCTGCAGGAGGAGGTGCAGGAGGGCAACGCCAGCCCCCGCCAGCTCAGGAGGAGCCATGAAAACCCTACCTGTCTAGGTAGCTCCATGTTGCATCACCACCTGTGAAAGATGAGTCTCTGGAGATTGATTAACAATGATTAATTGTTTGTATCATGGTGGTGTTCACCATCCATGAGTAAGGCTGAATCATTGAATGTCCTGAGTTGAAAGGGGCCCACAAGGATCAAGTCCAACTCCTGTCCCTGTGTATGACACCCCCACAGTTCACACCATGTATCTGAGGGTGTTGTCCAGTCTCTTCTTGAACACTGTCAGGCTTGGGGCCATGACAACTCCCTGTGGAGCCTGTTCCAGTGTCCACCACCCTCTGGGGGAAGAACCTTCTCCTCATGTCCAACCTAAACCTCCCCTGGCACATCTTCCTGACATTCCCTCGGGTTCTGTCATTGGTCACCAGAGAGAAGAGATCAGCATCTGCCCCTTCTCTTCCACTTGTGAGGAAGCTGTAGCTGCCATGAAGTCCTTCCTCAGTCTCCTCCAGGCTGAACAAACCAAGTGACTTTAGCTGCTCCTCATACGGCTTTCTCTCCAAACCCTTCACTAACTTCATGAAGTGTTGTTACTCCAAGCACTGTGGAAACATACAATGAGAGGCATCCCATGCTCCATGCTGCCTTCCAGCAAAGTGTCACAGTTTGATTGCAGGGCAACAATAAACCGTGGCAGATGCTTTGTTAACCCCCTCTCTGCCCCCCAGCCCTCCCCCACTTCCCACTAAAGAGAAGTGATAGGAGGAAAAGAGAGACAGACTTGCAAGTTGGAAAAAAAACAAGTTAAAGATATTTTACTAATGCTACTAATAAAATAGAGAGAGTAATACAAAATATACAAAACCAATCCTGAATTCCTGGGCAAAGCTCAGCACTGCTCCAGCAGCTGCAGGGCAGGTACCCGGAAGCCCTGGGTTGGACTGCAGCAAACCAGAACTGGATTNGAAGTGTTGTTACTCCAAGCACTGTGGAAACATACAATGAGAGGCATCCCATGCTCCATGCTGCCTTCCAGCAAAGTGTCACAGTTTGATTGCAGGGCAACAATAAACCGTGGCAGATGCTTTGTTAACCCCCTCTCTGCCCCCCAGCCCTCCCCCACTTCCCACTAAAGAGAAGTGATAGGAGGAAAAGAGAGACAGACTTGCACGTTGGAAAAAAAACAAGTTAAAGAAATTTAACTAATGCTACTAATAAAATAGAGAGAGTAATACAAAATATACAAAACCAATCCTGAATTGCTGGGCAAAGCTCAGCACTGCTCCAGCAGCTGCAGGGCAGGTACCCGGAAGCCCTGGGTTGGACTGCAGCAAACCAGAACTGGATTCAAGGATGCAGGGTCTGTCACTAGGCCTCAGATTGCAGGGACGCAGGCAGGGTCTTCCACAGATGTCAGCCATAGTCGAAGAGGGACGAGACCCTCATGATCACCCACTTTTATATTGTGTTATGATGTGGATGGGATGGAATACATAGTTGGTCAGTTTTAGTCACCTCTTCAGTTTGCTCCTCCTTGCTTACGGGACGTGCATTTTCATCAGCAACCTTGTGTTCCGTTGCTATGTCTGCCCAAACACGTATCCAACTTCAGAAAAGTGCAGTTACTTAGAAGTACTTAGCTGAAAGGAAAGTTCACTAAAAGAGAAACTGGCCTTGTTTTTAGCAAAACCAGGATGCAAAGACAGAGGAAGGAGAAAGCAGGTACAGGAGGGGAAAATAATTTGTTACAAGCTGCAATATTTACTTAAGATACATTTTAACTGTTTTAAATCAATGCAGTCAGAGAGGTATTAGGGCCAGAGCTTGCACTGACGTTTGAATGATCAAGAATCCAACACTGGGCTGCAATAGTCAAAATTATTTACAAATGGTCTCATTACAGTCTTCTATTTTGCAGTTAGCCAAGGTATTATAAAGTTTCATCCGAAGCAACAGTACTGTTTGACCTCAGAATGCATTGAAGCTGGTAAGCAACAATTTTATCCTCTCTGTTATATCATGATTATAGTACATTAATGAGATATTTATACTGTTTAAAATTTTTTCCATTATACGTTTTACTCAGAAAGCTTCATTAACAATGAGGGGGGGAAAAAACCCAAACTTTTTTTAGAAAGTCACTGTTTATGTTGCTGCAGATCTGCTTATTTTCTACAGTTAAAATTCATGTTTTAAATTGTGTTAACTCTTTTCTGCCTGGGTTAACTCAAAGTTTCCCATAGGGTTTATTTTTTTAATAGGAAACAAAACATTGGGTGACTTGACCTTCATGTATATTTTGTTGTTTCCTTCCCAGCAGTTGGAAAACTAGCAAGTGTGTTGTTAAGCACAGAAATGCTTTAGGGCTAGATCTTGCGCAATTGTAATGTGATGACTACAACTCAAAATCTGCAGCTCCTTCCATGTTGGCAGGTTCTTTTTCCCTCACAGAGATACATGTGGTAACACTTATAGAGCTGGGTCATCTGTTAGTATAATATTGAATGTGATCTAAAAGGCCTGGGCTTGGTAGGACCTGCGAGAGACCTGTTTTGCATTGGTCAGTTTTGACCGAGTTTTGCTCACACAAATTCAAGGAGAGTCTTGTCATTGAGTGTAACAAGAACACAGATCAAAGAATAGTTACCAAATCTAGAAATCTGCCCCTAGAGCTGTTTTATTGGAAACATAGTGGATGTTGCATGAACTTATAAGAGTATTTATTTCCATCCTGAATCATATTAAGCTGATACTGTCAGGTGTTTGGCATGTGTTTGAAAAACCGTCAAATTCCATGTGGCTCCATAAATTGAAAAATTTCCAGATCTCAGTATTAGCAAGACTTGTCATTCTGCTTGACTTCTGTGCTGAACTGACAGTGCTCTTGGCCGCCCTGGGCACCACCCTCCAGAGCCAACTCGTGAATGAGTGCAGAATATCGAAGTGGGATGACTAATCAAAACACTATCACTCCGAAAACCCCAACAAAAAAAAAGTGTGTGGGCTTCATTGAACTTGAGCTTCATTGAGCTTGAGAATAAAACAATGCCAATTCAGAAGTTTGAATCTGAATTGGTTTTTGTCTTCTCATATACACGTGAAATAACATGGATTTTTTACTTTTTTTTTTTTTTTTTTTTNGCTTGAGCTTCATTGAGCTTAGCAGAAGCTTTGCACTGAAGCACACTTGGACACCTACATGACTTGACTGCTTTAGCTCAGTGGACTGTGTAGCAACTATATAGTGTTTCAAGACTTGAGCCCTACCTTGCCAAGCAGCTTTTCAGGAGTGATAGAAAATTGCCAAGGATCAAAATGTCTTCAATGTAGCCAGTTTGAGAGTTTTTAATATGTGAGAGAGAATTACAGCTGAGATATTAAAGTATCACATACAGAGTTACTTTAAAGGGAAGAGGAGGAGTTACTGGATACTAGAAATAGTACCATAAAGTCTGTAAAAGTTATGAGATTTCCTGCTAGGAGTTTAAATCAGTTATTTGGATAAGCCTCAAAACACCTGATCACTTAGACAAAAAAAGTCAAATACCCACATATACCATGTTATTTGACCCATGTAGATTTATGCCACAATAACTATAATTCAAGATCGTTTGATTAGATACTCAATAGTCAAGTCTCTGGCTTGTCAGACTGATCTCTCTCTCACCAGTTTCACCTGCAATAGCTGGTGGGTACGCAGTCTCAAAACAAAGCTGAAAATACCACAATTATCTTTTCGAATGAACGGTAGATCAGAACTTGATTTGTTTTCTTGTGCAGCTATTGAGCTAAAGGTAAACAGTGCATAATTTCTGGAGTGCTAATTACAATCTGCTTGATATGTATTCCTATAAATTCCTCAGGCAATTAATTTCATCTCAGCAACCTGTCTTCAGGTGTCTGGCTCCAAGAGTTTGCATTCTTCTAGTGCTAGGTTAGGCACTCGTGGCTGTATGGCACTCAAAAACTTTCGTTGCAGAATTTATTTTTTTTCCTCACGTAGGCACTGTTAGATGCTAGAGAAGCTGGGTGGTAGTCTTGCTGCTCTTTAAAAAATGGCGGAGACTGGGGCACAGGTCAGTCCTAGAACAGCAAGGCTTAGCTTGCAAGTGAGGTCAACATCACATTACAGAGACTAGTTAATGTTACTTGTAATTTCTGGGCTATGGTCTGTTTAGGAAAAAGTGTTCCACAAGATCTATGTGGTGTGTTTTTTACAGCTGCTGCCATCTTAAGCAAAATAAATCAATCTGTAGATCCATGTGAGAACTTTTACCGATTTGCATGTGATGGCTGGATATACAATCACCCTATTCCTGAAGACATGTCGAACTATGGTGTTTATCCTTGGCTGCGACACAACGTGGACCTCAAACTAAAGGGTATGTCATTTCTGAAAGTGATTGGTTGGCTTTTCAACATAGCTTGTTAACTGACTGGGTTTGAAATGAATAAAGACTCCATGGTTTCTGATAGTTTGATAATATCCAACAGTCCAACTTGATTTTGGCTTTTAAGTATATTTTTGTTGGTTTTAATTGTGAATAACATTGAAAGACAATGAATTATAACAGAAACAGAATTTGTGAGGAAGAATAGAACTGCTGGCAACGCTACAGGTTTAAGAATGGAGGGACAAAAGGCAAGTCCTTATATCAGGGGCATGATTTGAACTCTTTCCCCCTTGCAGACGAGAGTGCAGGAGCACAGCACACACATGTAAGAATGTTCCACATCCAGATAAACATCAACCTAGGACAACATTCTGCCTCTAACAGCAGCCAATAGCAGGAAAAAAAAATATAATAAGGCAACACCAGGATGATATTTTCCAGCACACTTACCTAGCTCTTGGCAGGAGGCAATTTGGAGGCTTCCGGTGACAAAGGTTGTTTGGGTATTGTTGTTCCCTTTGAGTTGACATTCAAACTGCAGTTGAAGTACCTGAGGTATCATCAGTGAAACAGAAGGCTGCAGAAGAATGTGTATCTGGAGGAAAAAAAATAGCCCTAGGGTGGAAATGTGTAGGAAGAGAGGTATTTTAATCTGTGTGTGACTTAATTTTGTGCTATACTCTGCAGCAAGGCCACCTCATCAGGAAGCTGTGCAAACCAACTGAGGAGAAAGAATGGTGGTTATTGTTAGGCAGGAAAATCCTGCCAGATTCTTACAATCTTCGCTAAAAGCAAGTTGTGCAAAAGAAGGGAGGTGTGCAAGATTCATTATTCTTGTTGGTGTGTTCGAGAATTGCCCATCTTGAGTATGTTATTTACCTATTAGTTGATGTTAGAGCCTGCTCTGAGCTCACCGCAGAACAGAGGTCAGTTTTAGGGTTTATGCTTAAAGACAGCATTTTTTTTTCTCAGATTTTGTACATATGTGTGTGTGCAGGCATCAAAGCTGTTGCCCACTTATTTTCTTCAGTTATATCGTATCCAATTTTTGCATTGTTACATATTTTTAAAAGCTGCATTCGGTTTCGGAATGAGTTTGGAATTTCGGCATAAGATACAATCTGATGACTGCTGTTTTAAGTCTGCTGAAGATGTCACATCTAAAAGGAAAAAAAATATTGCCAGAGCCTGTTTTACGTTATGCTTTGCACTCTAATTGTTCTGCTGCCAGTATTGGGCTGTACTGGTGACTGCACATCCTGCATGAACCACAGAGACAAAGAATACAGTCCTTATTGCATATAGAGGAGCAAGATGTGACTCATCCTTAATTTCCTCTTTTTACAGACTCTAATCAAGGACATCATGCTAGGCCACATTTTCATATGGTTTTCTTACTGCAGTCTCTTTAGAAGTTCCTAATCCCTAGCTAGGAAAACGCAAGACAAAGAAAGAAACATAAATGAGAAGTATTTGCTTAATGGAAGCTCCGTATCAGAAAAGGATGTAATGAAGTGCCTGATAATGACTTTAATAGGAGGCCTAAGCTGCTCCTTGGTGTGATACAGCAACAAAGATGTGAAATGTTGAGTGGTATAGAGGAGTTGATTTAACATAACGTTTGTCATCTCCTCCTTAACTTTTTATTAAACTTTCCAAAACATATTCTTGGTAATAAAAATGGAAAAGGAAAAAAAAGTCTTGGATGTCGTCATGTGGGTAGCTGAAACAAGGCATAACTTCAGCCTCTATGTATGTTTGTGTTTTAACTTGAGTCACTTCAATACATTAGCTTGACGCTCTGAGTTATTAATTTGTGGATGACCACAACTTTGCTATCAAAAGTTTTAGCAAGATGAAGAACTCTTGCATAGAGAAACACGTATATGACTGAGAAGACCTTGGAAACCAATTAAATCTCTTAGTGGAACTTTGTATTTCTTTGTAAATGTCCCTGTTTGACACTCAGGAGATTAAAAAAGCCCCAGTCTTTAAAGAGCTGGTTATTACGCAGGTTCTGTGTTCTGAAATATTTATCATATTAAAGAAAGCTATTAATCTTGAAGTGATAACATGACTTGGCCAGAAAGCCGCATTTTTTCATATTTGATATTCTTTGATGGTGTGATATAGACAGAAGTATTTATTCAGGAAATATATTTAAAAATCATGTTACTTAAAATAAATTATTTAAACATCTAATCTGTTTTGTGGTCCCTGAATGTTCCTGAGTCTTAGACAGAAAGGGAGTTTGGTTGGATGTGCAAGGACTTGTGTATGGCCTGTGTTATATATGGGTATCTTTGATCTTCTGGAATCTTCATTTTTTTTACTCAGGTGTAGTTGCTATGGAAGAACACCTTCCAGTTGATAATTGGTAGCAAGTGTAGCAAGTTAGCTTTACCTTACCAGAAAGTGGTAAGAGTAGCTGTATAATGTACTGAACCCTGCATTAAGTATTGATATGTTTGAGAGCAAAGTTGTGGTGTGGTGGTATGTGTGGTGTTTTTTTGATGTGTGGTTTTTTTTGTTTGTGTGTTTGTGGGGTGTTTTGTGTGTGTGTGATCTTGCAGACACACAACAGTATATGACTTTGCAGGTGTCAGCTTCAAGAAAGGGTAGAATATTTTCTGCGTCATTGGATGTTTTTGGTGCTTTAATGGGGAATTCCAAAGAGAGGAATGGCAATGGGTCAGTGGAAAATAGCTGAGAACTACTGAGTGGCAGGTTTTTTTTTCCCTGAGTATCTCTGGTTGATTGAAGGAACAGGACACGACACATTCATTTCAGGGTTCTTCCAGATTTGCAAAATGTAATGATTAATCCTATTTTTTGTAAGACTTGGGCTTTTAATGGGTTAGGAATGTGTGTGTGTGTATATATATATCTGTATGTATATATCGATATGTGTAATGCTTCCATGGCTTTCTCTGTCTTAGGATGGATTAAAACTAAAATTTTATTGTCATTTCCCCTTTCTCTTCTGCCCTTTGAGGTTCACTGGGATTTATTTTTCTGCTCTCAGGGGAATCCACAAACCACATGTGTAACTCACTTTGATCTCCTGGCTATACAAAATAGATAAAACCCTAACCAGGTGAAAGCAGTGGTAGGTCTTTCCTTGGATGTCAGCAACAGCAGTATTTCATCCTTGTGATGGAATGTACAGAAGACAATTGTAGATAGCAAAAGGTATCTTAAAGGCAGAGACCTGTGTTTTTGGCCATGACCCAGGTCCAGCTAATGGGCATCTAATATTCAGGTTGAAATTTCTTGGTTCATTATAGAACTGTCCTGGGAAGGACTGAGGTACTCTTACTTCAGTTAACCATTCCTGGCTGGACCAGACTGTCCTTGACTTGAAGCCAGCCTTTCATTTGCAGATACACTGCAGGCATGTTAAAAAAATGCCTCTCGCTGGTCAAGAACAACCACTTTTAGTGCCACCAGGCCTCTGAGGAAGCTCTTGGAGTCCTTCAGAACGGAAACAATGGTTTGACTGAGGCACCTGTTGTAAGAACAAAAGTTATCTCAAGGTGCAACTGTTTCAGCCTTATGTCAGGTCAAGATTACAATGTCTCTGTGAATTAATGAAGCTTTTTCACTTACCATTAAATTTCCCGTGCAGCTATTTACATTTCTGCTCAATTTTTCTGTTCTGATTGGGGACCTTAATTAAAAGTTTAGGACCACTATTGTCTGACCATTGAGATGCAAGTGGCTTTTTGTGAATAACTCAAACTGGGAGTCTGAGGCAAGTAAATCCACGCCTGTTACCTGCGGTGAATGTGGATTGTGAACCAAGCAGTTTCTTTTCCTTTTTCTGAAGTCTGCAGAACAGTGATATACAGCTGTGTGTGTGTGTGGTGGTGGTGGTGGTTTTTTGTGTGTGTGTTTTTTTTTTTTTTTTTAAGTGGCTATGGAGGAAGCAATAAATTAAAAAATAAAACCAGAAAAAAAAATCAAACAAAACAAAACCAAAGCAACCCCATCCAACAAATAACTAAGCAAACATTCCTAAATCTCAGCACTTCATAGGAGCTGATTTAAATTATGTGAATAATTTGTGAACATGTCTGTTAGGCTTTTAAAATTTAATTTATGTCTGTGGAAACCAGTTTACAGATTAAGTTTCCATACTGGTCCTGGCCCAGTGAGACACCTCCTTCAGACTAATTTGCTGCACTAAGATTTCTAGCATGGCTGTTTTCTGAATGCCACTCAATTTAAAGTGGGGAATTTCCTATGGGGCAAAAAGAAAGAAATGGAAACCTTTTAGGAGGATATGGTACATGTGTTTTTAAAAACATGAGACACAGCAAAGAAAATAACTTGGCAGTGTAGTCAGCTTTCCCCAATATAATCTACAATGGTTTTCTTTAGAAAATAAATTATTTTTAAAGTAAAATCAGTAAGGTTAAAGTATCTCAACATGGAAATTTATACTATTTGACCATAGGATAGTCCTTTCAGACAAATCCCTTAAGTTGGTGTCAAGTGGCTGCTGTCCTGCACGAAGACCCTGCACCACAGAGCTCTTTAGGGCTGTTTTCTCCCGCCCTTTAACAGGTGCTTAGTTGGGACCACTGGGATGGCTTGGGTGTGGCCCATGAAATCTGCAGTGTAGCTGGTGACACTCAACCCATAGGTTTCTGTAGTAGCTGACCTGTCTTTGTGACGCTTTTTTTTTTTCTCCTTCAGAGGTAGCTGGTTGACAGAGAATAAGAGCGAGAATACTGGCAGTAGTTAAAACAAACAGACAAAAAAACCCATCACAAACAAACCAAGCAAAAAAAACAAAACAACTACAACAAAACGATACACAGCCAAACAAACCCAACAACAACACAAACCAACAACCCACAAAGCTCAGGGTATTTGTTATTGCCTCCAATATCATCTTATTGGATAGCTACTCCTGGATAACAAGATAACAACAACAGCGTTTAACAGCTGTGTTTTGCTTGGGCTTTTCTGCTACAAATGGATCTCTTTTCAATGGTGCAGAATTTGTTTGTTTGTTTGTTTGTTTGTTTTTAGTGGTTCGGATATTTCCTAAAACGGCTTACGCATCCAAATGCAAGAAAAAACATTAGTGGCACAAGGCCAGTAAATCTCTCTGGACAACAAGTTAACAGCTTTTTAGTAAAATGAGGTACCTGAGTCAAAGGTGGAGAAACCAGGGCTTTTTCTAGGCTTTGTGGCTGCTCAAAATGAAAGTTGTATTTGTAATGGGTGATTTTGGGAAACCATGAGTACAGAAAGGAGATAATTTTGGTTCCAAAATGAGGTTTTAAGGCTGCACAGTAACTGAGCCACAGGATTACCACAGCATCTCCCTGGTTGGGAGACCAGAGCAATGTCCTTCTGTGAGCCCTGTGCCCGCTGCTGCTCCACACACAGCATCATGTTCCCCCTGGTTTTACAGCGGACCTCAGTTTTGGCTGTTGCCTGCAGAAGGATGATATGTTCGTATCTACAGATATTGAATTTAGAAATTATTGTATGGCTGTACTTTAGACTGGTGATTTCGCAGAGAGAGGATTCATACCTTGGAAGGTGTAGCCACCCATAGTCTCTGATTTCCCGTTTTTTGACTAACAAAAAAACCCTTCTATGCAAATACATGTTGAAAGTATTAACGAAGTAAAGCTTAATGCTGCCGTTTAGTATGGACCTCCACCTCTTCCGTAATGATTTGGGATGTCAGAGTCTTCTGGTTTAAATGCAGTTTAAACGCTCGTGTCTAATGTTACCATGATGTGTTTTCCCGTACAGCATAATACTGGGAGGCTAGAGGAGCAAGGTAGGTGAAGATGAAATATTGGTCAAAAGATTAAGATTTATTATTGAAATTAGATTTAGGAACAGAGGCTCTTGTATCCCCATAAGATGATTTTTGATTTTGTTACGGTTTGTGTACACTTACGCTAGTTGACTTTTAGAAGAACTCACACGATGTGCTTATCTTCTCATATACAAACTCAGAGAATTTACAAAATGCTGAAATTGTGGAAACAAACAGCATTGTCATTTAGGAAATGTGCTGTATATTAGGGCATTGGGCAGCATTAGGAAGCATTTATGTAAGCACAGCTGTTTGAATGCTATTTCCATGAGAACTTCCATGTTGCCAAGATGGATATTCAAGAAAAGGATTGAGGAGTTTCTTCCTGGGGGACTGGAGGCAACCCTAAAAGGTCAGCATATTAGTTGCCTTTATTTGTATAAATATAGCATCCTTTCATGAAACTGGTGTTTGGAAACATTTGTTTGCTTTACCTGATTTATGTTCCTTGGAAATTAGAACATATACAAATTGATTAATTATTAAATCTTCATGAATTTCTGTGGACATGCATATTAATTACATCCACCTTAATGCAAATTAATTCAAAATGATATGATGTTCTACCAGAATGTCAGAGGAACTGATGATGATGGGCTGGTTATCTTCAAGAGTCATTAGTCTGACCATAGTGAGATGGAAGCTGCCATCAAGAAACAGGCTCATGGACATTAATTGTATCAACTACAAAACTTGTTTACCCAAATGGTTTGATGATGTGTTGATCATCATTAAATGCCTTTAAAAAAACAAAACACCCCTGCAAAAAAAGAAACAACAAAAAACCAAAACAAAACACATCCCCCCCCCCCCCCACCAGAAACAACAACAGCACGACCCCAAGAAAAACAATCAAAACCCCCTTACCCCTTGACCCTAAACCCACAAAGTAAAACAAGGGGATGGGGGAGATGCACTTTATCAAAACAAGTCAGGCCTAGATTAAGGCATCAGCTACACAAAGACAGTTCTGAGGAATGAACTTCCGGAGATGCAGAATACACTGGTAGTTAATGGTACGAAAATATGGAAACTATTATATCTGAGGTATATCTGAAGCTGTGTGAGCCAACACAAGTCCCTCCGAAAGAGACCAGTAGCCCTGTTCACTGGCATCCTGGCTGCTTCTGCCTTCCCAAGAGGCAAGAATATACGATATGGCCAGTGGTTGGACAAACGGAGTTGTGTCTGTTACTCTGGATTATTTCATATTCCTGTGTGAACAAGGAGTTTGCCTTTATGAAAGTCCCTATGTACTCTAGTAAGATGATTCTAGTGACCTGATTATTTACAATGGGGAACTGATAGCTGATTAAGGAGATGACACAAAATACATGGAAGTGGAAATAATGTATGATTTGGTAAAATTTAAAAGCTATGTTATAAGCATCAGAAAAATGTATTGACTTGCTGTTTTATCTTAGAATCAAAACGAAAAGCTTTATTTAGGCAAGGATAGTTTTAAGCATAAGGAGGAAGATTCTTGCAAGCCTTTGCTAGTTTGTTTTTCAATATGTATTTAGCAAACAGTAGGGAAAACTAGACCATAATGCATTAGAAATTCAAAATAGGTGTTTATGAAATGAATTTGAATATTTTTGTAGTGCATTAATCTCTAACTACTTTTCTTCCAGTCCTCTGAAAGTAAGCAATGTTTACAACCACCAAGAAAAAAGAAAGATGACCCTTAATGTCAGTATGGTGCTGGTATTTTTAAAAATTATTTAAATACAGTGGTGAAATAAAACGTTCTTATCTTTTAGTTGCAAGGGGGTGAAAACTACATCTTTAAACAGTTTGGTTTTTTTTTTTTTTTTTTTNTTGAATACTGGAAACTAACTCGTATTTAAAAAACAGTCATCTGCAGCTCACTCTTTGTAAGGCGTCTGGTGGGGATGAGGACTTCCAGACTCCACATGTTGGACTGTGCACCAGACACCTGAACTAGCAAGAAGCGGTGCAGAACAATTAGCAGAATAGGTAGTTTACAAAAATAAATACATTTAGGTTACTTTATATTTTAGGGAAAACTCAAAAACCAGATATTGTTATCAATTGTTAATAGAGGAAATGGGTTATGCTTTACACTAAAATTGCACAGCAGGAGAAGTTCTCAGAAGAACTTGTTTTAAATGCATAAAGGACTTTAATAAGGCCTCGAAATTATGTGTTTGAAATTAGATTACACAGGTGTCAGAAGAGAGCTGTAAGCAGGCTTCTGCACTCTCTGCTGAGGTTTGTCTCTCTGGTGTTTTCCAGGCAGGTGAGAACTTGCTCTGCTCTTCTGCTGAGGCTTCCAGATGCAAAGCAGCTCTGAAACAGAAGTTGGGCAGGTGCATTAGTTCTGAAGTATGACCTGTACTAATAAACCTGCTAAGAAGATAAAGTTGTACTGAAACATCAAATGTTGCGTCTTATAGCAGGAGAAGTCAGTGTCTTTTTCAGGAGAGTGCTCTGAGAGAACAGATTTAGCTCTAAGAAAAATCTTGGCTTGACTGTACATGTTCCTAAGAACCATGTACAGCCTTGAAATATATCAGTTAAGTCTGTCACTTCCTTTTAGAACATACGTATGCATGTTCTTCAGCCTCTCTCTATACCCCTCCCCAGCTCTAGGGGTCAGGTGTCCAAATTGATGAGGCTAAGAATCTATATATCAGATTTTCTTCTTTGACAATCTCGTAACCTGAACTGTTTGTGTTGCAGTTTATTAAACCTATATTTTCACAGAGCATGACAGGCAAGTTACCACAGGTCAAGTGATCACAACAGTCCTGTGTACAATTTTAGTTTCTGTGGCCAGTGCTTTTATTTTGAGGTAGAACATTGTGCCCCTAGTAGGCCCTCATCCATAAAACTTGCCACTGCCAGCTCTCTCCTTAACTTCAGCCTCTGAAAAAAAGGACTTTGAAACCAGATACTCTAAATGAATGTCAGCTGACCCTAAACCATTCTGAAATAATTACTCTTGGAACATGTAAACTTGCATTACTGTAATTGAGATTGTACATTTGTCTAACTATGATTTCCGTAACAGCAGCATGGTTCTGAAGTTTTTTTTGTGTGCCCTTTGGCATCCTGGCCAAGTCATTGCCCTGTGAACTATATGGAACTTGTCTTCTAAAATCCAATGTACTAGGAGTCTGAAGAAAGGGCAGCGCCTTCATGACACAGTTACAGTCCTTAGATGCCCTTAGTGGCACAAGTGCAGTTGGCTGCTTGCATTTTAGGGGTTATGGTTGCTTTTCAGGAACTCTTTTGCCATAGCTGTTTAGTGTGAATAAAATATGGGATTTAAGGGTTAGACATTTTTAATGAGGACTAGATTAATCATAATTATCTCGTGTCTCAGGGACCTCACAGAATTACATTCTGCACACAAGTGTTGTGTGTTTGGTTTGATTGCCGAACTCAAACCAAAGTTTAAGTAGGTTTTTCTTCACTTTTAAGCTGAAATTCCTCACAGGACGTCTTTAAAACATCCTGCTGCTGGCATCAGAGGATCTCCTGTGAATTTCCAAAAGACAATTTGGTTTTTGCTTCTTCACAGAGGTAGCACATAATACTGCTAACCTGGGAAGGAATCAAAGTTTGTGACTGATAGCTGGAGATGAGAGAACAGTTCTTTTAATTATTTCCTCATCAGTTTAGAAACCTGACCCCTATAGCTGTAAAGCAGCACAGATGGGAGGGTGAAGAACAGAGTCTTTATAGTTCAAGAACTGAAAGAGAAGTTCACCTTCTTTGTCATCATTTGCAAAGAAACTCCCTTTCCACAAGCAGAGTTTCTGCATTTTGGTCTAGGAAACTGAAGCTCATAAACATGCAATATGAAGCAAACATCTCGTTGCTAGCTGCTGCTACCCAAACCAAAGAGAGAACTTGCTGTTGTGTGAGGCTTCAGTGGGGCCTTACTGGGGACATAGCTGACAAAAGCATCTTCTGTCTTTGGCCCAGAGAACTGGTAGACATGGTTTTCTGAGAAGGCCATGGGCTGCTTTCTGGATCTGCTCCTGAAAACAATGCATTACAAATTGCTTTCAGTTGTAGTACTGCACATCATCTGGGCAATGCTGAGCAACTCTCATTGCCACTAACAGTAAAGGGACTGAGGGGCATTCACCATCTCCAAAGGATCAAGCTCTTTGAATGTTTGGATCAAGTTCAGCAAGATTTATGCTCATAAAGGAGCACTGTTCCAGTTAGTATGACTCTGACATGAGTTAGATAAGGAGGAATTAATCCTCTGTGGTTCACTGTCTTTATCTGCAACAATGGGTAATGGCTGTATCTCCTTGGTCTAACATGTCTAAGAGTGCTTTGAGATAATTATCCTAAATGTACGGAGTGCAATGCCAGCAGTAACCATTAGATTGTCTCCTATGACCTTTCTCGTATCAGAGACAATTACATTACCCATGTAATGCAGCTCAATAGCTTCCACTGGGAGAAAACATAATTCACATTGAGCTAAAGCTTATCTTCCAAAAAAACCCATCAAGTCTTGAAGATGCCAAAGCTCAGAGAAGCCACTATCTCCTTTGGTTGCTTGGCTCTAGTGGTTAATCACTGTCACTGCTGAATTTGTCTTCATCTTCCAACTGTTGGCTTTCTTTGTGCCTTTTTTTAGTGGACTGAAGACCTCTTTGGCACCAAGCATTTTCTGGTGAAGTACTGTCATGTGTAATTCCATCACCCTTCCCCCCATCTTTTGTAAGCTAAATCATGCTCCCTTACTGCATGGCTTTCATCCTCCACCCTACCTCTTGTGTTTCTCAAGCCACTCCATCCAAGGAAAAACCCAAAAGGCTGTCAATGTTTTTCTGTGCCCAGTCCAGCTGTCCAACACTGTTTTAAAAATGTGGACAGCCAAAGGGCAGGTAGTGTTACAGTTTGTCTCACCAGCCTGTGTACAACAACAAGACCATCTCCCCACTGTGGTACTACTGTGTTTTTGCAGTTCAAGACTGCTCTAGCATTGCCCTAGGAGTTCATGCTCAATTAATTGTCTGCTTCTAGTTTTTCATTCCTCCAAGGTTACAACTTTCCAGGAAATGGAATGTCCCCTTGGGGTTCTTCTATGGCTTTTTTTTGTTTGCTTGTTTCAAGTCCAAGCATATTCCCCCTGGGATATTTGCCCATGCAAACGTGCAGTTGTTTTTCTTCAAGATACAAAGCATTATAATATATTTTAGATCATCATGAGATATCACTGTGCAAACACATCAGTTTGCATTTTCTACATACAACAAATGTTTATAAAAGGATAAGGACAAAAATAAATGGAAAAAAATCCTGCTACTATCTTTACTAGTATAATATATTTTCCATATCTAGGGTTGGAAAGTGCAGAGAAAACTTAGACTGTTCTCTCTAGAAAAAGAAATAAACTTAGAGAATCACATAGTTCTTCTCAGGAGTGCAACTCATCTGAAAATGTAGAAAACTATCTGATAGCATACAGAATATATACAATCTGCAGATCAAGACACCGACAAATTTAATCAGTATTCCTAATCTAAATAAAGCGTATGCACCTTCCTTTCCCCTGTGAATCTGGCTGTACAATCCCTTTTTCACACACTCCAGGTCAGAAGAGGGAAAGGTACTGGATTTCTCAGTGCCATAAATAAAATAAGGTGGTTGAAAGCCGAAGTGAAGCTGTGTAAGACAGTAGGCTGGAAAATCAACAAGGGCTAGAAATGGAAAGTCAGATTAGAGGTAACACATAGCCACAAGACTATCCTTAGCAGCTTTAGAATAGTATGCAGTTAAATAAACAGGCACACACACCAGCAAGGCTAACTTTGTAAAGTGCCTCACTCTTGCTTTTTAACAGCAGATGATTGCTGTTTACTGTAGAGCAGTGAACCACAGGAAACTGGCCTTTTTTTAGCCCTCTTGCCCTGGAAAAGCAGTATCTGAAGGCAACACAATTTAAACCTTCTTCCTTCCCAACCCCAGCTCCCTGCCCACCTCAGCTGTGTTGGTTTGTTTGTTAGTTTTTCTCTTGGCTGTCTGTGTGAGCATCTACAATTCAGACAGCTGAGGATCACTCCCAGCTATGGCAGGGATTTTTGCTGGTGATGCTGAGTCTTTCTGTTGCGTACAAGAGCCAGGGAGAGTGGTGATGCAAACCTGCCTGGGCTGCCAGAAGGACAAGATTTGCAATGGGAACCTCCATGCTCTCAGCCCCTTGGTAGAAGAAAATGAATGATGAAGCAATTCACAGCCTCAGAAAGTTTAGGATATCATGGACACCTTTAGCCACTTTCTGACTGTGTAAGTGGTAGTTGCTTGACGAGATGATTTGTGTTATTTCAGTGCCACGGAGCAGAATTACCAGTAGGTTTAGACACTTGCCATAAATGAGTTTTATGTGAAGGGAAACATAAACCTTGCATCTGGGTATCCTGTGCCTACAAGAACAGGGACAATGAGGTGCTGAATCAGTAGCACAGGCCAAGATCCCTGCTAGAGCAGCCATTTAAATGTGCATTTCATATTTGGCTGGGGAAACTTGATCACAGACTTTGTTTGAGGTGGCTTAAGATGTGCTGGTTCACTTTGCTTGTCCTGGTGATTTTTTGGCTATAGTATTCTGCTTTGAATTTGCGGCAGGCCAGTGTTATAAGTCAGTAGCAGCAATAAGTTGTTAAATTGTGGCTGCTGTTAATAATGCTGTGCTCTTTCAGAGGGCTGTAAATCAGTTTAGACTGTAGAGTTTTTTTAATCTTTTCAGATAGATTGCTATTCCATCTCTAGCACTGTAACATTTAACTGGAAGGTAACAAATGAAGTATTATTTCAAGGGGGGGGTGGGTGGGGGGGTGTTGTTTTTTGTTGGTTTTTTTTGTTGGTGTTGTATTTGTTTGTTTTCTTCTTAATATCTTTGGAGTGCTGTGTGTTTCCTAGTCTGGTCAAAGCCATTCGCTGCTAAAAATTCATATTTAAAGATGAAGTTAAAAGATGCTGATTGAAGTTGAATAATATTTCTTTTACAATCGGTGAATGTGGTGAAGGTTGTACTTTTTGGTCTATTGCAACTGTCTGTAGACAGTTGAATTCAGTTAATGTTTGGAGTCCTAAAATGGAAAATTATTTTAGGGAACTGGAGCTTTTAATTTTGAAAAAGAAAACTGAGTTAAAAAAAGAACAAAACTGCAAGAACAAAATCAGTTGTCCTCAATGTTAAGTGAGCTGCTTTAGCCAAAACACAGGTAACCCCGATCTCCTTAACTTTTGGCCAGTTTTTAATTCCAGACACTGGACTTCAGAAAAATCTGTTAGTCTGAACTTTTCAGTGCATTTGCGTGAATACACACAATCCCCTAGTGAGGGGTGAGAGCAGGCACTTGGAAAGTCAGAGCAAGGAACTCAACAACATGTCTGTGGGTATCTCATCAGGCTGAACATTAACTGATCTGAGATGGTCTTTCTTTTCTTATGCCTTGGAAGACCTCATAAGTTTTGATTTCATTCTGGTGTCCAAACATAAAAATATATGAAGCCACTAAAATTTTTCAAGGTGGACAGACAGTTCACCAAGCCAGCTGTAAGAAAGAGTTGAATTTTGGCACCGGGGTCACCAGCTGGCATTTTCCTCAGTGTAGACGAGTGCCTGAAATGCCACGTTGCACATCAAGAAATGGAGCACTGTTCAGAGGGTGCCTCTCTGTGCTGGTCAGAGCTCAGGAGAGCCATAGAGCAAGTCTGTTCAACTTGCAGAGGTCCTGGGAGAGCAGAGACTCTGATCTGCAGCCCTTTCAAATGCTGCACTGCAGAGCTCAGCATCCACCAACCCACACAATTAGATCTGCTCTGTGCAGGAGGGGGCTGTTGCAGCCTGCCGCCAAGGCCGGGCTAGTTGCAGGACCTGACACTGTTAATTTAAAAGGTGGCTTGATGAGTCTTCATTAATTTCGATCACAGTAGTGACTTTCTTTCCATGGATGCAGCAATCTGTAGATAGACTAATTGATTACCCGTATTTTTTATTAGTATGCATAGCTTCTTGCTTTTTCTTCCTCTTCTTCTGGAAGAAGAATTTAAATATTCAGGGACTTGTAAAATCCATATGTATTTGTGAGTTAAATAAGAAAAGATTTTCTGAACCTTGTATTTGGATTTTACACCAGCTAATGCAGAAGTCAAGTGGATCTGATCAGTTTGAGCTTCCAAATCTTTCTGGAAGACTGAGGCTGAGGACTATAGCCTAAAGAGCACTCATGGGTCGCATCCCCTATTTCACTGTCCACAGGATTCAACCATCTTATTAAGGCTTTCATTTTTGTCCACTGGATTTTATGTCATCAGAACCATCAGAACCAAGAATTTTCTTCATAAATGAATTCTGAGTAAAATGGCAATATCTACCTTACCCCATTCTTTTCAAAAGTGCAGGGAGTGTTACAGCTTCATTCTGTCACATAATGAGATGGTCTGATGGGAAAACACTGGCTCTGAGTTTAGCAGGATTTTGTGCAAGTGTATTTCTAGAGTTGATTTTATTTTACTAGATCACATCCTCTGTATCTCTCTTGAGATTTCACTGGGCTTTAGCCTTTGAATTTTATTAGCTTCAAAATTTCATGGCTGTGCAGTTCACTGGCAAGGAACAGAAGTTATTGCAATGGCTTTAATAGGAGTATATTTTTTCATCCTTAGTTTTATGTGGGTTTCATTTATAGTTTCTTTTAAAATGCCATTCTTAAAACATGAACAGGTCTGATTATTCTGCTAAGAACTGTGCGCACTGCAGATAGGTGTCAATGATTTGTATTATATTGTATTTAACGAGAAGAGAAATATTAATGATTTTAGGATTTGAAACTAAAGCTATTTGGAATCCTGTCCAACAGTATTTTTAGGGAAAAGCTTATCCATAAGTGAAAGGGAATGATTTCATTGTGTTTGTCAAAGATCCAAACAAATGAGTTTTGGATTGGTTGTTTTTTTGTTTTGTTTTGTTTTGTTTTGTTTTTTTGGGGGGGGTGTTTATTTGTTTGTTTTTAGGAGAAAAATGATTGGAGGAAGAGAGCAAGTGGCATTTGTTCCTCATTAGGGTATTCTTTTACTAATAAACAATTTGATGTCAGCAGCACCTGTGCTCACATAAGCACAAGTGGAGAATATCCTGCAGCATGGCAGGTTCTTCAAGGTGTTAGGGACGTCCTGGGAAATAAATGTCTTTAAATCCTACCTCCAACAGTGAGCTCCTAAAGGTAAGTGGAGCGATGCAAGCCCAGAGTGTTCTCAGATACAGAATCTAGTGGTACTACCCATCTGGACTTTTGCCTCCTGTGAGAGCTGATGCTGGAAAGAGGACTCTGAGCTGCTGGAAAGGGTAGGGGCTGGAGAGCAAGCAGCTGCTGCCCGTTTGCAGGAGTGTGCTGCTCTATGATGGCAAAATCACACCTCTTCTGGACTCTGCGTCAGCCCAGCCAGTACTGGCAGAGAAGAATAATGCTGCATTGACACCTGATTAAGCTCTGTGTGCAAGCAGTTTGGTTTTGCCACAGCTGATGTTATGAAGCCCCAGTGGTCCTCTGCTGAATTCATCAGGCCGCTAGGACTCCTGTGTTGCACATTGTTCCCATTTTGTGTGGAGCATGCTTCTTAGCTCAGGCACAGCGTCACATGGCACCAATCTGCACTGTGCCTTTGCTCATAAACCTTCTCGAAACGCAGAGCCCTGGGGAATATAAAGAAGGTACTCTTGAATTTTTCAAGGCTTCTTAGTGCTATCTCAGCATACAACAGGAGGGACTTGGAATGGTTCCAGCAAAGCCGCTCTCTCCAGTGGTGCAACTAACAATAAGGTTAATGCTGTGCAGGACCTGTTTGGGTCTTACAAAACCAGATGAGGTCTGACAGGGTTTATTAGCCCTGATTCCGTGCTGTGCTTAAGTACTACCTTGCTTCTTTTGGCTGTGGACACGCTCATGCTGTGCTGCACCAGAGCTGATAGATCTCGCTGAGACTAAGCTGCCTCTGTATTTAGCTATAGTATGTGTAACTGCAGCTGCATCACGGCTGGTTTACAACATGAGTAAAATGTCTTGAGGCAGCTGAGAGTGGACTGCTGAGATTCAGATGCACTTTTCATGCTATTTCATGTTTGTAGCATCATGTGATGAATGCAAGAATGAAGAGAGATGACAGCTTAGAAAAGCTAGTTTGGCTTTCAGGCACCAAGGAGGTTGACACCTTTAGTGGGAGAGAGCTATGTAGTGCAGCTTTTCAAATAGTAGTTGGACACTTGTCCTTCTGTGTCATTTAAAAGACTGAGGTTGTGTGCGTTTGACAGACAACAGGACAGTTCTCTGCTGCTTTCTTTCAGCAGCAGCGGAGTTGCAAAAGTGAACACCAGTGGTCTTGCTCCTGGGATCCTGTCACCTTCTCCCTTAGACCCCAGTCTTTCAACATGCCAGCACCAGAGGCTGAGCCACTTAAAAGAATTCCTGACTTCCTACCCTGCGCACTGGTTCCTACCCTTGCCCTATGATTCCGTCTTCCCTTAGTTTGTTGAGGTTGGCTGTTTGTGAGGGTGAGCAACAGTGTCTGTCAACTGGCTTTAAAATAGTCCTCTTAAAAATAAATAAATAAATAAATCATTCTCTGTTAAGGGTGGAAAAAGTGCAAATACCTTTTATGTCTGTGTTACTGCTTCAGAAAATGCATGTGGAACTTCATCCTTAATTACATAAATGCCATGATTAAAGCAAATGCTGAGGCAGGCAAACAGACAGTTCCTACATTTTATAACATTGAAAAAAAATGGCATTTCTTTTTCAGCATTGCTTGAGAAACCCATCAGCAAAAGACGAGACAGTGAAGCTGTACAGAAGGCCAAGATACTTTACGCATCCTGCATGAATGAGAGTAAGTGGCCTCGTTTGAGAGGAACACATATGTGCTACCTGTGTTTATGAAGGCAGGCTTTTTCGCTCTCTGCTGAGCTCTATGAAACCTTGTGCAGATGTACAGGTTTCACTGATTTGGATTCAACTGAATGCTGAGTGTCTTCTGGTTTCTGAGGGTGGCTGTTGAGACTGAGGGTACACCAGGGCACAAGAAGTCAGATTTGCAGGGAACTCTGCTTGTCAGGAAACTGTGAAGGGATATTTATAGGATGCCAAAACTGTGCCCTGTTAAGCACGGTGGTAGTGCCTGGTAAATTAGAGGAGCCCTTTGATGAAATTCTTATACTGCAACTTTCAAGAGCCTGTTGCTGAACACCTTCTACCTTTTTCTAAATATGTTTAATCAAAACACTTCCACAGGTCTGGGTATGGACATCTATGGACTCTTCAGCTTTGAGTTATCTCATTGTCAAAAATGTTTGGATGGGGAGCCCTCTAGCCACATTTGCAGAGTGCTTTTTCTGAGCTTGTAAATGTTTTTGCAAGGTGATGTACACTAATTTGAGGCACATCACTACCTTTATGTAGTTGCACAGGTGAAAGGTGAATTGGGGTGGCAGTGGACTTTGTCCTTCAAAGTGCCCTTTGTCCTTCTGACTTACTCTTTCAGATTTTACTTCCTGACCAGTTTTCTTCCAGTACAGCCTGAGTCTGACTGTCAGCATTTGAGACAGCTTGACCCACAGCCTCAGTGCTGAGATTCTGACCCCTCTAGCCTTGATCATGTAAAATAACGTGCTCTCAGAACCAGTGAAGTTTCAATGCTTGTTCCTAAGTGAGGAATGTTTTTTTAACTGACTTAATTCCAGCCCTTCACCTTTTTTTTTAAAATAAACTGATTTTCCTCTCTTATTCTTGATTCAGATGAACTGGCTTGGACTTCCGCACTTCTCTGCTCACAGGCAGAGCAGAGGCTTTGGGTTTCAGTTATTTCGTTTGTCTTGCCTAGAAATTGGTCAATGCAGATAAATCTTTTTGTCTCATGTGGCTGCTGCTGGATTTTAATTTTTTGGAATATAATTGTTGTCACACTTTGACATTTCAGATAAAATTGAAAAAGCTGACATGAAACCCCTGTTAAGCATACTGAGGCATTCACCTTTCCGTTGGCCTGTGCTGGAATCCAACATTGGACCTGAAGGACTGTGGTCAGAAAGAAGGTTTAGCTTAGTCCAAGCCTTGGCAACTCTTCGTGGTCAATACAGTAACTCTGTCTTCATCCGTTTATATGTGGCTGCTGATGACAAAATCTCCAATCAGTATATCCTGAAGGTACAATACACCATATCTAATAGGTTATTTTGCATGGTATTTTGTGATCTCATTTTTTTAAAAAACAGATTTACATGCCAAATGTTTATACTTAGTTATTGTTGCTATTATCTACTGACCTACAGATGTACATAGGTGTCAATTTATGGGAATGTAGAAGCCACTAGAAACTACATCCTATTGAAAAATAGTTCTGTAAGGGTATTTTCTCCTTTGAAATGGCCAAAAAAGGTAAAATGTGTTCCCAGTGGACCAATATCCAGGGTCTATGTGTGTGAAAATGAGAGGTGGATATCCAGTCCTGGAGGTGTTCTGGGTGTTGCTTATGACTCCTCAGTTGCATGAAGAATATTTTTTGTCTGTGAAGATGAAGAATGGTGTGCCAATAGCAGATATTTTGAACTTGAACTATTTTTCTTTACATGGGAACATGTTATCTTGTGCTCTAGGTAGCATGTTACAACACAGATGTATCCCAAATACCTTCTAAACCTGAAATGCAGAATTTACCTTTTTACTGAAATGCTATTGCTTTTGGACCAAAGCATTGCCAGTTTGTTAACAGTGTATGGCATTGCACAACAGTTTAGACTGGTGAGAAAAAGACCCAAGAAATGTTGCCTCACTGTAGTCTGACAAAACTCCAGAGAGAATTGTAACTATGACTGTGAGATGTCACCGTGGCAAGACTTGAGCGCCTGTGCCAAATGCATTGTTGTTGTTTAAGAAGCAGAGTTGAGTAGGCAGAGTAGACCGAGCCCACCAGTGCCATAAGAAAATAGTTTATGAAGGCAAGACAGAAAGGACAAAGAAGAAAGTTATGATGCCATTCATCACAGCAAAATAGGATCTGTGATCCTTACATTGCTAACATCTTCGCTAGTTGTAAGAATATAGCCAAGAATACATTGTATTTGGGGATCAAGCAGCAGTTAACCGTGGTGGCACTGGAGTGGGTGTCGATTTTGAGCCAGTTTTTTAAAATGTCTTTTGAATGAGGCGTTTAACTGGTATGAATTTAAAAGGTAACTTTTCCTCATCTCTAGGACATTTTCCTGAACAGTCAACAGCAGACCAACAGTTTGCCATACAAAAAATGCCATTCTGCTAAGACGCTGTTCAGATCCTTTCAGGTTTACTTTGGTTGGAGATTATTTGTTCAAAAGACCTGAAACAGTAGGATCAAGAGAGGTATTTAGGTATATCTCCTGTCATAATATTTCAGTCCAATTCACCTGTCAGTGAAGGGCTGGGCAGTCATATCCTTTCGCTGGTCTCTTGGAAATGAATTCGGATTAGTAGTATCTTCACTCAATATGCTTAGTGGCACCTAAGAATTAGGTATCTAGATCTCTGAAGCTCTAGATGCTATGAATAACCTGTTATTCCACAGGGTATTCTGTTGTTGTTGTTAATTTGATTAAGAACTTAATCTGCAAAATAAATCAGCCAGTATTCTACTGTGTCCATCTTTTAACAAATTCTCAGAGGTGCAGATGTACCAGTGAGTATTTCAATCTGCTTGTGAAAATAGCTCTGTTGCAAAATTATTTTTGTTCAGCATTGCAAAATCATGAATGGATCAGAAAAGAAAATAGAAACTCCAAATAAAGCTCTATTTGGCATTTAACGTGATCCTTTTTTCTACTTTTTTTTTTTTTTTTCCCCAAGGCTGAAGAAGTTGGTTAACTTTTTTTGTTTCTTATTTTCAACCTTGCTTGGTTTCAATGAGTAGTTGAATTTTAAGCTAGGAAAATTTGGGTGAGCATTTCATGCAACAGTCACATAATTGAAATAAATAAAATCATCTGAAGTTAACTATTGCCAGAACATACATATGAAAAGCATAAGAGTATATTCTTTTTGCTTCAATATGCTGAAAAAATAAGTTGATACTGTTTATCAAAGAATCAGAGTTGCACTGAGCACCACAGCTACTCTACTTTCAGTGGATGGCTTGTTTTATTGAGTTTGTTATATTTTAAAATGTGGGAACATCAGTCACTAGAGGGAAAGACTACATTTATTCATTTATTTGAGATTCTAGTTGTATTTATTGTGGTCATTTTAATAAATGTAGAAAATGTGAAGTATAAATGCTGTAGGCTTTAGATTAAAAAAGACTTACATGAAATTATATGAATAAATATAATCTCTCTTCACTAGACTTGTCTCTTAGAAAAAACAAATACAGCATCAAAATAATAATTTTAGAACATCAAAACTGTTCCTTCCCATCAGTATCTTCAGAATTTGGAAGCTGGTTGAATTATTTTCAGCTTCCATACATTAACCTAACCTGATTCCATTGAAGTGTTTTGGAAAATCTCCGTTTCCAATAGTAATTTAAAGATATCCTCTCTGCAGTGTTTTTTGCCTTGTTAGGGACTTGAAACAGTATCCAATACTCCCATGTAGTCATTTAATTCAAAAGACCAAGTGCAGATCTCAATGAATTTTCAGGACTGGTTTAGAAATCACGTTGAAGACCTTATTCTAACTTTAGGATGATTATAGACCAACAAATATGATCCATGTTTAGATCAAAAAGATGAGTGAAATCAAAGATACACCTGGATCTACGAGACATCTTTAGCTAATATACTGGAGGCATAACAATTTCCCATGCATCCATGCCATCATTTCTGTGGCTGGTATCCAGCTGTTTCAGTACATCTGTTCAAAAAGCCAAATACAGCACTCAGTGCCGGTCTAGGGTGAAGCTTAAAAGTGCAACCTCAATTTCAGTCGAAGGTTAATGATGCTTTCCAGGCACACAGCAGCTAACATGCTCCAGTGCCTAATGAGCATTTGGTCCATACACTGGACTAGCATTGGTCTCAAGCTGATCTTGTGCTTCTGAAACATATGTAGCATGAATGGTCATTGGCATAAACTGATCCTGTAGGCCCAGTCCTATTGCCTTACCTACTCACTAAAGGAGCCATTAACACGTAAATCACATGGGTGATTCTTTGCTATAGTAGATGGCTCAGATATAGCACGAGGGATCTGAGGCTCCCCAGATCACAGTAGTTTGATTTATGTAACATCTGTCAGCACAGCATAGCATTTTTCTGTTATTTTGAAATCTTGTGCATCCTGGTGCGATGTTTTCTGTATCGGATATTTACATACATCTACCATAATTGCTAGAAAAAACATGAACTCTTCCAAGGTTGCTTATAGGGCTAGCTTTGAATTCTGACTAATTTACCTATTAAATGCTTTTTTGTTTTATTTTTAATAGCTTGATCAAGCAAGCCTCTCCCTTGCATCTCGAGAGGATTACCTAGAAAATACCACAGAAGCTAAATCTGTAAGTATTACCAACTGGAACTCAGAGTGACCATTTTTTCCTTTTGTTTGTGTGTGTCTCTATCATTGCTTTTGTTTTGTTGAGCTTCAAACTGGGGAAGAGTTGTGGCTTGTTTGGATTTAGATTTTTCAGGCTATCTTCTATCAGAAAATACCACCACCAGCACCACTATGACAAACAATCTTTCAAGGTTTCTCAAATGAATGTTTTGGTAAGATTTGGGGCCCCTCCTGCTTTTCTTCCTCCTTGGAAGGGGCCTCTTGAATTCATCTAGTCCAACCTCTCTGCTCAAGCAGGGTCAGCTACAGCAAGTTGCCCAGGACAATATCCAGTCAGGTTTTGAATATCTCCACAAATGAACACTCTGCAACCTCTCTGGGCAACCTGTGCCACTCTCCCTCCCCTCCCACTTAGTGGAAAAAATGTTTTCTTTTGTTCAGATGAAATTTCATGTTTCAGTTTGTGCCAGTGCTTCTTGTCCTGTCACTGGGCAGCACTGAAAACAGTCTGGCTCTCTGCCTCCTTTATTTTCCCCCTATCAGGTGTGCATACATGGGAATGAGATTCTCCTGAGTCTTTTCTAGGCTGAGCAGTCTTAGCTTTCTCAGCTTCTCAGTGCATGAAGGATGCTCTGGTCCCTTAAACATCTTTGCTGCCCTGTGCTGAGCCTGCTTCAGTACCGCCATGTCTCTCTTCTACTGGAGAACCATGAACTGGACCCAGCACTCAACTGTGGCTACACCAGTGCTGAGTAGAGGGGAAGGATCACCTCCCTTGACCTGCTGGCAACAATCTGCCTACTGCAGTCCAGGGTGCTGTTGGTCGCCTTCGCTGCAAGGGCACATTGCGGGTTCATGTTCAACTTGGTGTTCACAATGACCCCCAGGGCTTTTTCTGCAAAGGCTTTAATGTATCTATATTTGACAATGGCAACACCTTTTTCCCCCCTTACCTGATGAAGGTCTGTGGACAGTATCCAGCACATGCAGTTCAAAGCTCAAAACCACCCCTTAGGTTGTTGGGGGGCAAGCCATTGCTACTGACTAAGGTTTTACAGTCTTGCTTCCCTTTTGAGTTCCCTGAGATGTTACTAAGTTTGTTTGACTTTTTTTTTTTTTTTTTTTAGTCACATCTATCAGACTAGAGGATGCCAGGATACAAAGAATTCTGTCTACTGAAAGATTCTCAGTGCATTTCCACATTTAAATTTTTTTTGCTTTTGTTGGACTATGGGCTGATAAGAGTTGATGAGGAGCAATCTGATCCCTCCAAAATCTCTGAAAGATTATGCAGGTGTGGGGGGAGATATAACAGCAATCGCTAAAGTGTCATTATGTACAGCGCATTTTGCTAACATTTGTGTATACACACTGAGACTAAAATGTGCTTTATTAGGACAGCACAGGGAGAGCAGAGCAGAGCACTACAGCAGGTATGTGTATTGCAGTGCCATGGAAGGAATAGGGGAGGGACCTCAGCAGAGCATCCCTTTATCTCCCTATCTTCTCAGCCACTAAGCTTACGCTTGTACGCAAGTAATTCTTCAGTACTACACTGATTACTGTGTAAGTTTGCATAAAATACTGGTGTACGCTCCTACACATTGTTGAATCCCAATGTAAGAGCTATTAAGTATTGTCTAATCCAGAAGTTTCATTTGCGTTTCTGTTCCGTGAACCACAGCAGGTATCTCTGTCTGTCGTGCACAGTAAGTTTACAGTGTTATTTCTCTTCTCCTTGATGACAGCAAGCATTCAAGGTAAGGAAGGTACAACTTTGGTTTCTAGGGCATAAAAGTATGAAGTACTATACTCCTTGCTGCAGCTGGGCACTTGTGGCCTACTGCTACAGCTGTGTTCAACTGCAAATCATTTCACTCTTTTTTTTTTTTTTTTTTCTCTTGTTTTTTCTACAGTACCGAGATGCCTTTTTGCAGTTCATGGTTGATACAGCAGTGCTTCTAGGTGCAAACGCTTCACGAGCTGAATCTGATATGAAGTCAGTTCTAAGACTGGAAGTTAAAATAGCTGAGGTTGGTATTTTAATGCGGGATTGAAGCTAGCTTGTTTTTTTCTTTTTTTCTTTTTTTTTTNTTTTTTCTTTTTTTTTTTTTTTAAAGAAATGCAATCCTGTTGCAAAATGGAAAGCCATTTTATCAACAGCCTCAGCAATCAAGTTTTTTGGAAGCAGAAGGAAAGGGGCAGAACCTGATGAAGAAAAGATGAACGATCTTCCTCCCATAGTTAATTGTTAAACGGATTATTCTCGGGGTGGGCAGGGTGGAGAGCTTAGCTAAATACCCTTGGTCCTTTAAATTGTTAATATTTCTTGATTTTGAGCTGGGGCAGAGTCTCTGCTGTACTACTGCGTTGTGAATACATTACTATCTATTCAAGAAGCAGAACAGACTGATTCTCTGAGGAACAGTCTCAAAGCAGTGCAAGACTGAGGTGGGTTATTAACACTTGATGGCAAGAGGGTGGGGGTTACAGTAGCATCCCATTTAGCTCCTGAGCTCCTTTCACCAGCTACCCTGGGAGAAAAGATGAGACACTCAGTTTTCATTTAGGGGACCAACTGAACTTAGGAGGTTTAAATGACACTCAGTTCTGACTCATTTAGTTGGAGACATTTTTGCCCCTTTGTGGAGTTTAATTTAGGTATTCGGACTGTTGCAGGCTGCAGGAGTATTTCTCTTTTCCCATATCCCTGTGTCAGTATGGATACTGAGGAAAGCCCACTCTGGGAACTCTGTGTTCACTATTGTTTCTGCTTCTTCCAAAGCGAGATAGAAGAGTTATCCTCAACGTTGGGAAACCAGCAAAAGTTAGGGCTACAAACTTGACACTGATTTGCAGAACTGCCAGCTTGAGCTGAGGATTTCTTCACGTCACCAAGGAATGAAGTTATCTTTCCCACCCTCCCCTGCTAAATGCTCTGTCTCCTGTTAACAGAGAAGCCTGTTGCACAGGACAGGTGATACAGCAACATGACTTTTCCCTGGGTTCTGCTGTTGCCACCTACAGGAGGAAAGGCAGTGATGCTTCTTAGTGGTGCTTGTGTGCAGAATTGAAGGTCATCCACAACAGTTGTAAATCAGTGTTTCCATCTCTCTGCTGAAAAGTGTGAAATTTTGTCAAACCTCTAAATAAAGCTTCGTGTTTAGCTTCAGTTACCTAGCCTGGATGGACTAATGAGCAGATACTCTGTTTTGACCCAGTAGACCTTCAAAACAGGAAATGTTTCTTCTGTTTATTGGTGATGTGATAAGAAGATGCATCAATACTTCTGGTAGTTTTAATGATTTACTTAACGTTTTACAGAGCTTTAATCCACAAAGTATATAGGTGAAGTTGCCATATAAGATGACATGGATCATGTAACAGCGTTCAGGATCAATACCGTTATGCTACAAGCCGTACTTACTCATGGTTACCTAGTTTCCCTTTAGTATGAATAATCTTCCTAAAATATATCCCGATATTAGGCATGAGTCCAGGGACATGGATTGTTGCATGATCCTTAATGAGCACAATGAATTCTATCAATATCTTACCATGATTTCCAAGGAGATAGTCCTGTTTGTTACCTGGGCTTTTATTGTATTCATTTTGAGTGAACATACTTAATGGATAAATTGTGTGCTCAGGAAGAGAGACAGTAACAATAAAGGGAAGATACTTTGGATATAGGAAGGAGGGGCATGCTTCAAGAGAGCTTCTGTATAAGGAAGATTTCAAGTAGGTTTGAGTTACTGGAGGAAGAAGGAAAGTTTTGAGAGGAAGGGAGCAAACAGATTCAAGAAGAGTATAAAGATTTGTCAGATAAATTAAGTTTGCAGAATGGGAAAAGAAAGTTTTATATATATATCTCTACTTTTTTTTTTTTTTTTTTTTTTNTTTTTTTTTTTCCCCTGTATGGCTTGAGCAATAGTACAACCGCAGACGCTTACTGGAGAATTTTGGTTGGAGAACTGCCAGCTGTCTGGTTAGTCTGGCACCAATCTCTGTCCTCTTTGAACTGCAGAGCACACAGCCTGTTTTATAGGGTTTAGGTTAGAATGGGGCTGAAATTGTCATTGGGTATTCTTGTTTCTCTTGAACACTGATAAATTTTTCAGCTATATCTTGTACTTTGTTTTCTGTTATGAACTATACTGACATCTTGGAATCTGAATGTCCCTTGTCAGTTACAAAAAGACTTGCTTTATATTCAGGATTTCTTTTGCTATGTCCTTGGACTTTGACGCTACAGAGGATCTTGAGGTCTGGCTCCTCTAGTCATCCAAATGAGAAGTCTGGTTGGACACTCTTTTAATTCATGTCTGGCCCATACATCCGGGTTTCCTGCTATGGAAGTCAGGAGAAACAAGGAGAAACTCGTGTGTATCTGGCTCTTGCCTCAGATGGAATCAGGTCATAGCAAGACCATGTTCAGATCCAAGAGATGAGATGTGCTTCCAGCATACCTGTCACAGATTCGACCTTTTAAACCATGTAGTTTGGAGCTGACTTCTACCTGATGTGATGGGATGAATAAGTATTAATGATCTAGGTGTGTTTTTCTCTCTTATGAATCAGCATGCATTTCCTTAGTGTAACCAGAGCTACAATTGGTCCAGTATGTTCAAAGAAGATATGCAGCTCATTAAATTCCCCAGTAATGAGTTAAAATACCAATGAACTCTGTTCTCTTTCTGCTAGTTAAATGCCATCCTCAGAAAGGGAAGTTAATGCCATAAATGCTTGGAAAATAGCTTTTGAGATATTTCTGCAGCGTAATTATGATGGACAGTAATGATTTAAGAGCAGGCGCCTGCAAGATAATCCTTGGTTTGACTTTTTTTTCCTCTTTCTTTTTTTTTTTTTTTTTTTTTCCCCAGATCATGGTTCCATATGAAAATCGAACAAGTGAGGTGATGTACAATAAAATGAACATATCAGAGCTTAGTGCCATGATTCCACAGGTTAGTTGGAGATAATTGCAAAATTATTCTTTTAATGTCTGACCTGTAAGATTAAAATTGACTTTATTGTGCAGAGAAGCATGTTAAAGGGGTATCATTAGGAACATGTGTACTCAATTACGATATATATTCTTTTAAACACACTTATGACTTTACTGTTTGAAGACACATGTAATAACAAAATGAAATACTTTCGAAATTTTAATAATTAAAGCTTTGAAACTGTCAGTCTCAAAGGTGCAACTTCGTTAAGAAATCATCTCTGTCCATAATCTTCTTTAAACATCCTTCTCTTTGTCATTGCAGTTTGACTGGCTGGGATACATCAAGAAGGTGATTGACACCAAGCTCTATCCTGAGCTCAAAGATATAGGTCCTTCAGAAAACGTGATTGTCCGTGTTCCCCAGTACTTCAAAGATTTATTCAGGATACTTGAAAATGAAAGGAAAAAGTAAGGATCCTATGATGAATTTACCCACACTTACGAGGGGGCATTAGGTGCTCGGCTTTTCTTGGGTTTTTCAGGTGCTTCAAATGTTCTTGGAATCGAGTCTATAGGCAAAAGGTCTGTTTGTTTTTGTCTGAATGAGGCTATAGATATTCATTTGTGTATAGCAGGAGAATTTGCTGTTTCAATATTTTTTTTTGATTGAAAACATAGGTTGCAGTAAAACTATTTTTGTAGATGCATTCAGCATCTCTTACTTGTATAGGGTCTTGTATCTTGTGAAATCATTTACACCTCTAGAACATAGCTGTAAAATGCAGGTAGCTCAGATTAAGCATTGTAGATGTGCTTTGCACAGAGAAGCAAGACAACTTTGGGCAGTGTTATGAAAAAGTGTACATGAAAACAACGTCCTATTTTGAAACATCATTATTTATTACATCTAAGTGATTTCTGTGACAATTTTATCTCTGCTGAGGCCTCTTGCTCAACTTAAAAAAAAAATATTGTTAGGATGTTGTCTCAAAAAATCATTCTCTGCTGCGTGGCCACAACTAAATCTATGTTTCAGAAAGGAAGTCTCCTTCAGAAGCATTATTCTTATACTATTGCTCTCTGTCTCCAGTGACAGAATGCTTACGTTAATACATAGTATCTATAAAAGTAACACGTAGGTCAAACAATAAGAAAAATAAAAATGATTGATCTGCCTACAGATCATCAAACATCCTTACTTTATAAAATTCAGACAAATATCATTAGTGTGCCACCAATTTTAATCTGCTGAAGAAAGCCTTCTAAACGGTTTGGGCTGTCCACGCTTTGTATCTCATAAAGTTAGTTATGTCAGTGGGGATAAAGTGGTGATTTAGAGGATACACATGCAGCAAGACAACAGAGGATTAGTTATCCCCTGTGTACAAATACGCTTACACACAAATACGTTCTCTAACTACAGAGTAAATACCTGGAGGCTTGTTCTGTTAGAGTCTTGTTCAGGGAAAATCTGGCTCTAAGTGTTCAATAGAAGTTAAGCCAGCCTGTGTGTCATGGTAGAGGGATGCTGAAGTAAGGACAAGAATGAATGGCAATGCCCGTCTTCGGCAAAGCTCAAGACCAGCATCCAGATCCCTATGGGCTGGGAGGGGGGGGCGTGGGCAACAACAGCATCTGATTTCCAGTGTATTCAGGCTGCGTATCTTACAGCTGATAATGGTTTAGGCATTTTCTGCTCAGTCTTACCATGAGAAATTTGTGTCATAAAATGTTAGAAATGGCAAGTAGAGTGCTAAACTCACCCCAAGCAGACTTCAAGTTCTTGTACATAAAATCCATCCGAACAATCACTGCATGGTAACAAAGATCATGTTTACCTATTAGATGATGATATTCATTACTTAAAATGTCATCATTTGCTCCAGAAATAACCTTGTTATCTGGCTTGAGAAAATTAGGAAATCATCTTAGTGTGAACTCCTAACAATGAGGTCTTAACATTTCCCTGTAGGGTGGACTCCGAAAGCTTAACAAGGATATTTTCTTTTAGGTAATCTAATTTGTCATTCTCCATATGATATTTTAAAGGTTAGATTAACACAAACAACATGAATTTTGTTTGTTACAGTAAATATCTAGATCAATCAAATTCCTAGTAAAACATTCCAAAATTTTTGATTTGCTTCAGTGATTAGAACATAAATTCACTTCTCGTCATTTCAGGAGATGCAGTATCATTAGGAGAAGCAGCTGCTTTTACTGAGTTCATATTCTCTCAAGTTACAAATCTTCTATCCCTAAATTACAGTTTTATTCCTGTGTCTCATGTGTCGCCTTCACAGATGAGCACTGTGCTCGCATGGGCACTGTTCAAAATGGCACAAAAGGTTGGTTCATGCCCTGGTGAAGTGGCAAAGTACTCTGTGAATTTTGTTCCAAGTAAGGGGAAGAATGGAAACAAAATTAAGTCTGGCTACAGGAGCAGTTCTGGCTGATTGAGGTGACAAATTGTATGGACTCATAATCATCATATTAAAAACTGCTCCTTTGGAGAACGTACTAAACAATCTTGAATTATGAAATCATTCACATGGCGACGTTACTACAAAATAGCACACTGGCAGGGAGTAGAGTGAATTTAGTAGAATGAGGCTGTTATTTACTTGACAAGCCTGCCACATAGAATCAAGTTAGCGGTATGGTTCAGAGGTCTGTCTGAAATTCCCAAGGCAGGGCACTGCTGTGAGTCCAGCCCAGGAGCATGGGTCTCCAGCAAGCTGCCCCAGAAGCTGAATCACTAGCCTGCAGCAGTTTCTGTCAGCGCTGGGCTAGCTAGTGTAAGTCATGGCAGCTGTTCATGCTGAAGTCACACCTTCTTCATAAGAAGTCTTCAGGCATTCCTTCATTTTTTTTAGCGTACTGACATTTTTTAGCGGAGTCTATATCTGGTACAGGAAATAGAGGTGTATATTGAAAACATAGATGTAGCTGTGGTGTAAACAAGATGATGTCCGAGCTCTGATACAGCTGTGCCGTATGAGGGGGGAGATGTGACTGTGCTGGCAGCAGTTGTAGCCCCTTGTATCCCTTCCCTGTTACCTGTGAACCCTGTTACTTTGTGAACCATAAATAGGATACAATAAATTGTGTCCTCATTGGAGACATTTGCAGCTGTTGTAGGAAGCAGCTTTATAATTCTCATGGATATCAGAATGAATAACTGGTTTCCTTTGCCTTACCTTACCCCACCTTTGTAGTGCGGGACAATTAATAGAGAAGTGCTCTGTAATTCATGCAGCATAAGAGGGATTTTTCTTTAGAGAGGGGTGGGGGCATTAAACCTCCTTTCTGGTTTAACCTTGCCTCTGAAAAATTAGTTAGAGGGAAAAGTTAAAATAATTTGACTTGAACTTCCGCCTCCAGCAACAATGACAGAAGTTTTCCAGTACTTATAATTTGGTTCATGACTCAATTACGAATACAATTTTCAAACAGATCTCAAAATTTGTAAAAGGGATCTTTTTCTTAAAATGTCAATTAATTTGTCCATCTATCTCATATTAAATCTGTCCTCTTTAATTGTCACTGTGTCTGATTAAAATATTACAAAGTCACCAAATTTTATATGAGCAACCTATTTTATTCCCAGCTGGGGTAGAGCATTCCTTAGTAGATATTCATAGTGCTGGTATAATTTTAACTGTCACAGCAAACAAGCTGTCCACCACTTCCTTCGGAAGTGTGTATCACAATAAAGGTCACATTGGTTTAGAAAGAGCCTACGCTTGTTTCTGTAGCAGTAGTTTTGAAGTTAAAATAGGAGAGTATGTACTGCACTCTTCTTAAAGGTTACAACAACAAATGCTCTGGTCTCATCAAATGAGCAGAGTGGATTTGTGTGTTTTATTTGCATGTGGAATTTTAGTTCATGCAAAGAGGTTAACTTCTCTGAGCTTATTTGTAAAAGTGGGATGAAAATCACTGAAGGCATTTCATAGCAAAAAAGTGTCAGTTTTTAAGCCAAATGAAGAGAACCAATTGATTTTAAGTTTGTATAATTAGTCAAGAATGTAAAATGATCATCCACCAAATAGGTAAACAAATTCAGATAGAAATATGATTTCATTTTGTTTTGAAAAACAAAATAACACTGCCCTTCAAACGAACAACAACAAACCCCATTAACCTTTCTCCCTTTTGCCTCCCCCAGAAAATAAACATACCTCTGGGTACCTTCCTGTTCTTTTATGTGTCAGTGGATTCTGGCATGATTACAATCAGGAATTACTTCATTCTCATCAGACAGCTTGGTTTTAGGACTTGTCAGACTTCTATTCCTTCACAAATTAAAACAAACCTCAATTAACTGTGGGATATTGCTTGAAACTGACAGCTGCCTTTGTTACTTATGCCTGATACAAAAGTTTTTGAATTCCTATTGATATCAGTGTCTGTGAATAAGTCACCTTTTTGAGACTCATCCCTTACAAATCTAAATCTTCCATTCACTACCAATGTGACAGGTTCCCCAACTCAAACATAAGGACAAACAATGCTGGATGAGAATAAGAAGCACACAGAAGCAAGAATTGATTCTTTTTGTAGCAGTTAAGTACTGAATTGTAACAAATAATTGGTTTATGATAATAGTCTATTTAGCTGAGGTTTTTTTACCTGAGACTTTTGATCAAAATAAGATCTTCAAACATTTAAATGTGCAGGACTTGCATAAATATTGTTTTAGATCCACAGAGTAGTTACTGCAGAAGCATGGATGCTATTCAGCTTTGCTGAAATTCCTGAGGTAGGTAGTTGTGAGGCTTGTGGAGTACAAGTCATTTAGAAAGCCAGTGAGAGCTGACCACTTTTAGGGTGCCTCAGTGGCCACTGAGTGAGGAAATTCTACATTGTCAGAAACATGTTAGGGGAAAATCTATACTTTGTGGTATTTATTAGGTTGTAATGAATTTTTTATGACCCTAAGCATTATCTCAAAATTGTTTGATCATCTAAGAAGAGCTCAGTGTTTTGGCTTTTGTAACATGTACTGTGTTATAAATGTACATTATTAATGCTAAAAAGCTTTTTCAGATATGTTTTATGATTATTGTGGAGATTTTTGTGTACTATATGATGTATCTGTATACTAAAAGAGGGAGTATGCACAAGGTTATGTGGCATGTCTGAAGTTATACTGAGTTGCATTTGATGGATTCAGACATGAGTGCCAAGGAAATGAAATGGGAGAAAGATTTTACACTAATGCTTTGTGAAATCCCCTCTCCACAGCGTGAGAGATGAGGAGGAGTATAAAAGGCAGGACTTATAAACCACAGCAACTCTCTGCTCCCCAGTAGAAGTTGCCACTGGCTGAAAAGACTACAAAAGCCAGTGGGCAGCAGGTGCCTGCCTTTGAGGTGACAGTTGGCTTGAGATCACTCCCTCAGGTTTTCCTGTCTGAAATAAATTGGCCATACTTCTGACCTATAAGCATATGAAGACTTAACTGATGAGAAGCACAGGCTTTGCCCAGGCTGTGACAGATGCACAACCACTGTGCAGGTTCACATGGGTATGCACACTTGTGCTAGCTTCAGTTCATCTGGAGCAGCCTGCATGGACAGCCAAATCCATCAGTGTTGCAGAGCACCTGCCTTCCCTGGCCACTTGACACTAGGCCTGACCAGACTGGTCTCCAGTGCATGTCTCAACCAGCTTGTGGAGAGTGCACAGCCACCTATCTGCTCTTGGTGTAGTGTCCCACCTGGATGTGTGTGTGCTGGTGGAGTTACGGGTTGTCATGTGCTCAGTCACTAATAGACAATACACAGCTATAGCTTGTCTTAAACCTCTCCATTCTCACCTCTTTATCACCTCCCCAGTCGAGTGACCAAGAGTGTAAGCTTGCAGAAAAAATGTATCTTGAGCTGGAGGCTTTGTATGGGTGGGCTGGAGCTTGGTTAGAGGCAAAACTCAACTTATGGCTAGGGCAAATGCTGCTGTGAAGACAAGATGCCCACAAAGTGTGCTTAAAATCTATTATGATTCAGAGGAGGGGACAGTACGGGATGTGTCCATGAATGAAGTTGGTGAAGTGCTACTGTAGGAACAGCTATGCTGTTCCACAACTATGGCAATGGGAGGTTGCAGAAATTGGATTTTTAGAGAAGGGAGTTGTTCAGATGGTCCCGTAACAGCATCTTCAATTGCAAAGGAACAATTTTAATCTTTGTGGAGAAGTCTGTGGCTTGCCCAAAATGTTACATATATCTCAATGTAGAGCAAACAACTTTTGGTTATCAATAGCTTTAGAGCAATGACTATCCTTGAAAAACATGTATTCCATAAGACAAGATAAGGATAATACCTTTAGGCCATTATTGACCTTGTTATGAGACTGTTTGAAGTTGAATTTCACAATGTGCCTTTACCTCATACAGCCACTGCTGAGCATGGAGAGAGCTCAGTCTAGAATAGATAAATCCTGCAGTCAAGTGCTTGAAGCTTTAGAGAAGGGATGTGGATGTCAGGTCTCCTGGGAAGTTTGAGCAAGTTCTTCCTGGATCTTTCAGCCTCGGTTCTTGTAAGATTCTCCTTACTGAGACTTCCCTTTTTTCTGGTATTTCAATTATCCATCTGCAAAATGAGGGTGATAATACTTAAATAACTCTGTGGGTAGTAAGAACTTCTTTTAAAAGCATATTGATAACTTCTAATGAAAGATACAAATATGAGATAATGATAGTATATATGGGATGGACTGTTATCTATTTGGTTTCATAGTTACAATTTATGTATCCTACTAATACGGAGAGATAACATCCACTTTGATTTACAAAAGAAAAATCGGTTATTTTCTTATCTCGGGATAGAACCTTTATCCAACTCTTATTATGACACAGTTCTTGCCACTTCTATGGAAAACGAAAACTGCGTTTTGAAAAAGCATTACCTAAAAATGACATACTAGGAGATGGACCTTTTATAAATTTCACCTAGAAGATGGTTATCACAGTGCAATTACATATTAACTGGCTGCAATCATACAGATTCTTCTACATAATAGGGATTTATCAATTTGGTCATCACTCATTAATTTTCAAAGTGGTATTTCCACTATTCAGTAGAAATATTTATAGAGGTATTTCTGTGAATGCTTTGTGGTACATCTCATGCATTTAGATGTCTGATAAAAACATGTCTGATTTAACAGGACTCTTGCCAACTATCTGGTGTGGAGGATGGTTTATTCAAGGTTATTTAACCTTAGTAGACGTTTTCAGTATCGGTGGCTGGAATTTTCTCGGGTAAGTTAGAGCTTTTGTAGTATTTACAATAGTACTAGCATTGATGCTATTGATTGCCCTTGTTGCTTATACCTTTGCAAAACATGTAATGTATTCCATGCTGGATAAATTTCTTGAATAAACTTTTCTTCTTGAAGACTACATCTAAAAGAGTTAAGATGTATATCTCCTTGCATATGCCACTAGGGAAAAATGTCCAAAAGGACTCCACAAAGGAGTTTTTAAGACCTCCTCCTTAAAAAGCTTAGTCTTCTTATGCAGAGACTTGAAAGCTGGAAAGTTTGAGTTACATACAATCTAAGCTTTGAAAAAAACTACTGTTTATGCATGCATGAAAGTAGCTCTGCTAAAACAAAAGTCTAAGATTTCATCTTTCCTAAGCTTGCTCAAACCTCTTTCATGCTCTAGTACCAACATTGCGTGAGCTCTAGCACATACAAACATCAGTCATTTCCACAGAGAAGCCAATCAGGTGCCTTCTAGCTAGGAGCTGCAGAAGCCCCAGAAGACATTAGTCACCACCCCAAGCTATGAGAGCAGTGCTAGTTATCTATTAAGTAATATGGGCATTTATGTAAGACACAGAGATTTGATTAAATGTATCCCGAATACAAAGCCACCCTGGTAATCTTCTGGGCAACATGAGGGCTCTGTAAGCAAACCAGGGATAAAACTGAAACATGCTTTCTCCTCTTGTTTCCATGCTGCCTGAGTTTAGATAGTGAGCTTTTTGGTTGTTACGAAAACTATCTGCTTGGTGACATCATGGCAACAGGAGTCTGTTATGATGCTGCCAGTGATGTGGCACAGAAGATGTGGGTGCTCTGTCCTCCCTGGTGAGGTGTGCAGGTGGCTAATTGAAGTAACCATAATGTCTTTCCTGAATGGTACTGGAATAGTTCTGAACTGATCACATACCTAAAAATAAATTCCAAAGGGCTTGATGGAAACTAGACCACAAAAGCAGTCTCTTATACTTCTGAAATCATATTCAAATCAATCTTGTAAAATATGCCATTTTCTTTATGCAAAAATGTGAGAAACTGGCTGTCAGAACCACAGCGACAAGTTTGTGTGTCCCCCCCGAGACATTCTTTTCTAGTCAGGTAAAACAGATTGATGCTGGCCATCAGCCAGACTGCAGCATAATACTGAGTCGTATTGAGTTACATTATAGCCAGAAAAATTCCTGGAAGGAAATTATAATCTTTGGTTACTGTACATTTTGGTATGGTAACTAGCTGCTGTCACTTCTCTGGGTACTTTCTCCAGAAGCTTAGGGAAAAACCTAACTCAAGTTGATTCAATGCTTACTAACAATGTCACCAAGGGTTCCATGAAAACTTAAGAACAGCACAGTAAGGGCAGTGAGTCAGCAGCTCATTTCTATTATCTGCCTCTGGGACCCGGAGATGGAGAGTTAGTAAAGTGCACTAAACAGCAGTAGCTGATAGTTAATAGCTAAATCTAAGTGCAGTAAACAGCTCGGGGGAACAGGCTTCACAGGTCAGCAGAAAGGACATGAGAAATGGAGTCCAAACCAAAGGCTTTGTTGAATCAATTTGCCTGGTCAGAGGCTGGAGGACTAAAGGCACACAGGTCCTTTGGGATCATAAAGAGAACCCACCAACCTCTTTCCATGTAAGTGAAGTAACCATTGAATGACTGCTAAAAAGACATGACCATGAGTTGAATCAGTGACCTTTAAAGCAAAGGATATCTTTCATTCATTCAGCATCACCCATTATAAGTATATTATTTTTTTTCACCAGGTTCTCATTTTCTATTGGTGGTTTTTACCACCATCGAGACTCTTAAACTCATTTCAAAGAGAGGGAAAAAGACATGATGAAACTTCAAAAATCTTCAGGTTGAGAAATAGGACAGATCTGCTGACTCTAGAGAAAGTGCTTTGATTACTTCAGCAGCTCCTCTGCAGTGGCGCAAAAAGTCCTAGCAAATGTGCAGTGGCACCTGGGGAAGAGATCATTTAAAGTGATGTGGAGCTCTGAATTGACTGGGAGGGCTTGTAACCTGCTATTTATAGTCACTGTTACTACCTGGAGTTCTGTGTTTTAGAGTGGTACATTACTATTAGGAGGACCATTTTGAGGGAGTTCTAGTTGGCTGTTGTAATATAAATATCAATAAACCAGCTGTGAGATATAATCTGTTCCTCTCAGCTCTATTTTTGTTGGTCTCACAGCTTGTGCTGCCTTTCTGTCCTCCTTACAGTCAAGCCTCCCTCAAAATAATGATAATTATTATGTTGTAATAATAATATGTCACATTCTAAAAGCCAGCTCTGTCTCTTGACTTTTTCTGTGGCTAGTATGTAGTCAGAGTTTTTGGAAGGAATTTTAAGGTCTGATGATTAATGCCACGACTCCCCTTCTTCCTGTGCATCAGGAAAAAAAATCTCCGTTGTGGTTCTACTTGGACCCTGGAGAGAGAAATTTTTGGGGTTTTTTTGGTGTGGTGTTTTTTTTGTTGTTGTTTGGTTTTTTTGGGTTTTTTTTGGTTTTTTTTTTTTTTTTTTTTGAGTGCTGTGTTATGTATGAGGGATGAAGAATATAGAAAAAGAGTTTATTTTCGAATTTGGCTCAGTTTAGGAAACTATTACCGTATTATGTATTGGTTTGCCTAATGTGGTTTTCTTATAGAAGCAGTGTTCTCTCTGTCATTGAAAATCTATTAGTGCACATACAGTATTAATAAAAAGCATTTGAAAATACACCAGTGAAACGCATTTAAGTATGAGTCATTGATTAAGCTTAATTACAGACAATATAATGAGGAAAATCAATCTTTGAACTACCAAAATATCTGACCTCCAGTAGCTGAGGATTAAGCTACTCTGAAATTTTCCAATGGAATATTTTCCTATTGAAAAACAACAAATCCAAACCCCTCGGTTTTGCTAGAGATTTAATCTTGGGCTCAAAGGAGAAGACTGGTAAAAAGAAGAGGCTCAGAAACTGCTAGATCAGTGCTTAAGAGGCTTGTATAACCTGTCAAAGGTCAAAATCCTGTCTCACCTGACCTGGTCTGGTGTTGAGAGTACTCTGTTTTTGCACAGCTGATGAGTGTTAACTACTGGACTGAGATTTAGCTTGTTTTCTGTGGAAAAGCTTAAAAAGCTCCTTAAGTGGAAAGGGAACCCTTTGAACCTTGAAAGTAACAGAAGTTTCTTAAATCAGCACTGTTATTACTTACATGGGCCCATCTCATATTTTGTCGTGTGTATTCTGTTTTTAAATGAACTTCTATCTTGACAAGAAAGTGTAATTTTAACTGAGTAAGCCTCCATGGTAGTAACATTCTTCTTGTGAGAAACAGAAACCAAGGCAGCAATGTACTTGAGCTATGTTTTGCCTTGCTCATTGGTGTGTTGAGCATCCTTGACTATTTCATTTCTGAAGCTTATGTGTGGTGGTGCATGAACATCGTCAAAGCCTGGAAGTGTCTATTTAACCACAATTTCTTTAGTAAAATACGCAATCTGTTTTACCAACATCTTCCTACCATAACATGGAGGGAGATTTTGGGGAGACAAACACGTATTCAGAGTTTAGTGTTTTTGAGGATTCAAACCTTTTTTCTCCTGAAAAAAAGGGGAAAGGGACTGAAAGCAACAGGCTGTGGTAAGGGCAACTAGACAGGTAAATGGCAAAAGGTGTGGACATGTGCCTATTAATGTTAGCCATTGTTAGTTAGCACAGATAGGTTTATCACAGTGGAGAGCTCTGTAGGAAATGTTTCATAAAGACTGACCTAATTTTCATGAAGATGTTTTCCTTAGGCTTCTCAGTCAGTGGAGAGAGAGAAACTTTTTGGGAAGATAGCTCAGAGCAAGGATTTTCTAGATGAAAGTACCTCTCCACTTACACAGAAATACTACCAAGATTAGTCTAAAACTGGCACTTGGTAATGCCTTCCCATAACTAGCCCACTAAACCTAGCTTCTCTAAGTCACTAGCATTGTACCGTTTCTAAGTCTGAAAATCTTATACCTATTTTGTGGAATTCAAAAGTTTTGTCATAGCACTTGATGAAAATGGAAATAACTGTAAAGTATCATTATTGTTTCCTTTGGGTAGCTATTTGACAAATATGCTTTAGGCTATACTGTATGTGGATGCAGACTTGTTTTTCTTAAACAGTATGATTTTATGACCTACTACATGCACCTGCCAACAGGTCATCCACGGAACCACAACGTTGCTGCCACAGTGGGATAAATGTGTGGACCTCATTGAAAGCACGCTCCCTTACGTTGTGGGTAGGATGTTTGTGAATGCTCATTTTCGAGAAGACAAGAAAGAGATGGTGAGTCTTCCAAGGTCTCTGTCTAGGAACTTAGTGGCATCCTCCGCACAAATTTCCTCTGATGTTAGACCAAATGTTAAGAGATGAGTTTCTTACAAATGCTTAAAACCAACCAAACAAAAACCCCACACAAACAAACCCCCAAAACAAACCAACCCAAAACACACAAGAAAAAAACAAGGAGAAAATGGAACTAATTTGAAGAAATATCACTTTTCTGTCCACTTGGGCACTGCCCATTTCTTCCATGTGCAGCCCTTCAGATAAATATGTAGCCAGATCAAAACAGGCTAAACACCATTAATTTGTGTAAATAATGAGAGCAAGGCTGTTCAGGATCACAGTGTGTGGTATCGATGAAAAATGATATAGTATAGCTCGTGTAACTCTTCATAGTGAAGTTTTTACTGACTAGTCAAAAGAGTGGTCAAGATCTCTCTGCTTCAGGGCTACTCTTTTAAAGCTGACTGTGCTACTCCTGCAGTCTAAGCAAGAAAAGTGTAACTGATGTCTACCCCAAATTTAAAGGGAAGCTTAGAGCCACATAGCGAAAGTTTATATTTGTGATTTGAATCTGTTTTTCTCAACAGTGAAGGAAACTATTCTTCCATGCTGCTGAGATCGTAGAATAGCGTTTAGCTGGCTGTTCATCCTAATTTTAAAACTTCATATGTGGCTACGTGATCACTTAATATATTGAAATGATTAATTACCTTTTACAGTTATTTATGACTTATTTTCAGTTCATTTTTTAATAGGGTTTTCCAATATCTGCTTTTCCAGCCATTGATTTTCCAACAGTAATCAGTTTAAAATTAATTAATTTAGTCACTGAACTTAGCTCTTGGTGCAGGAGAGCCACAACAGTCTAGGAAATGTGAAATAGCATCCTGCATTGGGACAAACAGCTCTGTGATAGTCTGCACAGCCCTGGCTCAGTACCTGGAGTCTGTCTTTTTGACTTTATCTAATTTGACTGTTTTCTCAGTGAAGGGCTCCATTTTAGACAGACCAACACACTGATCTGGCTTGTCCAAATCTTTATGATGTGTGTTTCCCTCTCAGGTTCTGCATTTCTTTTACTACTTGGCTTCAGCTGGAGTTTTCTCTCTGAGATCCAGCTTTTCAGTTCCCTGATTCTTGATCAAGCTTGTAATGTGCTATCTGGTGGGTCAGTGGCAAAAATATTTCTGGGATATTAAACAGTATGACCTCTATGCAGGATAAGCAGGAAGAGAACAACTATAAGAAACATACACTTTATGGAAGGGATGAACGTTTTTTTCATGTTTGTATCTGTGAGGGAAAATTATGAGAAGCTGATAATGTTTTCTGTTGAAATATGACCCAAAAAAAGTATTTCTTAGCATGTAAATTCCTTTCAGACCAAATCTTTGAAAAATTATTGGAATTCACAGTAGCATCCACAGTAATGCATATAAATGCATTGAAAATGCATATAAAATTTAAAGATTCAAACTTACAGTGAATTGCCCATGGAGATTAAAATTAGATGCAGGGGAAGTTGCCATAGGTTTTGAAGTGTGCTTTTCAAGGTAATAGTTTGTGGTGTTATCATTTTCATCTTGCTGGTTATCAGTTCTATATCTCTTTCTTAAGCAGTAAGAAAGCACTTGAGAAAAGTGGTCTTATTTATACAGTGTTGTTTTGTGGGTGTTTGTTTGGTTCCCCCCCCCCCCCCCGGATTATGGTATATATCTGTCTGGGATAAGCAAATCCTGAGTTATGGATAATGTGGATTCTTTTACCCCCATGTTTTGTCACTAATGTTTCATACCTTAGATACTTCTCTCCTTTTATCAAGAAAGACATTATTTGTGTCTAAATATAGCACCGTTTCTAACCCAGAGTGCCTGCAGTGTTTCTTAGAGCTATGCCTGAGCAGTTTCAGTAATAACTTTGATAGCAGGAATAGGTTTCTCCCCCTGCCCCCTGCAGCTACAGCTGGTGCATAAAGCCTAACTATACACCAGGGCCCAGCTGCAGAGCTTGAGTTTGAACTTGTAACCTTCAAATACAGGGAGTTCACCTCATTAGTGCACCAAGTTAATTGAGTCAGTGCTCTGTCATCAATATCTTTAAGTTACCCTATTCCCTGGGATGCAGTTTACTGTGAACGTTGACTGTTTAGTCATAGTTAATGCTAGATCTGTTCCAGTTGTCCCATATTGTCTCTAAAAATAAGAAAATGTTTTTTGAAAAGGGTAGAAGAAAATGAATAATCAAAGGAGCTTTGCCATCTTTTGTCTGGCTCCCCCACAAATAAAGAACAGTTCCAGATAAAAATATACATCTGATACACAAATGGCAATTTAGCTAAAGGTAATGTTACTTTCCAAGGCTTAGTCCCTGCTTTTAATGACATTTCAGAGCTACCAGATCTATAGAATAAAATTAGATACATCTCTGGTACTTGACATTTTCAATATTTTAAAACGTAACATAACTGATAACACAAAGATCCAATAAGTCTTCGTGTAATGATTATCTGTCATGTCTTGTGCTATCTCAACTCTGGTCTGGCCTGTGCTAAAAGATTTCAGTGATGGCTGGATCCCCTGAATTACCTCACCCATGCAGTATTTTCAGTGCCTATCTGTCATGAGGTTCGTCTATTGATACAAACAGAAGCAGCTGATTGCAGACACCTTTCTGGTCTGTGCTGCCAGATGGATGGATAGGCATGAGGGCATTTCTGCTTTTTAGACTGACATAATACATCTCTTAGTCATTGGATTTCTTGTTTTCTCTCGTTCCAGAGTTTTCTTAGTCTGCATACTCAATAAACACTCCTATTAATATATTTTTAATTGCTTGTGATATGCTTCTGGCTTTGTATATGTGTCTGAAGAAGCAGCCAAGCTAAAATGTCTGTGTGTTTTCCTAGCTTTGCACAGATGTGAGCTGTCACTGGTGTTCAAGACCACAGAAGCAGTTAAGGCTGCTGTGAGGCATGGCTTTTATGCCTACAGTACATAAAGGATAGGAATACTTCTATAAATGCAGCTAAATGCAGGCTAAGTATTTGAATACTGTTTTGTATTTGGATCATGATACTGTCAGCCTGAATTCAGTTTTCTAGTGATATTAATAAGGTGTGTTTCAGTCTGACGTAAACCAAGCAAAGGCTACTGATGCCCTCCCTCTCTGCAGAAAATGCTTTATTTGTGCAGATGCCTTGCAGCTGGCTCCTTCTTCTGCATGGGCTAGCAATCTAGAACCAAAGTCTCGGAAATCTCCCCGAATCACTGCAAATCTCCCAGTATTTTTTATGATTTCAAGTCAGACATTCTCTTAATTGTGACATGAAAGGAACAGCAATTAACAGGCTGTGTGGTGCACCTGAAGGAAAAGGAAATGGAAAGAAACTTATTTTCAGAAGAAGTGCCTGAGGACTGGCGAAAGAAGAAATTTGCCATCAAGAATATAAAACAGATACTGTTTGCTTTGGAATCATTCATGGTCCAACCAAATTAATTCAATTTCTTATAATGATGCTGCCATGAAATATTTTACTGGTGAACGATTTGCTAAATGTTTTGCAGATGGAGGAGTTGACTGAAGGAATTCGCTGGGCTTTTATTGACATGTTGGAAAAGGAAAACGACTGGATGGACTCTGAAACAAAAAGAAAAGCTTATGAGAAGGTAAAAATATAAACATTGAATGAGTAAATTCCTGTTACAGTGAAGATTTTATTTGAGTGAGAACACAATGTCATGGACTGTACTTGCAGTTCCAGTTACTCATTGTTTTGTTTGTGAAGGGACCTGTGGCACATTTGTTTTGCTAGAAGCTGAACCACCTGAACTCCTACTTCAGTGCTGAAGTTATTTTTGTTACCTTGTTCTTCCTCCCTTGCCTTCATCTTTCCCTGTCTGGCTGATGTAGACTGTGAGCTCATTTCAGATTTGCCTGTACAGTGGCTTTTCTTGACAGGGTCTTCAGCTTGATTGGGGTGTCAGGGGCACACCAACCTACAGATACAAAATGGTGTTGAAAACACCTGTGGCAGCTGAGGGTATTCGGTGTAAAGATGGAGGATCCAGCCTAGAAGGGGATATGAGAATAGTCCAGGCCTCATACCTTCTTCAGAGTCATGGTGGGAAGTCTACCTTGAAAGCAATCTTCTAGGAATGCAATGACCATCCCTGCTGAGTGCCCGTCTCCCAGGAGAATAATGTCAGTTATGAAGTGCTATGATCAAGGATGGCATTGCTGGTCCTGATTACTTTCAGATGAAGTGACAATAAAATGCAGGAGGCAAAGGTGAAGGCAGGAGGAGGTACTCAAAACTCCCTTTTCACTCTATTCCCACGTTTACAGAACGTGGTATGTGGAAAGGGAGCTTGTCTGAATGCAGAGCTCTGCTCCCAGAGCAGCAGTTGAAAGAAGCATAAACAAAGAAAAATGGAGGGCAATGTGTAGGACTGTCTCCTTATTTATTGAGGCAATGGGATATCAGTGAATTAGTAAGTGCCCTCTCTGAATAAACTGACATGCAAGTGTAGCTGAACTGTTCCTGCTCACTGTACTTCAATAAAAATAGAGGTGTCTTGATTTAAGAACAAACACAGACTTCAAAGTTTTTTGGTAATTCTCATGAAAAGGCTGTGGAGATATTTTATCAATGGAAAGTTTTAAATTCCACATACAGACTATTTACATTTTATATAGCAGTGCTCTTCACAGATGTGCAAATGAAACAGAGCTGCATAAATGCACAAATAAACTCTATAGCAAGAGAACAATAGTAAGATGCCATTTATTTCCTACTAACCTGATAGTAAATGGAATGTAGTTACTACTTCTTACTGACTATTATTGTTGTTTTTTACTAGAAATACCATTAGAAATATAATGATCTGTAATTTAGACATTTGACAAATCTGGTACAAAATAAGAGCAGGAAGATTTTATAATTATTTCCTTAGTAGAGATATTTCTATATACCTTTACAGGCATATACAAGTCTGATGTTGAATTTTCTAGCAAACAATCTGCTTAAACATTTTGTTCAAAATTTGCTGCCTGCCTTTCAGCAGAGAAACAATACAAGCATTGCCGCAAACTAATAAACTCCCTAAAAAGCTTTTCCTTTCCCATTTTAAGGAGAGTTTTGTTCAAAAGGTTGGTTAGATCTCTTATAGGTAGAGATGCCTGTTTTCCTCTGTTGACACATTTAGGAAGCTCATGGCACTCCGCTTGCAATTTAGACTTCTTTAAGTTTCTAAAGTTAATGGGTTGAATCTGGGCCAAACAATGCACGATGAACTAAATTTAAGCAGCAGAAAAAAACCCAACACTACAAGCCATTGTATTATGAGTAGCAAATGGTTTAAATCCATTCTCACTGGCATGAACAACAGTTTTATAGTTTACTGACATAGGAACAAGGTCAAGCTTGTAAACACAAGTGTTACGTAATGACTTAGAAATTGCTGCAACAACTATGTGGTAGGACTTACGACTGCAAGTTTAAGTTCAGATTCACAGAAACAGCTACTTGGCTAGAAGGAAAGAGTCTAGACAGACATTTTGGTAGATTTCCAGACATGGAGTTTGTGTATGTTTATTAAATACTGTTACTGCTAATAGTAGATATTGGATTTGTCCTGGGACATTTGGATGAGCATGCTCTTAGTTCAAGAAATAGATTCATTACATGTATTGTCAGTTAATTCACTGGGGAAATCTAAGATTTATAATACAACAGGACCTTCCAAGTCTGTTACTCTGTTCTAGTTAAATCTCATGAGCCCAGCATATTATGCTGTCACTTTTTTAATATTTACACTTCAATAAAGCAGCACAGACAACAGCAATTTTGAAGTGGGGGTGTTTGATCATTTAGAAAAAAAAATATTACTTTATTATATAGATCTGTAAAAGTGAAATTTCTTTGTCAATAGGTGACACCTGCATCTCTAAGGATAGTGCCAATGCCATGGATTTCACAGTTTAGGAAGGAGCTTAGTTTGTTCTTGAACTGAAGAGCAAGTTGTATCATCCTGGGGATCTTCTCAGGTTTACTCTTCGTTTTGGACCACTATCAAAACAGACTAGTGTTATGGCAGAGTGTAGTGGGATGCTGAAGACACCTTCTTTCAGACAAAGGCCAGAAAGGACTCTCTTCTTTGATCTTCTGTATAGGCAAACTGTACTATTTTAGCCAATGATTGCTGGGCTGAGCCAAATAACACATAAAACAACTGTTGTAGTTCTATGTGTTTACTAACACCTCTGTGGAATGCTTTTTATTAGGGTAGGATATTCTGCTTGGAAATAGATTTCTGTCCTATGTGAGCATCTTCTGCTTGTTTATATTTCCAGAACAAAAGACAGAACCTGCTTAATTATTAATCTGATACGTCTTCTATGATAAAGTCACCTGCCTAGTGGGTGAAGGGAGGATGGTGGATATAATTTTTCTGGATTTTAATAAGGCTTTTGATGCTATGATTCTGTCCTATGATTCTATACTATCCCTTACAGCATCCTTCTGTACAAGTCGTCCAACTGTGAGATGGGCAGGTATATGATGCACTGGGTGAAGAACAGCAGGGCTCAGCGGGTTGTAGTGAATGTGGCTACATCTGGTTGGTGACTAGTCACCAGTGGTGTTCTTCAGGGCTCAATCCTAGGGCCAGTTTTGTTCAATATTTCCACCAATGATCTGGATACAGGAGTTGAATGCACCATTTGCAAGTTCGCTGACAATATTAAACTGGGAGATGCTGTTGATTGCCTGAAGGGACAAGATGTCTTGCAGGGGGTCTAGATAGGTTGGAGCACTGGGCAATGATTAATGAGATGAAGTTTAACCAGTCCAAATGCTGGATTCTGCACCTAGGACAGAGTAGTACTGGGCACAATTATAAATTGGGAAAGGAGTGACGGGAGAGCAGCCCTGTAGAAAGGGATCTGGGGGTGCTGGTTGACAGAAGCTCAGTCTTGAATCAGCAGTGTGTACCCTGGCGGCCAACAGGGCAAACCACATCCTGGGGTGCATCAAACACAGCATAACCAGACAATCAAAAGGGCTGATTGCCCTGCTGTATCTAGTGTTGGTGAAACCTCATCTTGAGTGCTGTGTGTAGTTCTGGGTCCCATCATTTAAGAAGGATGTGAAGATCCTTGAACGAGTCCAGAGGAGGGCAACAAAGGTGGTGAAAGGGCTGGAAGGAATGTCCCATGAGGCATGGCTGAGGACTTTGGGCTTGTCTAATTTGAAGAACAGTAAGCTGAGGGGTGACCTCATGGCTCTCTTACAGCTTCCTGAGGAGGGAAAGTGGAGAGAGAAGTGCTGAGCTCTTCTGCCTCTTATCCAGCGACAGGATGCATGGGAATGGCTCAAGGTTGTGTTACAGAATGTTCAGACTTGACATGAGGAAGCATTTCATTACCAAAAGGGTAGCTGAACACTGGAACAGGCTTCCTATGGAGATGTTCAATGTCCCAAGCCTGTCAGTGATTAAGAGGCATTTGGACGAAGTCCTTAACAACATGCTTTAGCTTTCAGTCAGCCCTCAACTGGTCAAGCAGTTGGACTAGATTCAGTGTAGGTCCCTTCCAACTAAAATATTCTATATTCTATTCTTATTATCAATTAAGTAAAGAAAGGAAGTTATTACTTAGGTAAAAAATGTCTTGATCTTTTAGGTTTTCATCAGTAGCTGTCACATTGTCCTTTATAGCAATGCAGAGTAGAGCTCCTGCCTGAAGTTCTATGGCAGAACCATATGCTGCGTGGAAATGACTATGATTCATATATTTTGCTTTTCTTCTATATGTTTAATCTCATTGCATTCTTGAATTCTTTTAATGCTTTGGAAAGAAAGGAACTGTAGAACCCTGGTGAGTTTTGTTTACTGAGCCTGTTCCATGTTATCCATTTAATTTGTCATTAGCCTTTCCTTTAACTTCAGGCATATTTGGCCATAAACGAAATTTTTATTCACTTACTGAATGAAGAATAAGGTCAATGCAGGATCCAGATGTCTGGACTATGAGCACGAAGAGCATTCCTAGAAAAATATCTCATCTTAAACTACTCTTCAGTTCCTTATGATGATTGTATCTTTAGAAGACAACACTGTAATGCAAATGACTTGGCAGGATTTAAAGAGAATTAACTGCAAATCCTCTCTGTGATTTGGATACTCACTGTTTTGTGTGTTTTCTGCTGTTTTCTGACTGACGCCCACCTTTCTTGTGCACTTGGCTGAGGACAAAATTGTATACCTTGCTGTCAGCCTGATACTTTGCAATCAAAGGGATCATTGACCTCTGAAGGACTTACAAAAGGCCCTCTGGTAGAATCAATGCTTGACTGTTGCTTTAGGTGGCCTGTCAGCTCCATCTAATCACTGAAAAGCTTTTCTGTCTGTGAGTCTCTTTGTGTCTGTTTTGCTGTTTTAAGTTACTCAGAGGGGACATTTTTAATTTGATGAGCCCGCAGTATATTAAAAGAATCAAATCAGCTAGTCCGTGTGACACAGGGAACAATTGTCTTGCAGCCTTGATTTCTGAGAATGAGAATTAGCCCTTGTATAATTTGCAGTTAATGTTGACTTTCCCTCTGTAAAAAAACAATATAATGAGATAACATCTAGTAATTTCCTTCTATCCTCCCTCCATTCCTCTCCTTCTGTGATTGAAACATGGATTTAAACCAGACCATCTGAAAGCCAGTCTTGCAAAGAAGTGTTTAGCAGGGTGAGGTGACTCGATCTGTCTTCATGTGCAGTTCTCACCTAGCTCTCTGGATGGAGCTCATGCTGCTTCCAAAGGAGCTCTGAGTTGGAGAGAAACATTCAGCTCTGTGCTGTGATGCTTCATTTTCTACCCTGTCCTTCCTCCTCTGCTCTGTGCAAGCCTTGCTTTATTGCTCTGTTATTTGACTGTAACCTGAAATTTCCTTAAATTATACCTGTTAACCTCCCAAATTTTCAACGGAGATCTCTGATAGTAAAAAAATAACAGCAAAAGGTTCCTCTTCTTGCCCTTTTAGCCTCCCTCTTCTGTAAAGGTCATTAAATTTTGCCCTCATTTGAAGAACAGAGAAATCATTCAAACAAGTGCAGCTCCAAGGGTGTGTCTGGCAACAGTCTTCAAGTTTGTGGTCTGTGAGTTACAGAAGCCAAGCAGAAAAATCACCTGTCGAGTGTTAAGGTACCTGGTGAGCTCCAGGCCACCTTGTAGCCTCTGAGAAGGATGACAGATAAAAGGGAGGGGGAGAGAGGAGAGCCTTTTGTTTCCCTTACAACAAAGGTGCAGACTGCAGCTATGTCAGCCAAATGGTATTGACAACTGCATTTTGTAATGGGGGGGCCACAGGGAAAAGGGAGAACCCGCAACTGAAACTCGGTTGACATGACTTTGTGTGATCAGGGCTCTCATCTTTAGAATTTTAATTTATTGCTGTTCTTCAAAGGATAATTCAATGGAAGATCATCACTGAGATGTAAAATTATTCTCTTTCCTGGGCAGCAGCCATTATTTTATTAATCACTTTTTTTTTTTTTTTAAACCTTTCTGAAATGCTCTTTGTGCTTGGGTTAACAGGAGGCTTGAAAAAGAGAATATCACAAAAAAGTCTGTTTTCTGAAAGTTTCCAAATCTTCTGTAAAATTGCCTGTATTATAGGAAGTTATTTTTTTTCCTTTACAATGCTATTTTTAAAGCATGGATGATAAGCCAAAAGAAGCTTGTTTTTCCTCTAATAAGATTTTTCTGTAATATTATTAACCTCTTCAGGCCATGGAGCAGAAATCCCAAGGTCACTGTGCAATCATTTTTTGCCTACTGAACTTGCCTGCTGCTTGGCTTTATTTCTCTCTAAGGAAGTTGTACGTATATGCAACATTTCTTCGCATTTCTCTGAGTCTGAAGACTGAGGCAAGAAGACCACAGGAAAATGTAAGGATAGTGCCTAGCTATAGGTGTTTCTCTCAGGCAGTGTTTAGGTACCTTCGTTTAGCCTGCAGGGTTTGTTCTGCTACTTCAGAGAGCTACAGCAAACCTCCCAGGATAACGCAGTGTAATTTAGGCCGATAGCCCTTAGGAAATCAAGAGCCATCTGTACAAGCCCCTAATTTAACAAAGTATAGGTACTTTAAATGAGGTAGGTGTCCATGGGTTATTCCACTGAAGCCATTCGCTTCTCAGCTGGAACTTACTGGCCATATCCAGCCGTCCAGTCAACCAGCTGAGCCCCTGCCATCTTTCACAGTTCTTCGTGGTCTCTCTTCCTCCACATTTGGGTGATTTCACTATGAACTTGACAGCCATGCTGCTCAGATGAGAGGTCCGGTGTCTGGCTCGGACAGTGGCCAAACAGTAGCAGATGTTTGGAGATGAACATAAGGACAGAGTGAGCATAAAGTGACACACTCCTGCTATCCTCTCCTGGCCTCTGACAATCTGCAGCTCAGCTGCCTCCTGAGCCAGAAGTGGTGTCTTTGTATTTACTCATATTTTTCTACTGTGAGTTTGTCTAACAAGTTTTTGAATCCATGACAGTTTTTGTCATCGGCAGCTTCCCAAGGCAATGAGTTTCACTGCCTCGCTGTGTTCTGTGTGAGAAAGCATCTCCTTTTGCTTGTCTGGAAAATGTCGCATTCTTCACCTACGTTCTTGTAGTGGGGAAACCAGAGAATCATCATTGCCTGTTCTTTTCTTGTGCTCTCTCTTGCTTTCATGTAACCCTGCCACAGCAATACATTCATGGAGTATGCAGCCTCCTGCATTTGTTCATGTAGACTGTCCAAGGTCTGCACTAGATACAGTTCTGAATAACAACTTTTCATCAAGATCTGAGGCATACCCAGAAAAAGGCGAGACACTACAGCTTCAGGAGCTGACATTAATCTTGCTTAATGCCATGCTAATTTTGCACAAAGATGACGAAGCATGCAATCTTGACAGTGGTCTCTGGGTGGTCTGCAAAAAGAATAAATGCCCGTTGTGCCTTGTGGGGTCTGTGGACTCCTCCTATGCAAAATAATGCAAAAATATGACAGAAGAACCAGCTCTCAACACCTCCCATATCTCAAGTGGGATTTTTCTGGAATGAAGGCCAGTACAAGGGTGACAGAACAATACCTTGTAAAGGGGGGGATGGAGTTTCAAAACCAAATATCGCAAGACAGCTTTTACAGGTTCTTTTAAGATTACTTTGTACCTTTGTTTCAAGAATCTCAGAGGACTTCACAGAGTATAAGACTGCTTCAGAGCACTAATAGAAGCTGCCAGACTCACTTCAGAAGAACTAGGAAGGGGAGAAATTTCCAAAGGCTTTAATTGCATTGAAGCACTTCATTCCTGTTCAAAAGCCAATGGAGTGGCTTCTGACTTCCAATTTTACTGATTTTACTAGGCAGTTTGAGTCAGATCTTCTTGAAAGAACCTCATCATTTCTAAATTGGAAAACGTATTTCTGCTTAGTGCCAACTGAAACTTGACCGCACTTTTCCTTTGTGGAATTGAACTTCCTGAAATTAGGGTAGTCTTTGGCTGGATTAAAAATTTGAGGTCCTGACTATATAGTAGCAGTTGCACTGCAGAGAGCAATGAGCAAGTCTCCTGATAAAGCTGAAATATGTGTTGGATTACAGAAGAGGCACAGTCACATTTTACCTCTTTTCCTACATGTCTGCAGTTTCCTTGGGCATTAAATGTATCACAGGAGCTTATCTTCATGATGTAACTCATCTTGATCCTACCATGTGCCTGGACAGGTGAAGAAAAGGGGACAACTCAGTGGGAAGCAGGAAGTGAAGTAGATGCTGCAGGGCTCAGAAATTATGTTGGGGATTTGAAAACTTTGCTCTACTTACCCAGTTTGGAATTTGGTTGGCATACTAAGGCTGCCAGTCCCACACCATCCCTGAGATAGCTGTTTGGAAAATGCCTATGTTTAGAGTAACATTTTTCGCTTGGAAGATTCCAAGAATGCAAGGTACTTTCCTTCTAGCATAGAAGTGTTACATGCTCTCCTCTGAACAAAAGTAAACCTTCACTTTCCATCAGATTAACAACTTTTTTTTTTTTTCTTTAAAGCCAAGTATTTATTTCTCATTTCAAACTTCTGATTTTTGAACTCAAAGAATAATCTCTCTCACATCCTGAATTTAACATAACTTTCTCAAGAGGGCCGGGCTGTCCTTTTCAGTAACCACAGGAGATGTTCTTCTCTGTTGGCCAGAGTTGAAACTATAATAATAGCCATCACATGTTTGCTTATCTCTTATCTCTGAGGTTAGGTCTTCGCTGTCAGCTTCTCCCTTGTTATCTGGCTGCTGCTACTGCTCACTCAGTTGTGCAGGGATGTCAGTTCCATTAATAATTTGCGCACTGTGCAAACAAATAGTGGAAAACAGGTGAAGGGAGAGGAAATTGTATTCAACTCTGATCTCACAGCTGTCATTTTTCAGACTCAGCCACAACTCTGTAAGGGCAGAATGGGAGCATGGCATCAAAACACTTGTGACAAATCTCATGCTTGAAATAGAAGGAGAGACACTGATGGATGGACACACCTGCAGATGCTTGGGGACTGGAGTGAACCTGAAACTTTTGTGGCAAAAATGCAACATGAAAAAGTTGGCATGCTAAAAGGCAGATTAATTCTTCCAAAGGGCAGGAAGTCCTCCATCAACTAATGGAAGTCTTGGACAGTTTCAGCTTTAACTTTTGTTATCTTTGTTATTTTACCAAGTAAAACTGCCTTCTGTAGTGGAACAGTTACAAAGACATTATAGTCTCCCAGATCAACAGTAGCAGATACTGAGATATGGGAGGCTCGTCCTCTGTATGTAAGAGAAGTCTACGAGGGTATGCACTGATATGTACTTGGTATTCCCTCTCTGTTCCCAACAAATGTGCGTTTCCCAGCTGTGGTGATCTCCATGCTTGGAGCAGGCGGGAAGCCTGGCAAGGCTGGGACGTGGGCTGGGGCTCAGGCATGGACCTTTAGTCCTTGGGCACCAAGCTGTCCTGGACCAGGAGCCTTAGCAGCATTTCAGCTTGCTCAGGTATTATACTAGTCACAGAGGTCTGAAGCAAAGTTGTGAAGTGTTTAAATGACTTCAAGTGCTGGTGTTTCTGGAATTTACTTTTAGAGGAGCTTTACCACAAGGAGGTCATCGGACTCAGAAATGTGCTCCTTTAGTGGTCTTTCAGAAGCCAGGATGCTGTCCCTAAGAATAAAGACTTCCTTGGCTGCCCTCCATGAGGGAGCTGTGAGGTGTCTTGTGCTCGGTTTTCTGGCTAAGTGTTGAGTTCTATCAATGTGGAAATAAATACAAAAATATAATTTATTTAAATATAAAGTATGCAAAGATTTAAAATAGAGATTTGGTCTTGAGTATGAAGTAGGGCATTTCCTTTGTATGGTTTTTTCTGTATTATGAAGCCTACTTCTTTCTGTACTTGTGCATCTGCTTTCTCCCCAGTAGTTAAATGGCACATAGAACTGGTGGTGACATGCTTACTGGAATACTGCTGGTTGGAGTCCCTGTTCAAGCAAAAGGAATTTCTTCCCAGAGCCAGAGAAAACCTGCAAGTCCTGAGCTGAGTAATGCCTATGTTTAGGTCCTCAGTCCCCATTTCAGTTTTAGAGTAATGTAAGAACGAGTCATGTCTGATCTCAGACAGTCTGATTCTCACTTGTGACTAGAAATTAAAAGAGAAATTTTCACATTCTAATAATTTTTTTTTTTTAAAAAGTTGCTCTGGAACTTTTGCTAAGCAAAGATAACCTTGAAAATGTTAAATGAATATAAACCGATGCAAGCAGAGGCTAAGATCAGAAGTTTTCCCTCTCTGGAACAGGTTATTCAGAGTTTTGCAAAAAACGGCCAAAAGAAATGCTGCGGTATCTTGTAACCCATACAGCTGCAATGAGGAGAGAGCTTCCTTGCCCTTTCCTGGTCCCTGGGTCTGTCCTTCTCTCAGCATTCAGTGCCAGCAATCTCAGCGGCACACCGGGCTTCCTGGTTCCCTGGGACCTTCACTTTGTCAGCGCATTGGTTTTTGTTAAACTTGCTGTTTTCCCAGAACTAAACAAAAACAGCAGAAAAGGTTTTGCAGCAAGATGGGTGTGTTTCTAGCAAGAGGCGGCATGAGAGTGGGAGTACGGGTCAACTAGTGAGGAGCTCTGGCTGTGAGCAGTGAAATGAGTCCAGGAAGGAGTTTCTACAAAAAACACAACATAATTTCTGCAGCTCACTACCGTGCCAAAGACCAGTCAAAGGGGGATTTTTCTTTGTGTCATTGCAAATCCTTAGGATTCTGGTGCAAAATTTGTTGGGTAAGGATATCTAATGTAATTTCAAAAGACAGATAAAGAGAATTTGAGTTGTGTTTTGTGGTTGTGTGTATTTTTTTTTTTTTCATTTTATTTATTTTTTTGTTTGCTTTTGTTTTAAGAGTGAATTTTACTGGAAAACACAGAGCATTGACTGAAAATAAAGGCATGTGGAGGGTATAGTCTTCTAAAGCGCTAAGGAAGTATCTAAGCTTAACTCAGGTGCATGAGCTATTAGAGCCATGCCAAAGGCAGCTTAGCAGCATACACCACGAGGCACACATGTACTAATACCAGCACATTACTAATGATGCTCTGTGCCTTCAGAGCACAACGCTTGCTTCTGGCTCATTTGAAGTGCAGCTGGAGGAGCTCCTAGCTGCCTGCACAAACACTGGTGTAGTTATGCCCTAAGTGATCCACAGATGCATAGAGGCGAATCCAGCGCAGAAATCCCCATGCTGGAGGGAACCTGTCACTGCTGGTGTGGTGACGTGGTGCCACAGCTGGCCCTAGTGCAGGCTGAGTCAGTTTGCATATGTGTGCACTGTCCTTTCTTCTGGCCTGTAGGTGTGATCCCAGCTTCACCAAGAACCCAGAGGCACTTAAAACTGGCTGAGGAGCTTTGGACAATGATGGTTAGATGTTAAATACGTCTTTTGGCAGGTACTCAGTTGTGCTGGTCTGCTGTACAAGTACATTTATGCATTGTGTAATCACAGAGGAAGATATTTGCTGTGTGCCACGAAGAAATGTATTTAAATTATAGTGCTGTGGTTCTGCTCGTGAAAGACAGCATTTATGTCTGTCATATATAATGTTCTATATATAAAATAGTGGAATTGTGATAACTGTCATACCAAGATTACAAATGGAAAATGGAATTAAAATAACATGGACAAATTAATTCCTTTTCTTAGCAAAATTGAAGCGTTGCTGGCAGCAGAATGAGTTTGGAGCCAAGCTGGTAGGAGAAAATATGAGTAGGTCTATTATTTGTATTGCTGCATTGAACTAATGAGTTATGCTTGAGAAAATATCACAGTGAATTTGTATTTTTATGTAAGTAAGACTCTTTCAGATTTTGTGTAATTTAGTTCAATTCTATTGCTAAAAAATAAATAAATGCAAGATTAGTTTAAACTGAAAAATTAATACATCTGAAATTACTATCACAGTGCTTGAACCAATGATTGACCCTTTGTCTTCTGGAGAGCCAGAAGCAAAAGTGATTTAGGACAGGAAGGAGTGGCACTAATGTACATTGCTGCTTTTTCTGGCTCTCTTCTGTGTGTGGCAGTCCTGCTAAACCTTTGGGTGCTTGCAACTTTATGGTTAGTAATAATAATTTCATCTTGATAGCTAGTGGATACTAAGACTGAATATATAATCTGAACTAACAGTTTGCTTAGAATTTTTTTGTTAATTTTCCCCTTCTTTTCCTAGGAACATAACGTATGGTGAGGTCCCTTTTTAAGTGTACTAGGTAATATTTTCTTGTTAGGAAGTTTACTTTGAGTGAGGCTTTGGTTTCAAAAGCTGATTCAGAGAAAGGGGTAAACAAATGTAACACACAATCCCTTTGCTGTTCCTTCTCTGCTTTCGTGCATCATGTGTTCCCAGCACTTGTCTTGTGCTGGTTCCAGCACTTGCTAATTCTCTCTGTGTAGTGACTCAGCTCACTGATGTGGCAGAAAATCAGCAGGGGAAAAACTTGGATAGATTTCTGCCATGTTAGTGAACTCAGCGATCTCCCAGGAAGATGTGGCAAGGAGCTGCAGCAGTTTATAGAGGCTGTGGGTGCAGGCAGCATGGCCAGAAGTGTGGACAGAGATGAGAGAAGTGAGGGAGAAGACCAAGGACCAGGACTTTTTTTTTTTTTTAATCATTTGCCAGCAAAAAGCCTTTAAATGAATATGGCCATTTTTGAAACCACAGTGTGTATTTAAGTGAAAACAATTTAATGTGTACTTCGTGTATGTGCTTATTCACAAAAATCACTTGATTTATTTTTTTTTCCACCTCCCCGGGCTCAAGCTATTACAAAACCAGAGCAATAGCTGTATTTTCTGTCTTCATAATTGATTAATATAGAACATTCAAAACAATTATTGAAATACGTAGGGGAGGGTTATGGTACAGTGTGAGGTGCTGGTATGTGAAACATTATTAAATGAAACACTAGCTCTGAAAATTATTGAAAATTTGCACAGTTTGTGTTGTTCAGTTTAAAAATAAATAGTTGGATCATTAGCTATATTCTGGAGTACTCTTAAAATTATCATTTCAGACCAAGTGTTCATTTTTGAGTTGCTGCTTTACTTTTGTTTGCACTTGACAATGTGCAAATCTCTGACATTTTGTGTGGCCTTTCCGTAGGAAATAATATACGCTATTAAGGTGGGCCCTGTCCATTTCCCACTCAAGTCAGTGGGTCACTCCCTATTGATATCTGTAAGACTGGGCTTTAGCCCTGTGGTGGAACTTTCCCGTGTTTTACCAAGATCCATCACTGCACTTTTCTAGTTTTTCTATACGTAAAACCTAAATAGATGCAGTGATATTTATGCTGCAGTTTTACCAGATGGCTCTTGAATCATCTGTTTTCAATGAAAAATGAAAAGACCAGACACGTACACAAAGGCTGAATTAATCTTTGTAATTAAATGGAACATTGCTTTGCCGTGAATGATTTTAGCTTTCAGGATGTATTTCATGCTATTTTTTTCAGTGAACTGTAATTGTATTAGTATTTTTATATTTTTAGAAGCTTGAAAATGATCTTCACAAAGTTTTTTTATGTCAAGCCGATATACAGAAGATCTGTGTCAGACTCATAAAACTTTGTCAGGGGTGAAATATACGTTTTGTTTTCTACAGTAAGTACAATATGTCAGTACTTGGTGTTGCTAACAGGCCTACAAAATATCAGAATCATACTCGGATGGGCAAAAAAGGCTCTCAGAAGGCTCATGTGCCAAGTTCAGTTGACAAATGAGAATTTGACTAGAGTGGAAACTGGGTTGCTTTGTAGCATTGAAACGTGCTGTCCCATGTTGGCAAGTTGTTAAGTCAAGAGTGAAAGGTCGTAACAAACAAATTTTGTCTCTGTAGTAAACTGACTTGCAGTGTTCTCATTGTGACAGAAAGATATACTGAAGAGAAAATCAGTGTTGAAATCAGTGGGCAAACTTGGTGTAACCAGCGGTGGAGAGAGCAGTCCTGCTCTGGGTCCTCTGCCTTGGGAGCCTGCTCTCCCTGGCTGTGGGGACAGAAAACAGCTGTCATGACATATTGCAAAGCATGTCATTACTCTGTGTCACCCGTGCAAGAGCCTCTCACGTTTGGTGGTAGGAGAGGAATCCTGCAGAGATGAGTTTTCTTAATTTACCCAACAGCCTAAGGTAGGTTGAGTACTTAACAATAGCCAGGGGAAATACCCCATTGGCCCTTTTCTTCCTGTGCACATGGTTATTTAATATGTGAATTAGAGATAGGAATTAAATGAGCCTTTAAACCATAAAAAGTTGTGCATGGTGTGTTTATGGCAGTTTCGTGTGCAATTACCACATAGCTGGTTCCTGTACATTTGTCACATTTAATCTGCTTTCCCCCTCTATGTGTGCGTGTCTCCTGGAAGGCTAGTCTCTTAAACATAGTTTTAATCTTGTCAAGGGGAAAATACTGACTTCATTATCAAGGAGCAAGCCAGTTGTAGAAGAGTTTTCCACTTTCTTGTGCTGAATAAGTAGTCTTTGAACTGATGTTAAATATTACTCAAGCAAACAGAGAAGATAACGAGGGAAACAAGAGACTTTGAGCATGCAAATTTAGAAACCTGCTCTTAATACAATGCTTTCTAACTTGTCTGTTGTGTAAATAAATTGGGCTATGTGCTGGGCTCAGCTGAACAGGCTTGGACCTGATGCAAAATCCCTGGGAAGAATCCCAGTTGGAGGGATTCCTGAGAACTTCAGAAGACTTCTTACGTCCTCTCACACGTCTTGCTTTGGCTATAGGAAACAGTCCCCTCCACCTGGTGCCACATGTCCTTCCCTGTCAGCATCAGGGAACTTACTGATGTGCCACAGCCTTCTGGCCTGCCACCCACGCTTCCTGCCCAAAGTGCCAGCATGGGCTGTGTAGGCCTGGACCTCATCTCAGGCTGGAGTCAGGATGTTGGGGGCACAGACCTTTAAAAACAGAGCTGTGCTTGTTGTTTCAGATCAAGCAATATCATTCCTCTGTTCCTCCCACACCAGTATGCACTACATGGTGGTGATAAGGTGGCTCTGGGTCAGTAGCTTGGTAGGATCTCTGGGGAACATGGCACACCTCTACATTTTTGATTGCATCATACATACCATTAGGACCAATTTGAGACACATTCCTTTTCTGGGAGAAGCTGTATAGCAAGGTGTGGATTGCATCTGACATCCTCGTAACAGTTTGCCATTCATCAGCTCTTGCTCTAGATGTTCTCAAAAAGGCTCCTAAAATATGTTGTTAATTTGTGATTTTAGGTGGTCCAGAAGCTTTGCAATGGTGTTTAAGCATGTACCCATGTTTTCTAATAATAAATTAGCTTGCTCGTGTAGTAATGAAGTATACTTTTCTGAATCTGTTATCCTACATGACTGGTGGAACATTTAAGAAGGCATTGGAATTACAGTGGTAGTAAGGTCTATGCAGTGCTAGTAAGGTCTACCTTAGAATTTAGTCATTACAGAATATATAGTTATCTGTGTGTCTTGCTCATACTTCTGAAATACACATCTTGTGGCAAAGACTTCTAAATAACAAATGCAATGAAGTTGCGTTTACCCTTATAGACTCATAGAATCATTTCAGTTGGAAGAAACCCTCAGGATTGTCGAGTTCAACCATAACCTAACCTAACTCTAGCGCTAAACCATGTCTTTAAGAAACTTGTCTAAACACCTTTTAGACACCTCCAGGGATGGTGACTCCACCACCTCCCTGGGCAGCCTGTTCCAATGCCTGACAACCCTTTCTGTGAAGAACTTTTTCCTGATATTCAATCTGAACCTCCCCTGGCACAATGCGAAGCCATTTCCTCTTGCTACTTGGGAGAAGACACCAACACCCTCCAGACTACAACCTCCTTTTAGGTAATTGTAGAGAGCGATAAGGTCTCCTCTCACCCTCCTTTTCTCCAGGCTATATCTCTTACAAAATAGAGACAGCTTTAGCCATTGCTAAAACATCAAAGTACTACAAGCAACATTAACTTTTGAGTTTACTTTCAAAAAACTCTTTGAGACAAACTCTGTTATTTACTAGGGTTTTGTATATGCCTTATAACAAAATATATCAGTACTGCCTGACCATTTTTTCCTTGTACATGGAAATTTTATGCTCATGACACCAATTGTCAAAGACAGAAAGCAAGAGTATGGGTGGCCTGACAAGTGAGCCCAGCTCTCCTGAAGTAGTCCAGTTGGGAGAACTCTTCCTGTCTTCCGTTTCTGATGCAACAGGGCCATGATAAGACTAAAAGATTTAAGTGTCAATAAAATATAAAATTAATATTAAATATTAATTATACAATTATCTATGACATTATAAGATTATATATGATATTTAAGTTGACTGATGTCAGACCTGCTATTAAGGAGCCTGGAGGAATCATACTCACCCTTGGAAATATTTGATTAAGTAATGGGGTCTAAAAGGGACAAAACCTGGCAGTTCTAAGCTGCTGCTCTCAGTGGGCTGCTGTGGAAGGAGACTGAGATGGATATGGCAGATATGTGCTTCAATGAGAGCGGTGGAACAACGGCACAGGTTGCCCAGATAGATGCCCCATTCCTGGAAACATTCAGGCCAGGCTGGATGGGGCTCTGAACAACCTGATCTAGTTGAAGATGTCCCTGCTCATGCGACCACGGATTTGAGGGCAGGACCCATCTCTGCTTCTTTCAGTAAAGCTGCACTGCCAGATCTAGGCTGGCTTCGTAGTCATCTGCATTTAAAGAGAACAAAGTGTGAATTTATTTGCTTCTATTTGGAAGGCAGTCTATCAATAAAGGATTTTTAAAGGATATATATTATGTGCCAAAACACAATCAACAATCAACAACACAATCTTTTTTTAAAAGCCACTGTTGTGTTGTTTTTGTTTTTTTTTTTGCAAATTGCACTAAAAATTGTTTTTAAAGGTTTTACTCTTCATCATGTAAGTTAGTTTTTAAATTAAATCTGTTTAACCAAAATGCTAAGGGGCTCAATTAAGTAAATTTAGAAGAGAAGCTACTGTAGGTGATTCATTAGATGGGTACTCTAGAACACATGGAGAACATTCAAGATCCACTGAGATTATTTAAGCAGCTGACTTAGTAAAAACTAAAACTGACGAGTTTTGTACTTTGCCTTCTCAAGGCTAGTATAACAACTAGGATTGAAACATTTCAAATGGAAAACGGAAATTTTCCAGTTCTTTGCAAAGTTCAGTCACCCGGACCTAATAATACCACCAGGAAAAACATATACACTTTTGATCATATACAAACTTGCAGAGGAACCGTTCTCCTTCTCCAGACCCCTGCTTTTTATCCCCTGCGAGGCATTTAAAATATCTTGAAAGCCTGCTGTACCTTCTGAAAAAAGGAGAAAACATTATCTCAAAAGTTAATTTGGCTCCTCTCATATTTTCTGTTCATCATTTGTTTTCCATTGTTTTTTTATCAATACGGATATTTGCATGATGATTGGATCTTTTTTTTTGCTGCAGAGTTCATCTGCCTCTGTTGTTAATTTCCTACCTGAAGTTGTAATCTTCTGTTTGTGACATCTTAATTATCTCAACCGCAATTAGTTGTGATGTCACAAATGGAGGATTATGACTTTGCATTGGAAATGAGATTGAGAAATTGAAGCCTTTCTTCTTGAAAAACAAGAGACAAAATAATTTTGGTTAAATGGAGGCAGTCCTCCATCAGCTTCCGTTTTATAGTCATGGAACAGATGTTTCTAATTCTTGCTGTCACAGGAGGCCCTGTTGTATTGAGTCACTATGGAAGTGAAGAAGGGAGCGAGGATTTCTTTGTGGAGGAAGGGGAATTTTTCCTCTGAACAGCCACTCTGTGCAGTAAAAGAGAAATAGAAGTTGGTGGGGCCCCAGAGAGGTCTGGGTTCTGCTCACAGAGAGCAGAATGCAGTTATTATGGCTGCAGTTGGTTTAAAGGCTACTCCATTTATTGTGTTTCATATCTTACAATATTTTTTTGTATTTAGATGTTTGAGTTTGAAGAACAAATCTCTAGAAGAAAATTTTTGAGGAGTGAAGGGAATTCCAAAGACTTAAGGAGAAATTACGTTCAGCATCTCGAAAACACACAAGGTGGCTTTGTGCTATCATAGTCCACCATGGCTCTAATTTATTCTATGGACTTGCCATATTTTGTTTCTTTGTGTGTTGTCTTGTCCTTGTGTATTCTTCTGCTTTTCTTCTGGAAACATGTTGTTTCCACAGAGATACTTGGTGGCCTGCTGGTATTTTTGTGAGGACATTACTGAGGTGGTTTATATACCCACACGATAGATTTACAAAGTGGGAATACTCATCTACAGCTCCTGTCACTTCACACCGGTCTTTACACAAATTGTGCATAAACAGTGGGACCAAGTCGTGACTGAAAGAGGAAAAAACACCAGAGTTAATGAAACGGGAAGTATCTCATTTTAACACCTTTGCTGATGTTAGGAAAAGGGAAAAGACTGTAAAGTAGATGGATAAAAGTGGAGAATGAAATGAAGATTAGCCATGTGGTATTAGGAAAGTACAGTGTCCTTCAGAAAAGCATGTACCCATCCTCAGGTGTGACTGGAAGCAACTCCCAGTGGAAATACGCCGGTCTGCACTTGCTGAGACCCAGGTTCATCCGTATCTGTGTATTAAATCTATTTTAACAGTCGGACGTGTACCAGCTACTGCACCATAGAGAAACAGGTTATTTTCTGTCATCTTTTGGAGAACGTTGTAAAAACAGGCGTTTGACCATCTGAATAACACAGAAAACAGTAGGGAAAGTCAGCTGTTAAGATTTTGCCCTCAAACATATTGCTGTAAGTCTGCAAAATCTCTGCAGGCAGCAACAGATCCACTGTGATAGTCTGACAACAGAACCTGGACTCTCCACATTGTGATGCAAAGCTCATTTGCGGCACCAAGTTTGTAAGCAAGTCGGTTTGAAGTTGAATTAGAATGCCTTCAGGGAGGCATAATAATACGAAGTGGAAATAGAATTAGGGAAAAAGCCATATGCTAAGTAATAGTTATATCTGTTAACACTTCTTTTTTTTTTTTTTTTTCTTTTTCAAAGGCAAAAGCAGTTATAGCAAAAGTGGGTTACCCTCAGTTTATAATGAATGACACATATATTAATGAAGACATCAAAACAGTAAGTGTCAGACTTGCAGCTTTCTTCTTTTACATATTGCAGCCATTCTTTGCTCTGTTCCTCTGCTGTCTAAAATCAAAGCTCCTCTTCTGTTTGGCATGTATCCAGAGTTCTGCTTGTCTGGTTATTTTTAGACATTGAATTAAGTATGCTAGCTCTCTTGTCTAAGCTGTCAGTGCCAGTGCGTCTAAGCAAGATGACCACGAGGCCTCTTGGGAGTAAAACGTACCTGGGTGCAAAGACCCTTCCCAGTACTAAGCATTTTAGAGGTTAAACATACACTATCATAAATTTTGTGTTTAGTTATAAAAATGAAAAAAACCCAAAGGCATTTCTCCTAAAAGTAATGATCTTCAAAAATACTAATGCATTTTTCCTCAGAATATCACAATTTATGATGCCCTATGTATGCTCTCCTCACCTCTCCACGCTATGAGTTTTATTTATGATTGTTGCTTATAATCATGCCTAGAGGTCCTAACCAAATAGATAGGCCTACTGTGCCAGCTGTTGGACAAGGATACTGTGGGTAAATTCCTTTGTGATCCCATATCTGTTCAGACTCAGACAGAAAGGCAGATGATGAAGGATGATTTATTTTACCATTTTCCAATGAAGTAAATCTGGGATGCATGTGATGAATTGTATTACTGAAAGTCACGGGCAAACTAGAATCACAAATTCAATCCTGAGCCAGTAAAATACAAGAGTGATAGTCATCTTTGCCAGAGAACATGAGCAAACACTAAACAGAGGCATAATTTATTGGGAAATCTTTGGAGAACCAACTTGACCAGCCTAGTCCTTGTTCCTGGAAAGACTAGGGTGAGATGTTGCTCTGAAGAGAGTGTAATGAGAAGGAGGATGTGACCAACTTAACCACTCAGCATATGGAAATATTTGCCCAGGTAAATGGTAATGTCTAGCCAAAACCACTTGTTAATCATAGTTGCAAAACCATAGTTTACATCTGAAGTACAAGTCCCAAGATTATATCCTAAGGGTATATCCTAAGATTGCTTAAAGCTAACGACTGGGATGTCAGCTGGATTTATAAAGTATTAACATTCTTTTTTTCTTGCATGGTTAGTTGTGTGTGTGTGATTGCTATGAGATTTGGAGGCTTATGGAAGCATGGAGCCGTATGTCTGTAAACATTTAATGTGAGAGACACTAAGAAAGCAGTGGCAGGACCCTCAGAGGGCACACAGTATGAAATAATTGTAATAAAATATGAAACAAACTGAAAATGTGGCTTTGTTGCATTTTTGAAAGTGTTTTTAAAATGCACTTTTAAAAATAAAAAAAAATCTTTCTGAAAAAAAAGAGGCTGTCTTAACAATAGCCATAGAAATGTGCAGTCTGCAATTCATCATTGTGTATGTCTGATTTCCTCAGCACTTCTTTGCACAGGGAAGAGCTTTTTTGGTATTCCAGTCCCTTGTGTAGATCTGTTCAGACACTGTTTTTTAACTAAGTTCACAAAATATTTATCTTCCTACCAAGTGTGGAAATTTTACTTGCTTTGATAATGGCTAAAAAATTAGGTGATTGTGTTGTTTGAAGTAAAAGTTCTGATTGTTCTGGTCAGCTTTTGTTTCCTTGGACACACTTTAAAAATGTCTGTGCTTTATTTACACAGCTAAAGTTTACAGAAAGTGACTATTTTGGCAACGTGTTGCAAACTCGCAAATATGCAGCCCAATCTGATTTCTACTGGCTTAGAAAAGAAGTTCCAAAAACAGAGTGAGTAGACAAAAGGCAAATTTACATAATCTTGTAATAATATTTGAATTTATATTATTTGATTTATACTATTTAAAAAATAGAATTATATACACAGCAATATATTATGATACAAAAAGCCTATGGGCAAACTTCCCAGCTATGTGGAAACTCCTGTGGATATTTTCTTTGGTAAGTTCTAGGTATCCCTGTTCTGATACACAGTAGTCATATACTTGCAGGTTAAACTTTTAAATTAACGACAAAAGAGGTAATTGAATCTCAATTAAAAATGGATTATGTCTCTTAGTCACAGTTAGAATTTGGAATTGTACAGCAGGGATTTATAAAATAAATTTTCTAAGAATGGAGCCATTAGTAAGAGAGAACCTTATTATTAGTAATAGCAATCAGCATTGTCGGTTACCTGCTGTTGATAGCAGTCATATGGAATAAGACATAATTTAATTTACATATGTTTCTTTTTATTTATTTGTAAACCTGACAGTGCAAATTGTGTCACACACTGTCATCAAATATAGGACAGAATCAGTCTCTTTTCTTACTGGTGGGTAATCAAATCCTTAAAAGGCAAATTAAAACCTAAACAGAACTTAATTAGTCTAATCATGCTACTTAAAAATGACTCCTTCTACACAGAGACTTTAAAATCAGTGCTGCTGCTTAGCTACTGTGGTGGTGATCCCTTAAGGCTCCAGAAATTCCTACTCAAACTGAAACATACCTTATATCAGGGATGGCTCTGTGTTGTCCATGAGGCAGGTAGAGGATGTCAGCAGAACAGGCACAGGCTATTCCTGGTTAGCGTGCTGTAATTTGGCCCCATATTTTCAAGGGCTTGTTTATAGCTTTATTTTAATCCTGAATTTTTACCTTCTTGTCACACCTTCCTCTAATATTGCAATGGTTAATTCCAGGGGATGATTTTGTGGGCTTTCCTGCAGCCCTGGTTGCCAGGGCTAGATCACGAGAGTGTGTTCTCTTCAGACCAACAGTATCCGTGAGAGCAGCGAAATAACCTCTCTATAGCAGTGGTGATCAGCAACCTTCCTCCTCGTGAGCGGTGCTGCAGCAGCTCTAATGCAGACCATGCAGATTCTGGACACAGTGGGAAATCTCTCCTGTAAGGAAATTAATTAGCAGGTTATCCCTGACTGTACATCTCAAGGGCTGTAATCTGAGAACTGTCACGTCAAGTGGGTATGCTTAAAAAATGAAGTTTTTACTTGACTGCCCACTACAAGATGAAATACTTTCTCATGCTTGTCTTTACTGACTTATTTCAAGGACTACTCAACAACAGCCCCTCATCACATTTGCCATGATTTTCTTGTCATCCTGCAGGGCACATGCTAGCCTGGAGGATCCCAGTTTGACTTTTGGTCTCTTTCCTTTGTCAGTACAGCTACATGCTCTGCCTTCTGCAAGTCTGGGGGTAACCCCCACCTGAGCCCTCAGTTGTAATTATTCCTGCTGGGAGATTATTCTGACTTTGCACCTGCTTGGCAATAAAAAAGGGCTCTGAAAGTCATGTACCTTACACTGTCCGCTTTTACTATGTCTGCTGAGGGGCACCAAGGCACAGAGAGTCATTACCACCTCCAGTAAATTTTTTTTTTAATTTGTTGCAATAAACTAATAATTCCTACCCACCAGTCTGAGGCATGTCAAATCTGGCCTTAAAAAAATTCAGCACTTGCTACATTTTAACTATTGGACTACTGCTTTCTGATGGTCTGATGGTTTCACTTCTTCTTTCTCTCTATTTTTTTTTTAAAGCTTTTATATTTCATAGAACTCCACAGATCTTTGGTCCACTCTGAAGCTTGACATTGTGTTAATAGAGAATTACCCTTGAGGTTTTATTTCTGTTTGCTCCATTTCTTCTTTTCCCTACTTCAGTAGCTTTTAGCATAATATTTATGTTTAGAAATAGACATTATAAGATGGTCTAAGTTGTGGACTGATAAAGATAAATGAGAAAATGAGTGTTCAAGGAAGTTACCACCCAGCAAAGTAATATTACCCACAAAAGTTAAAACACTATGCTAATTTAGCAGACAGTCTGGATTTCTCAGCGATATTATTTCAAACTGGACTCACTTTCGTTAGCATAGTCAATGAAATGAAAACTCAAAATGATGGTTCTCTCAGAGCACCTTGGAAACAGATAGAGAAGCTGGGAGATCCAAGAAAAAAGAGTTTGGTAAAGCAAGGGGGACTGTGGATATCAAAATGGAAACAAGTTATTCCAGAAACTTAACAGTTTTGTAATCTAAAAAGAGGGGGGAAAATATCCCCCAAAGCAGGAGTAATTATCAAAAATTCTTTATCCTCTGTTTTACTCCCTCCTCCCTAGCAGTTATCTGCCTTACAGGAAAAAGGAGTATGGAGAGACTCAGGCAAGGCATTGCTGAGGGCATGGATGGGGGGAGGTAGTGCCCCAAATGGCACCAAGAAGCTGTGGCAAAGCCTCAGAGCACCAGAGCCACCTGCTCTGCTGGTCAAGGGATCAAATATCCCCATGGGCACCGCAGCTGCAGCAGCTGGAACTTGCTGTCCTCAATGCCCCCTGTGGATGCCAGCTGCCATCCTAACAGCTGGCTGGGGAGATGGCTGTCATGTTCACAGCTGGCTTTATCAAACAAGAGAAAAAGTGCTCAGATATCAAGAGAGGTGTACAAAAGGGACTTGTGGTGGGAGCTGAGGAATATGATGCACAAAACAGTGCAGATTGGTTGGAGAAGGCTGATTGGAGGAGGCAAGGCTGGAAAACAGGTAGCATGGGAGGAAGGGGACTAGGCATGAAGACAACTATAATAACCCAGGTGAGACATGACTAGAGCAGAGGGATGTGAAAGGCAGGGTGGAGGGAAGTGGTCGCCATGTGGTGTTTATATCCATTGAGACATATACATTCATGCATGCAAATATACATACACATGTGTGTGTGGGTATATAAACACACACACACACACACACACACATTTTTAACAGTGATTTAATCTATCCATCTTAATACTGATACCATGCTTGCAAATATCAGGGGGTCAGAGGACTTCTTGGCCATACCACTTCATTATTATTAATATTGCTTCTCTAAGATTTTTGGACCTGGCCAAATATTTTTTCACAGTTCATTCAACTTTCAGTGCTGGAGATTTAGGCATCTAGTTAGACCTATAAGAGGGCACAGAGGAAGTGTACTATGAGAAAATTCCTGGGTCTCCCACAGGACCTATTTCAGTAAGCCCTGGCTCATGGTTCCCCACTTGCTATCTCAGTGCAGGTTTTAGATTTTCTTTCTACAAGGGAAATCTCAAACTTATAAGTGACACGTCTGCAGCATTAAGTTTTGACTGCTGCAGTACTCCATAAGAGCTTAGGATAAGAGCTTAGGGTTTGTTAAGCCTGTCTTTTTTTTTTTTCCTGTCCTTCTGCTAATAGATCAAATGCACTGAAGTTGTAACAAGACCCGGAGCCAATTCCCAGGCAACCTGACTTCAAACAGGAGCGAGAGTGCTATTTCTAAATTTGCTTCACCTTAAAATTTAACAGCAACAGCTATTTATTACGGACCTTCATATAGTAATTTGATATATTATTAGATAAGGTCTGTCACTGAAATGTTCAGTCATTTCAAGGACCTCACTGAGAGAAGATGACAGATGAGAGGTGAAGCTGTTCTGCTAGACTGAATGGAAGCAGTCTCAGTTATTTCTGCTCTTTTGTGGAAAATGCTTCCTAAATCTTCTTGAGAGTGGGTCAGAATGGTACAAAAAAATGCTGGAGTGTAAATATGCTCCTTGCCAAGTGTCTACATGTCAAATAGGAAATTCACCAGTATATTCTGCTTGTCACTAGATAACTCTTGTTCCTCCTGACTCCTCAGTACGGCTGCTAAGTCTCCTCTTCCTAGCTGCTTAAAAACGTAACAAGTTCAACATGGGATCATTCTTGAGGCCTTGTTATGAAACAGTGACTTGGAAAGAACTTAATTCAGTTTTACAGTGAGAAAACTGAGGCTGCTGTCCATCTTGGCTCATACTAAGCTCAGGAAACAGGATGGGCTCTGTTATTGCTGTGGTAGGTTGTGAAGAAAGCAGCAGTGGTACGATATCCCCTCTCAGTAGCTGTGGACCAAATGTCAACAACATCTGCAGTTGCTCTCAGGCAGGGTGAGGTGCTCCTGTGGTGGCAAGTACCTGTATCACTGGTTAGCTCCTCATCCAGTAAAAATGGGTACAACCTTTTCTGCTAGAGAGGTGTCACTTGCCAGTGAAGAGCTCTTTAACCCCTGCTTGTGGTGCTTCCTATCTTGAACTAGCTGTGGTCAGCCCCTGGGACTGCAGCAGCAAAGAGAATGGGGAGAAGAGCAAAGCACATTAGTCTGTTTTGAAGTATCTGTTATCTGTCTCAGGCCCTTGATCTTGTGGCTGGAAATTAGAGCCCCTGTAAGACACTCACTCTAAGAAGGATTTGCAAAAGGGAAGATTTGTTGTCCTGGAAGCCTTTTTCATGCTTGGAAGTTGATGTTTGAGGGAACAAAAAGGCTGTTGTAAGTAGAACAAGCCAACAGGGTGCGGTGTAGTCACAATGCTATGTGTCTTTGTTCAAACGTAGAATAAAATCTAAATTAAAGCCTTTAATGTTTCAGATGAGTCCCTTTCAGATGGGTCCTCTCCTTGTCAAAAAAGGGACTGAGCCCTCCAGAACAACTACTACGCCTGTAGAGCAGGTGCCACAGACAAAGAGCTGGCTTGCATCCTTCAAAACAGTTCAGCTAATTGCTGCTGTGAACAAACATGAAATTGAAATGTGATTAATTAAGCCCCCTAATTTCTTCTTTATCCCTTCACCATAAGAATTTTTCTTCAATCTTCCATTATCTCACTACATTACCTCTGACATTTAATCTCTTCGTTACAGAGGAAACAGAGAACACACCAGAAAATAACCTACCTCTGCTCCTCCTCTTCAGAATCTCCTAGTAAAAAAACGGGGAGAGTTATCTCTGGCAATTAGAGCCTATAATGTGGTGGATGGTTAAAGATGTTTACATGACATCACTGTTTGCTTTCATTGGTTGGTTTTTCTGGTTGCTGCATTGTGAAAGAAGCTGCTCAGCTTTCAAGATGAGAGAAACAAATAAGTTTATTGACAAAAGACAGAATGCTGCCATTCTAAAACTTCTCCCCTTTGTTGCACGGTTTACATGAGGACACCAGTTGCCAGAAAAACAGTCAGGATCTGCAGATAACTCATTCACTTGATGGTGCTATTTTAAAGCACAGATCGTGAATGTGAATGTCATTGACAACACACATTTTCCTTGTTCTGATAGATCTTCCTTTGTCTTACTCTTTGTTTTGCAGCTCCTATCTCTTCTCTTTGAAATAAATTTCCCAAAGCAATTGCATTGCATTCATTTGGCTTTACAAATCTTCAAAATGATGCATTGGTAAAGACATCAGGATGTTCCTGTCTGGACATTTAGTAGAGTTGCTTCCAATTTATTATGGATTAACCCCTAATTCTCATCATCTTTATTACTTTTATCTCAGTTCTTCCTTATAAAATCATAAAGTGAAATCTTGGACTCACAAAGCTCAGAGTTTCATCTGAGGGGGTTTTGATCTTACGGAAGCCAGCTGAGATTTTCCACTCATATGGGTGACATCACTGTCAATATTCAATTTATGTTCCCAGAAAGCACTTTCTCATGTGGCTGCTGTCATCCTAGGTACTCAAGCAGTTGTTCAGCAAAGCATTTGAAGCCACTTCACTTGTTTCAAATTGCTCTCCTCTAATTTTGAGAGGGAGTTTCTCCCCACATGGTTGAAAAACATCTAAGAGTTTTCACAGCTGCTGTCAGTGTTGGAGCCTCTGAGTGAACTTCAGTGCTTTGGTGCGACAGACCCCACAAGCACAATGGTCACATAGAAATAAAACAGATGAGCTAATAGGAAGCTTAGCCATCACTCCTGTTGAAAATTCATTGACCATACACACTTAAAATACAATTATTAAACAATAGATTTCAGTGTTTTAGAAAGTGTAGGTAGCATGTGTTGAAATGGAGAAATACTTAGTGTATCCTAGGTCTTTCACATTTATGCTTCTTTTCACTGAGTTCATTTTTTGTCTTTGCTCATTATGTTCATAAAGGTGTGTAAATGTACTGACAGCTGATTTCTTTTGCTCTTACTACAGGTGGTTTACAAGCCCAACTACTGTAAATGCTTTTTATAGTGCATCTACCAACCAGATCAGTGAGTATCTGACTTCTGAGCCTCCTTATAAAGTTCCTGTTTGGGAAATGTGTGTGCTATTGCTTAAGAAGTTACCTGTGTCAGCCGAGTTACAGTGACTGCCTGTGTGTGTACTCTGTCCATTGCAAATGTTAGCTTAAATTACCATTACTAAAGCTTAATGTTTCTGTCTTCTGTTTTCTGTAGCAAAAACATGTGTATGCATACCTCATAATTATACAGTAACTCATTAAGTGTTAGCAACTCGGTCCCCTAGTATTTATAAACATGTAGCAATAAGCATGACTAGAAGAGGCTGTGATATAGACCAACATGTTTGTTTAATGCCTTCAAGGACAAGCAGTGGTATCTGTAGTTAACTTAAAATTCTTACCTTTATAGTTTGATGATATTATCTTGTACGTACAGTACAACCTGTCATACGCTAATTTTAGTTACTGGTTGTTTTTTTTAGAGAGCATAAATCCTGGTTTGGAAGCATATGAGATAAAGAGCTGAGTTTTTTCAAGAAGTGTATAGATTTGGATGTTCATTCTCATTTGCTTTAATGAGACTTTGTATAGAAAATTTCTAACTGGCTTTAAAAGTCCGTACCAGTATTTCTGCATACAACAGTGTTATCTTTACCCTGACAATTCTCTTCGTTCTTACTAGCTTTGCAAGTTAAATCAGCCATTCTTGTTCTGTGCCATCAGGATCTGGAAGGCGGCTGCCGTAACCTCAGTGGTCTTAGTCCCCTAGGAAAGGAGTGTCAAAAATCACAGTGGCTCCCACTTTTTCTCCTGAATCTCTTTTAGTCACAGAGAGAAGATTTGGGAAGGCACAGAATGTATGTATCACACTGAAGAGGTTACAGCAGAAGGCTGGCAATCTGGGTCTGCTGGTATCTGCTCCTACCAATTTGTATAAACAATTTTTGCCTTCAGACCACTCACTTAAATTATTCTGTGTCCAAGTGAACTCATTTGTAAAGTGTGTGTGATAATTAGGTGTTCTTTTTATTAAAATTAGTTCTAGGCCTAGACTGCTTTACCTTAATTACAGGACGGCCATCATTAAGCAGCCACATGTTTGTTGATCATCTGAGGGAGCACTTGAGGGAGATGTTCCTGAGCTGTTCACAGCTGTGAGGTACATGTGGAGCACGACAGCTGCTGCTCCTGCCAAACTAAGCGCTGGCCACCACTGCTGCTTCAGATGTATTGCGTGAAAGGAGAGGAAGCCCAGTCAGCCTGAAATGAGAACCATGGCTGTTATGTCTTCTTTGATATTGGGTCCTTTCAAGTTTCAGCAGCATTCAGCTCTCTCAGCCTCTCTGCCGTGGCACATTAGAGAAAGCTGTAACGAGAGGCTGGAGTCACTGAAGCTAAATTTCACACTCGCCGTGTCTGATGGTGTCATGAAGCAGAGAGCTGTCAAACGTGACCAATCAGTCATGGGTGTAGAGGCAATTGTATTTTCTATCATAACTGCTGACCTTCTTTACTGCTAGCATCTGACCTTGGAGTTTGGATAGTGCTGCTTACTGTTCTTTTAAGACCATTCCTAAGAGGAAAAGGATTTAGGTGGTTCTTTCTGAGCAAAGCCCTCTTCCTACCTGAGAGAGGTGTACAAATGTAATTGTGCCATAAAAATGATGAGCCATAGGAGAGAAGATTCAAAGAAAGGCACAGTACTGAGTCTTACACTGCTGGCTGGGGTGATTTGCAGGGAAAGAGGCCCTGTGAGATGTGGGAGAAACATGCTCAGGTCTGAAGTCGCTGATAAGTATCTGACACATCACTACTGAGTTCCCATTAATACTGCTGGGAAACAACTGCACTGTGGGAAACTGAAGTTTGCAAGCCTATCCACACTCTTATTGCATGGTGTTTCTGCTGGGCAAATCTCATGCCCAGCAATTATTACCTTGCTGCTTTGCAGCTGTGTTTTCAGTAGTAATTCATACAAAATTCTGTAGGGGCTGGTGATATGCTACAAAAACTGTGGACTTTTTGAAGGCCTAGTTAAAGAACAGAAAATAAGTTCTACAAATGAGAGTCATTTGAAAATAAGAAATAAGCATGAACTCTCGCAAGATAAGTGTAAAGTTGTGATATAGCAAGCCCACAAAGATTTTTGAGGACCAGCTTTCTAAGAGCATAGAAACTAATAACAAAACCTTTTTTTTTTCAAATACACTGAAAGAGGGGAGTTTGTAAGGCATAAAAAGAAGATACAATTCTTTGCATTAGAAGAGTTTGGGAAATTGTTATCTTGGAGCGTTTTCTTATGGGAGGTAAGTTCTGTGAAGTGTTTCAAATCTAGTGTCAATAGAAGGTACCTTAGAAGAAACTAATAAAATGAGCTGTGACAAATATAAGGACCAGATAAAATTATCTCAGGTATTTCAAAGGAACTTTGTCAAGAAATTGCCAACCAACCAGCTTTAATGTATAGCTTACCACTTATAGTGGCCTTAGCACCGGAAGAATAGGTGTGGTAAGTGTCAAATCCTTTTTTTCAAAAGAGAATCCAGGGTGATCTGCATAAAACACCCTTCTAGCCCCTCTATGAAGGAAACTGGTTGTGACCACGAAATGAATGAATAAGCATATGATACAATGGGGAGGATTCAATGTGACTTGTTTTTTTATTTTTCTTTTAGAAAAAAAGAAATCATACTTTCATATTCTATTAGAGTCTTTTGAAATTCAGAAAACATAAATATGCTTGATATGCTGTTTGTTTCATAGAACATTTTTATAAGGGTCTTTCCCAGTTCTATTAACTGGAAGTTGTCATGGGACACGAAAGAAGGTCCTTTCATAAATTAGTCACTGAACAGAGACAAGAAAAGGAGGTAGGGACAAATTACTTGTTTTCAAAATAGTTGGAGGGGTGTGTTATGAGGATCTGTACTGTTCACTGTATTAGCGGGTGATCTGAAAAAGAGAATGTTCTGTTCTGAACAAAAGAACAGACAGATATAAACTCAGTCCAGGAGGACAGGTCTCTTTGTTACTGATTGCTGGAAGGTAGAAAGACATGCTGGTAGAAGAACTACCTCACAGATCCCCAGCACACTTTCCATACACAACTACTATTGATCACTGCTGAAAAAAAAGCAGAATGAACTAAACAGGCTCTTCATCTGCTTGAGTGCCCCTGCTCTTTGGTGAGCGAACTAGATTTTAGTGTGTTCAAGGCCCATCTATTTTTGCTCTTGGTAAATGAATTTACTAAGGAGAATTTGAGAAATGAGAATTTTAAAATGCATAATAGAAATCGTTTCTGCAAAGCAGCTTCTACATTAACTGGAAAATACTTGGTTTCAAAATTGATTCTAAAAATTAGGGCCATTCAGTTTGGAAATGGAAATGTACTGTGTGATGTTATCAGCATCTCCAGCAACTCCAAACTTGATTAGCCACCGAAAGCTTTGTGAAATAGTTTAGAGAAAAAGCAACATCAGTGCCTTGAACCATGGATTCTATAAAGGAGGTATCGCTAGGTACCTGCAGAAGTGGAGGAGAACATGGAGTTCCTGATCACTTCTGAACTTCAAGAACATGCTTTTACTTTCTGTGGTCAGAACACAGGCAAGTTTCTGACACACTCCTGATGGAAGGATTACAAATACTTCTGTCTGTGCTGTCTGTATCGCTGACATAAGCATTAAACAAGAAATCACTGTGATCTCCATACAAGTCCATGCAGTCTTCATACACAGGCAAGCTGTGTTTTTAGCTTCACTACTTGATTACTCAATTACTTGTAAGAAAAGGTATTTCTTCACTAAAAGTGGAAATGAATAGAGTAGAAACTAGAAAATCTAGAAAACTTTTATATTTGTGAGAATACAGCAAAACTTGCATATGCAGTAGATTGTAACAAATTTTGCTGCACTATAGTGCAAACATCCTTATGTTTGCTGTTGCATTTCATTTTCATTACTAAACTATTGATAACTTGAAGGGTCAACTACTCTGTTAGTATCTCCAAAGGAAAATAGGTAAATTTATCAAGGTTGCAAAGAACAGAGTTAAAAAATATGGTACGTATCACTTTTCTTATTATACAAGTTTACTCCTGATGTTCTCTTTACATGAGTTCTAATTATTTATTTTCTCTTTTTACATAACTCAAAGTGTCTGGGATTAACAACCATGCATGTTTATAATGGTTGTTAATCATGTTAAATCCTGGTTTGGATAATTTTTCGATTTTCTTTGCATTTGCTCGTTGATTTCACCTCAATTATAGGTACTTAACAAGGACAAGAGGTACATGTCATTGCCTTTAGACTCTAAAAGGGTATCTAAGTACCCTTCATATAATCTTAGCAGCATGAATACTACCTTTTTAATTGCCATCATTGAAACACAAAATACACTTTCTGAAAGGCTCTGTTTATTTTAATGAGCTATATTCAACAAGTATGTGCTGAAAATAGATACAAATGATGATCAAAGTATACTAGTGTACTTCTGTTGAAGAAAAGGTTTTATTTCATTACAGCACTAAAATATTGGCCCTTGAATACGTTAATAGTAGAAGGGAACTGCTCATTAGACATTTGGTGTATTTAATTTTCTTTCCAAGTGTAGATATGCATGTCTCTAAGATGTATCAAATAAAGTAACATTTGTGAGTTGTTAACAGTAATGAAAGGGAGATTTACAGTGAACTGAGGCAAATATAAGCAGCACACTCATGAAGTGTAACCCTGAATAGATGTATTGGATAATTAATTACTGTTGATATTATCTCAGTAAGTTTATACCCATGTTCCTTCTAAGTCATTTGTGCTTGTATTGCAGTTCTCTAGTGAAAGTCAAGTGGCCTCTTTGGAGAGTGGCTTCATTACATGATACAGGAAGGAGAGATAAGCAAAGCCAGAATTCTAAAATTACCTTCAAATTAGCAGCCATAGAGAAAACCACAGATGAGAGTTCATATTAGCCAGTAAGTGTCATCTTTATTGAAAGCAGCTTGCTGATGCTGCGAGTTGCAAGGGAGAGCTCTGATCTTGCCAGGAGCTGGGGAAGCGCTGGCAAACAGCACACGGTGCTGGGGACAGGGCAGGATGAGGGGACTGTGCATTGGGGCATTTTCTCTTCCCTTAAGAACTAGACTAATTGGAAGGTTATTGATGAAGTAGCTTCAAGTGTGCGGTTAGTTTCCAGGAGGTTAATGAACGTAACAGATTTGGACTGAACACTTTCTGAGCCCTGTTATTAAGTAAGCATTAAGTGTTCTTAAGTGAGCTCTCGTTTTCAGTTTTCCCTATTTACCAATGACCAGTGTTCTCTTTTATTTAATTACAGTCCCAGGTGATATGAAGCATGATCCTTACATCCACTCTTTATTTCTTCTTCCTAAAATACTTATCTATAAATGTATAAAACAGGAGAACTTTTTTTTTTTCCCCTACCCTGAGGAATCTAGTGAGTTTTATCCTTTAGAAAAGAAAGATTGAAGTTTCTAGTAAAAACAGGCATTTTCACTGGTTTTCATAGTCCCTTAGCACCTCGTATTCCTTGGCCCCTCACAAACCATCTTGTGCTTCTCCTCATTGTCTCCACTGAGTTTAGGAAATGCCAGGTTCTCTCTTTTTCATGAGCAGCAAAGAACCTCCTGTCAGGTGAAGCAGAAATTGAGCCAAGAAGTGAACCTGAGGCTGCTGAGTCCTCTGCTTTAAGACCATCAGTTCTCTTTATCTTTTAATGAATTTATTCACTACTCCTCAGAATGTTAAGCTTTGTATTTATGCGTAGCGTAGAACAGTGACTGTGCCTTATGTTTATATTGCGTGTCCTTACACAAATCATATTTATATTTTCTGTCCTTACACAATTCACGTTTTCTATCCTCTTGAAATTAAGTGTATGATGCAGGTCCCTGTTATGGCAGAGAATTTGATCCTAATCACCAACATATAGTTGCTCAAAGCAGTCTGAGATGCTCTATAGCATCTGATATGTCTCCTCATTTCTAGTGTATCTGAGAGAGAACTTGCAGAAGAACCTCGCCCATCAAGGCTGGTAGCTAGAGCCCAAACAGGACATGCAAAGTCATCTCAGTTGTCCAAACAGAAGTCTGTGGAAACATTTTAAACAAATGTACCCTGCCCTTTGTGCTGTTTTCAGATAACTAACCAGCACTGTAGTCATCTTCATGTTTAACTCCTTATGTGAATTCCTTTGTTTACTGACCAGCAGCTAGTCTTCTGCTTATATCTTCTTCCTTTAAAACTGTCCATCTGAATTCATTCAATGACACTTGAAAACCAGCTTTTAAACACATCTGAGAATTGCCAGTACAACAATTGGCAGAGTACCCTGTATATCACACAATTTAACACAGCTGTCTCCCATATCCACTGTTTACATACTGGATTCACTAGCCTATCAGAAGTTGCTTTAAACAAAACAACCAGTAATTGAAAATTGTAAATGCACTGACTTGGAATAAGGCTTTACTTGATCTTGTCTCGCTCAGTTAAAAATATCATGCAATATGACTGAATAACATAATTGAACTATAGACTTTGAATTCATATTTAGATTTGAACTACACATTTCCTCATGATTTGGTGAGCCACCTCGTGTGTTTTTGGTTTACTTCATCCATTATTAGTTTGCACTGTTTCAGTGAACTATCAGATGAAATGTGATTGCTCGTGTCTCCTCAGTGAAGTAAAAATATTACACTGAGTCTCAGAGCGTTCATCTGTGTATAATAACACCATAAAGGTATTAGCTGGTAAATGGATCCATTAAAGGAAGTAAAGCCACTGTAAAAGTGAGGGGAAAAAATGGTTTCAAATTTGAAATATATTCTAAAAAGCTTTATAGCACCTTGCTGTGGAGAGAGGCTAAAAATTGGAGTAATGGGTAGAAAGAAGCCAGAAGCCTTCAATTAAGTTAAAAGTAGTCCTGCGCAGGTAGAGTGCTGTCAGAGCTTCAGGATCAGCATAAATTTAGAGTGAAATATTTGAAGTAAGCCGGATGTACTCTGCTGCTTGAAATGCCCCTGTGTTCCAGAACAGTAGGATGAGTAAGAGGAAAGTTCAGCAAAGAATTCCTGTTCAGGCGTCCTGACACAGGAGTTGGGAAAGCCAAAGCCTACCTAGAGATGAATCCGGTGAGGCTTGTGAAGGGCACCGATAGACGTTTCTGCAAGTGTAGCAGCATCAGAAGAAATTCTAGGGAAAATGTGATCCAATGCTGAATGGAATCAGAGAAACTGATGACAAATGACATGGAAAAGACCAAAGTACTCGCTGACTTTGTTGCCTCAGTCTTTACTGATAGGACTGGCTTTCAAGAATCCTGGGGCCTTGAGACCAGAGGGCAAGTTTTCTTTCTGTGTGCTGCTGCTGAGTAACGGCCTTGAGTGTAGGCTCCAAACCTGCACTACCAAGAAAGTGTATGGAAAGAGAGCCTTTCAGCCCATATCACTCTTCTGGGGTTGTGTAGAGGCAGAATGTATGAAAAGATGCACTACAGGCTAGATTTATGGTGAAGTGTTAGCTTGAAGTACATTTTCAGTGCCTGTACCCATTCCTTAAGATGTGAAGCTTTCTGAAGTCTGGCTGACTTACTCCTCCAGATCAATGCTTTGCTTGCTTGAACTCCAGTGGCATATAAATAATCCCATTAGTATTTACTGCTTCTACAGCCTACCATGAGCTCTCTGAATTTTGTTATTAATTCTTTTAGGTGCAATATGCCAAGCAAGCAAGAAATGGACTTCACAAGGGAATTGCCTAAATTGAGAGATTCAAAACAGAACAAAATAAGAAACTGTCAGGTGATTTATCTCCTGTTACAATTTCAAGGAGATTCTAGGTCTAGGACATTGTTATTGTTTCTCCTTCCAAGGATGAGCTGGTTGATGCTTGCCTGAGGGAGATGCTGCGTATAGAGGGATGCCCTATGTTGCTAACTCTGGATCTATTCCTTATAGTGTTGCAATAGTGGACAAGTACCCTCCCTCATTTAGTGTTTCTAAAGTCTGGAGAGCAGGACACCTTTGCTTTACTACCTGACCAAGAACCACTTTCAAAACTAGACGATTCTTTTTTTCTTAAAAAAGGAAAAAAAAAAAAGATTCTGTTGTGGGTAGTACATCCTAGTTCCCTGAGTTTATCTTAAGTGTGTATTATATTCTGGTGGCTTCTGAGTCTGCTTTGGCCTGCAAATACTTCCTAAGCTTCCTTTAGTGCAAACAAACTACCAAGGTGTTTCACACAGCTGCCCAGAAACAGAAACCACTCCTTCAACAAGCTCTATGCTCAGGCATGTCTTACCTAAAATGGATTCTGACTTTGAGTAAAATAATTATCAAAGTGTTGTGTTGATTCAGGATTGAAACTTCTTCCAGTTCATTCACATGACTTGTTCAGGGAAAACTTTATCTCATGGCTTAACTCACATCTGATGGTGTCTCAAAAACATCCTATGAAGACACCTTTAGATTATATTTCTTAGATGGATGAGTCTAAGTGAAGGTTTGCACCTAGTTTACTGAAAATAATGTATATTACCTCTACATGGCCCACACATGGGTGCAAACTCACTAAAGTCTATATCCGGACAAAATAATTGCGTCTCCTGACAAGATCTTGACAGCCTCTTGGTGTGGTGACAGGCATAGAGGACTGTGTGATCCCTAAACGGATTTGTGGGGTGACTGTGCTACCTTGGTTCATACCATCTTCAGTATGGATTCATTTGTTCATTTTGGCAACAGTTCCTCTCATCTGCTATTAAAGGAAGAGGATCATTCAGGGTTTGTGGACCCTAACGGTTCCTTCATTAAATGGTCTGTGGCATGTCCAAAAACATGTCCTGAGGTTCAGTATTTGGAAGAAAGCAGGCAATGTAGTTCAGACTAGAGTTCCAGCTCTTAACACCAGCTCTTAACTCAGTATGATAGCAAGCAATTTTCATCAGGTTGCATGAGTGTGTCATTTCTGTGAGATATTTAAAAGCATACATAGTAAATACACTTTTGTGTGTCCTGGGAGGCAAAGAGAGATCAGGAAAACTTTGTCCTTCACATTGGCACAATTGTGTTTTGTAGCACTGGAAAAGCAAATGATAATGTGCTTGAAACCAACCAACCAACCAACCAAAAAATAAACCAACATCTAGAGAAGAAGAAAAAAACCAACACACCACACCCCCCCCTCCCCCACTTTTTGTAAGCTAGTTGCAAACAGGTAGTCAAGGCAGCCAGGGAAGAGCAGCAGAAAAAAAGCAGAGAGGCAGGCCAGGAGGACATGCCACTTGCCACATCATTTGGCATGAATTACGCTCAGCATATTGTCATTAGAGACTTTGTAAGGAAAGGACAAAAGTCTTGCTTGATGACTTGTCTCAGATACAAAGAAATTCCTGTTCTACCTATCAACAAAAAACTGAAAAGGATCAGAATCAAGGGAATGTGGTTTTTGTTTCAATCTGCGTGGCCAGGTGATTTCATGAAGAGAGACCCACAAGCTGAAGCAGAGATTCCTGGGTAAGCAAGTGAATCACCTGAGGAAACTGGCTCCTCATTGCCAAGTTGATGTCCATGAGAGGTAACCTTCACAGTAGGTGTATGCCCATACTTTACATGGGAATTCATGGCATGAGACATCAAATTCCACATTTGAACCTGGAAGGATTGCACTTTTCACCAGCATTCAAAACTTCAACCATAAATGTCTGGTTTATTTAGCGGTTTTTGGGGCTGTTAGCTGTTAACATGATCAGCTCCACTGTCTTCAGAATCATGGCACTGAAATGTCACTCAGGAGTTAGAAGTAGACTTGTGACTTTGAATTTGAGGAACAATTTTCATTTGTATGTGCAACATCAGTAGATCATCACTCACTAGAATGTCTCCACTAGTTAGTCTGCCAGAAGCAGCCAGGAAGTTCCTGTAGCTAGACTGACTCTACAGCCTTAATAGTCTACAGCTCTCTTCTACCTAAGTGCCTAAGTATGTTCAATTACCTTTGATTTTCGTAGACAATGTCGAGTTAGACTTACATTTGATGACTTCCACATGTCTCTTGCTGCACTGAAACCTCACTGATCTAAGTTTTCTAGTTCTTGTTGCGTTTTGCCTATATATTCTCTGTTAACATCTGAGGGCAATCCAATAGTTCTCCTTTTTCACAGGAAACACTTGGTGTTTATTTACAGGAACACATGCATTTATACACACAGATATGCATGTAACCACGGAAGAAAATAAAGTTCTTGCAGTGCAGCATCTTGTTGCCATCGTGGTACTGAAGGAGGGAGGATCTCTGCTTCTTTCTAGAGATCCTCTCCACCTCATTCTGAAACTACCACCTGAGGGAAAGCTCCTATAGTGAAACCTTCTGAAACTAAACAGAAAAAGTCATAAAATCCAAATGCTTGAGCCTTGTGCCTGTTATTCAGCTGTATTGAACTAGGGACCTCACTATTACTGTTTTTGCTATTGCAGGATTCCCAGCAGGAGAACTACAAAAGCCTTTCTTTTGGGGAACAGAGTATCCTAGGTAAGTACAGCACCAGGGAGCCACTTACACCCAGAAATGAGGAATAACAGGGAAAGGTATTGGAAATACATATCAGCAGAGAAGAGGGCATGGAGAAGAAGACTATACTGCTGAAGGCCAACAGGTAGCACACAGGAATTATTGTGTTGTCCTTCTGTGGGGAAAGCTTGGCCCTTGGGCTGTGTGTTCTCCTCTGCTGCATCCTGCTTGTACTATTGAAAAACCAGACTTAGAAAACTGCTGCTTTGTGCGATTACTTTTCTTACCCTTGGGATCTGTATGTGTTGCTGTTACTTTAAACTGATGACTGATTTCTCAGAGGAATTGCTAATTAAGTGCACCTGAGTGGAAGTGTTTCAATGCTATAGCATGAAGATGCAGCAGTATACACATGGCAGGCACTAAAAGGAATTGTAAATCAGGTACCTAACGCTTCTTCAACAGAAGTGAATACCCTGAGAAGCCATTTATTATCAGTTTATTGTTCGCTTTCTGCTAATATCTAAGATTAACAGTGGGCCCTTGCCTGTGCCTTTTGAGGTACATGAGAATGTCTTTGAGTGCATAAGTGATTGCCTGAGCAGCCTCGGGCACTATTGTAGCTGAGGAAGAGTAATTATAGGTCACGTATATTTAATTTTGAAAAATCACTGCTTTTGTGCAGTTCAATGACTTTCTATTTTAGGACAAGATAAGACCATGAAAAGTTTCTGACAGCAGTTTCTGAAAGCTATTCTGCAGTTATAGGAAGCCAGTTACTGGTGAAACATATCCATAATAAATCTTGGTTTAAAAAAAAAAAAAAATTAAAACATTTTGAGATTGCCGTATTCCAATCAGTATGTGTCCTTGTAAACAGGAAATTTGACAATATATATATAGAGAGAGACATTCAATTTAGGAACAAATGAATTTGCATTCAAAGAGAATTCTTATGAGCCAGGTGACTTTCTAAGTAGTTAATTGGGGATAGAAGGAAGTCCTTTCTTATTAACGTGAACTTATTTTCTAGTGCAGTTATTGCAGACCTGTTTCCAGCTTTGCTTTCTAAAGAGATTTCTCTGTACCCTGACCTTCTGCCATAGCGATAAAATTGTGGTTCTTTCAAAGAATTACATTTTGCTCATTTCTCTTGTTTAAAGGTTACCTTCACTTAAATTGGTTTTTCTTGAGTACATCTCAAAATGAAATTTAGTAAACAAATGTAACTGTTTTGTATCAGACAACAGATTGCTTTTGCCCTTGAAATATTCTGGCTCTGTTTTCTATCTGTTTTTAAGAAACAGTACATGGCACTGGAACAGAAAAATCATCAAGATGTCATCAGCACTTGCTGGAAAACTGATTTAGCAAATATTTAACATTTAGTGGAATTTTAGTGTCCAGTTCCAACATAATCACTACAAAACAGCTGCATCTATTTGCATAAAGGCCAGCTAAGTTACGACTTTACCTCTCAGGACATGAAATTGAACCCTATTCAAATGCCATGTTTCGTAGTTACAAGTCTTCTATGCCAGATATATTGATACAGAAACTTTAAGCTGCCTGAGTCAGTAGCTTCCTTACAGTCCTCTGAGCCTCCCTGGTCCCAGAAAGTTCCCCTCTAATATGGTACCTGTTGAGCTGCACCTAATGCCCTCCACCTCTGTCCAGCTGTGCTGAAGGAGTGAAGAGGATGAACGGAGCTGGGAGCATTTCTGGCAAAAATGTTGTTGAGCTGGACAAAATGCTGAAAGGGGAAAGCCCCACGAGTGCCCGGCCACCAGCCTGTTCTTTGTCCCTGCCACTCACGGTGACCAAGAACCTTAGAGGAAAAAGATGATGTATTTAGTAATAGGGCTTTTTTGTTCTTCTTGACCCCTACATGTTTTAGGCCATTCTTTGTATACTTGTCTAGCTGCAAAAGATACTGTACAATCAACTCAGATATGGAAAACAAGTGTAATATAGTACATTTAGTATGGATAATTATCACTGTGTGATACACAAGATTACAAATTTGTCACACAAAAGGATGATATTTCCATTGCTGAGATGTATAATTGTAACTAGCATCTTTTAGCAAAGGTTTGCAAGAGTACTTGAGGAAAAAAACAAAACCAAAACCAACCAAACAAACAAAAAACCAAACAAACCCACAAAGAAACCAACAGAAAACCCCAAACAAACCAAACCAAACAAAAACCACCCCCACCCACCTTCCAACAACAACAACAAAAAGGGAAGATTGTATCACATGCGAATTACCTTTCAGGAAAGAAAAAAATCTAAGAGAAGAATTGTCATGGGAGCATGGGAATTGAATGATATAATACTTTTCGGGCATGACCGAGATGAGCAATTAATGTGCAATGGATCATTAGGTCCAGTAATAACATATCATGTCAAGACCCTCTGCCTTTCTCCTATTTCAAAACAATGTATTAGAAACACTATGAGCTACTTTGAAATACGGCATTTCAATAATGAAAATAATTAAAATGACAAGGAACAACAAACAAAAGATGCATTTAATAGATCAAATTCCTCCTGTGATGTCCACTGCATTTGATACAAAAAAGCCCCAAACCTTCCCCTCTTTCATCCTTAGTTCTCCCAGATGCATGGGGGTTTTTTTGACATAACAAGGAAAATATAAATAATTGCAAATCAAGAATACAAAATATTTCTTTCTGTTCTGTTTCTCTGGTGCATTAGATCTGACTATAGATCATGCCCTATTCCTGGGCAGATGCAAAGAAATTGTCTGACCTCTCTTTTTAAAAAATAAGGGAGAACTGCTTAATGCTTTACAAACTAGAGTCAGTCGTTTTCAAGTCTGTTTGTGCATGCCAGCACAGAATGATTGGAACTGGCATTACAGAAACACATTGCAGCCTTTGATCTGTTTTTGTCTCATGATGACGCTAAGAGAATAATTTCACCTATAACTTTGTCCTTTTCTCATTTAGAATACACACAATGCAGTCAGCTGAAGGAGACATCTTGGAGCTCATTTGATGCTAATAAGAGATTTGGTTAGAAGAGTGAGCCATCACAATGTTTTTCAAAGTGTTACATTAAAGGTTGTTTCTAAACAAGTAAGGGTTTAACATTTGGACTTTCAAAAATTTTAAGTCAAAATTGCACAGGCATGAGTTTTAGTCCGATTTCCTCCCCTGTTTGAATAAATAATGATCTTCCCTGATGTCTTCTGTCCTTTAGTATTAATACATGTGGACACTTTCTGAGGAAACCACTTCTTTGTGTTACAGGTCATTAAGCTATGGTGCCATAGGAGTAATTGTTGGCCATGAGTTTACTCATGGATTTGATAGCAATGGTGAGTATTTGTGCTGATGTTGATAACTTTTCTTTTCCCCAAAATTGACAGATTAGAGTGATTGTATATAAAAAAGCTGTAGCTTTTAAATTGTTTTGACTTTAAACAATGCTGAATTATGTAAAAGAAAAATCTCAACTTGTATTTTTTTATTTATTTGCATACATTCTTATTTGTCTGAACTAGATTTTCTCTGATAAGGAACACCACAAGTTTGACACTTTCTGTTTATTTTGAGTGGAAACTAAATCAACAATAGATTCAGAAAGTCCTGTCTTGGGGGACTGAGGAGGGCAAAGAGACTTTTCTCAAAATGCATTTACGTACAAATATTAAAATACAGTACAGAAACAAAAGTGGATTGGAAAATGTATTGTACAATATTAAAAAAGAAGAAACGCTCTGAAAATGTCAAACCAACTGTCTGGAAAAACTGGGTGTAATGGGGCATTGCCACCATCTAACTCTGGCTATCTCAGTAAAGTACTTTTTAAAACAGGGCTCCTGAGAGAGAGAGGGGGAGAGAGAGAGAAAAACGTGAACCTGCTCCTCCAGGGAGCAATTCTGAGTGTCTGACTCACTGTCTAGAGAAACCTCTTCCCACTGAAAATAGAAAGAGTTTAAGGAAAGCAGACTTACAGCTCACTGCCCAACCGAAGTTAGGTTGCTTACGTTGCATCACTTTGAATACTTTTTAAAAAATAAGAGGAAAACATTGTATCCTATTGGCACTGCTCTGCAACATTTTGCTTAAGCAAACACTCCAGAGTGGAAAAATGTTTCTTCACAAATTCCCACCTGCCCAACCGCTTCCATGTCATACCAGTTATGGTGTAGCAAGTGTATCCATGCATTTGAATGGATAGTTTGATTTTATAAACTTGCCTTCTGGTACTGACCTTCGTTTGAGCATTGCAAGGTTAAGAGCCCGTGCTACAGAGGATATCGCACAATGAGAGGACCGGATGACCTGTCCATCCTGCAGTGTGGTGTGAAAGGCCTGCACTTAGTCTTCAGTGCTGACCCAGCGTTCCTAAAGGTCTGGCAGTCAGGTCTTCCGTAGTATTTTGTTGCAGAAAGGTAGGCACAAGACATGTTAGGACTTTTTTTCAGGGCAAGTTTAGCTGCCCACGTGTATGTAACCTTGCTCTGTGATTCGAGTCTTTGTTATGGCTGCAGGAAAGAAAGGCAGGGAGCAGCCAGTAGACATACCAAGTACTGAAAATGTTCTCTTTGATCTTTTTATTTCCTTTTTCTTTCCTTTTTCTTTCCCCTCCTCTGTGTGTTATCTTGTTCAAGATGACAAATTCCCTAAAGATGTATATGTTTCTGTATTTGAAAGGTAAGAGACTCGGCAAGACGTAGTGGTCTGCGTAGGGAACCAAATCCTTTCTGACTGACTGGAGACATACTGGCAATTAGATACTTTCTTACAGATAAAATGGAGCAGTGGATCTGAGGTGGACTCATCCACAAACCATGGCTGTAACCATCAGCCGGGGCAATGGGATGTATGTATTCTCCCTGCTTCCATAATAGGGTTCAAATATTCTGGTTTTCCTCCAAGGCAAAAATTGAAACTTCAGAAGTTTCCATGAAACTGATTCTTTTTTTCCTGGTCAAGCATATAATTATTAATTAATTAATTAATTATCATCAGGTTTGCAGAATCAAAGATCTATGGGCTGAGGATGACAAATACTCACAATTATACTTACAAGAAGGCTCATATGCCTCTTACACTATGTAATTATAAAATGTACTATAGAACTCATTAGTCATTGCTATGTTTTTCTGAAAATGGAAATTATGACAATAAATAGAATGCCAACATTTCACCACTGACTTGAGTGGGGTCAAGATTTTGCTTGCTGATCTTATCCGTTTTTTATACACATTTGCATGAGTACATTCACCTTTCATTTCTGTGATGGTGACAGTTTCCAAAACTGGAAAAGTATTGGGCTCTCTACAACAACAACAACATTTTGTTTCTTTCTTTCTTTTTTTTTTTTTTAAGGTCGGAAATACGACAAAAATGGAAATTTAGACCCTTGGTGGACAACTGACTCTGAAGAAAAATTTAAAGAGAAAACAAAATGCATGATTGATCAATACAGCAATTACTACTGGAAGAGAGCTGGCTTACATGTATGTAGGATACCAGTGATTGAAAACAGTAGTGCATTAGGAGTTTCTGGATTCTTTTTTAAGTCATCTTTTTCTAAATCACAGCATATTGGGATATTAGGCTACCAACTTCATTTCTCATAACAAATCATTTTTTGAAGTGAATAATTGTGATAAAAATTGTCTGTCAGATATGATTAGTCCAGTCAAATAGTGCTACCCACATTCTGGTGACAGGGTTAAACCACTTCTCCCCATCACGTTGTATTGGAATCAGAAAAACAGGATGAAGCCACTCGGCAGGGCTGGTCTAATTACTGTGAGCATGTTAAATGTCTTCTGAAGATGAGGTCCATAATGAAAACTGAGCAGTGACTCTTTTTGAAAAAGAAGAATATAATAGCAAGTTTTATAGATTCCTTTAGCAATTCCACCTGTTATTTATTGCAGCTCTAAAATGAATGCATAAACCCTACTTTATTTCAGATTCAGCTCTTGCTATTTCTTCTACATGTGCGTGCAGGCCTAATTGGTATCTCAAATGAAAGGAGTATGATAGTAGTAGCTCACAGAAAAGGACTGAGAAAGAAAGTTCAAGGGAATGGTTTCTGTTTCATTGTCTGTCAGACCTATGGGCTTCCCTGAAAATATGCACATCACCTAAGTCTCCAAAATGAATGATAGATCCCAGACGTCAGAAATCAATAGCTAAAATTCCAGTAATGTTGGCTGGGGCATTTTTTTAATCTTAATTTTCAGGATAAAACACATACGTACCCCCTACTCATCTCTACCACCTCTACTTACATTTTAGAATCAGAAATACAATTACTTCTTTGTCTTTTAACAATAGAGAAGTCACAATGAATGCTTAGCAATAATTTCAACACTTTCCCCAGGCTGTTTGTATTAGTCTCAGACATAATAAGGCCATATTGTAGTCCAGTCTGAAGTCCAACAACTCAGACTTGGCGTACTTTACATAAGCTAATTTACAAATAAAAATTCTCAGGCTCATTCCTGAATATCTGTAGGACAAAAACTGTCAATACAAAAATACCATTTAAAGAAGGTCGTTAAAACCTTCCCCAAGGATGTGACTGAGCCCTTCCCATGCTCCTGCCATTGGCTTGGCCACCCCCTTTACCTTCTACAGTGCGTTTTGAGGTGGGTTAGATCTGGATTTCTGCTCCAGTGTAGCTATTGCCTTTGAAGTCTGTGGATGAGCTTGCTAGAGGGATCCTGTTACCCACAGCCTTGTCATCTGTAAGGCTTTCCCCTCTTATTTCTGTGGGATAACCTAAAGCACTTTTTACGTTATAGAAGAATCTTGTTATTTTTTCTTCCATGTTTTATAGCTTCTGTATGAAGAGAAATGCATGCAAAAAGCTTTTTTCTGTTTGTCATTTACATCAATATTTGCACATTCTGCAGATTTTTTTACCCCTGCGTGAATATTTTACATGGATCAAGAAACCTATTTACTCTTCTTCTTTCTCATCTCATTTGCAATAAAAATGTCTTCAGAAAAGAAGCATAATGAAAGAAAAAGTGGGTATAGAAATAGCTTCAGAGTGCAGTAATCACGTAAAGTCATCTGATCAAATAAAGGGCTTTTTGTGGTCCCTGAGCCCGGTCACGAACTGTCTGCACACGGTAGTCTCAGATACCTGACCCAGAGCTGCCTGAGATCAGCAGAAAGACTTCTTCCACTTATTAAAATGACCTGTGGCCCGAGTGCCACTGCTAGGTTACCCTCATCTTACACTTTAAATCAGTCTACTTCACAAACCCACTGCAAGAAAAATGTGTGGGTAGGTAGACCAGGAAAAAAGGCAGCTGGTGTGTGTGTGTGTCTGTTGTCCCAGCACTTTTTCTCCTAAAAGCCTCTCTCCCACCTCCACCCCCATCCTCCTGAGGTCAGGGACAGCTGGCAGGAAAGGGGTGCTCTTTACTGCTCCCATTTCTCCTCTGTTACACCCTTGGGTGTAACACTGGACCCAAGGCATCAAGCAAGATGTCTTGAGTCCAATCTGGGTGCTTGTCTGCACTGGGTGGTAGGGCTGTGCACACATACCTGGGTGTTCTCTAAGTCCTTTTACTTCTCCCCCATTTTCCCTTTACCATCCCAAAACTAAGGTGGGTGCTGACACCTACCTCCATACTCGTCCCTGCAGCATGAGAGAGCCTGTGGTCAGAGGATTTGTAGGACAGCGTTGACCTCCAGAGCTCTGCTCAAAACTGTGCTCAGTTACCTTTCTTGTTCAGGGCATAACAGAGAGTAAAATTGCTTAATTACAAATACAGTTTGGTAACACAAAGACCCTAGTAGGCTGGGTGATCAGAGGTAATGCTGCACTTGCAGAAATGAGGATTTCTTTGTAATGATACTGCACTTGGTAATACCAGGAGACTGGCTTTTTCAGAAAGTTTAGATAGCACTGCTTCTTTCAATGTATTTTTGTTGTTATTGCTCTTGGAATCAATACTAGGGAAAAGCAATGTGCATCTCCTTTGCAGATATTTATAGAGCACTGAATATACTATCAATTTCAATTGTGTCTCCAACAGTTATTTTTAATTATGCCTTTTTAGGTTATAACTGCATCCCAGCAGTACATAAAGAGTTTTGTAGAGAAACAAATATAACCTTTTAGATAAAAGTTTAAGAAAGGGGCTAATAGATGTCACATGTAACCAGACAAAAACAATCTTCAGGGGAAAATTATTGATGTTCAGATCAAAGATCAGGGACTAGATTCTTGAGTGTGTTTTTTCTACTACATTTTGTCCTAGAGATCTAGGACCAGAGCCAGGATAACTCATCATGGAGAATTGTTTACTGACAGTTTTCACATTGAAACACAGTTTCCTTTGCTAGAGATATAATGGTTGAAATTTATTGAGGTCATTCTTGCCTTGTTTTATTTTTTCCCCTGCTTCTTGAATTTGATCAAGAAGGAAGTTCAGCAACGAGTCAAATGACCGATGTTCTTTCATTTTGCCAGGTGAAAGGCAAGAGAACTTTGGCAGAAAATATTGCAGATAATGGAGGTTTGCGAGAGGCTTTCAGGGTAAGCAGATGAAAGATACCTAATACATAGTATTACTTAAAAAAAAAAAAAGAAAAAGGCTGTGGTTAGGTTCCAAGTGACTGAAAGGCACTAAGGTTCTAAGGTTGGTTTTTTGTGTGTGTGCTTGTGTTTTGGTTTGGTTTGGTTTGTTTTTTTTTAACCAGGCATACAGGAGGTGGATTGCAGAAAAGAGGGGAGGAGAAGAGGAACCCTTACTGCCAGGCCTTGAGTTCACACACAACCAGCTTTTCTTTCTGAGCTATGCCCATGTGAGTAGTACAAATGTATTTTGAGTCTCCGTCTGTTGACTTGCACAATGTACACTGCAGAGATCAGACTGCTTTGTTTCAACAATCTGCACTAGCCAAAGCCAAACTTTTAAGGGTATAAGCAGAAACTTCTCGTGAGACTATTATTTCTATTCTCTTTCTCTCTTTGTCTTCATCTATGTAGCCCTGGTGCTATAACTGCTAAAATAATTCTTGATTTTGCACAATGTTGTCATGGCAGCTTTCTTTCCTCTTGCTATTTCCCTCCACTGTAAGGGTCTTCTTGCACACATTGACTCCTTAACGTCTTTCCATTTTAGCTTCCCAGTTTTCTGGTGCTTGCCATATGCAGTGGTTTCTGACTGTTTCCACCACAGACTCCTGTTGCAAATGTACCACCCACCACCTTTCATTACTGAGCATGTTGTTCAGGGAAACTAGGCAGCAGTGAAGAAAATCTTGGTTTATTTTTTCCTGTCTTTGCTGTACACTAAGTCTGCTGTAGTAAAACTTAGAGTTTTTTAGAAAAACGTGGAACAATGGGGAGAATCAGAAATTATTTATTTGGCTAAGAGAGTTGGGACAAACTCCCTATATGAGGAGTGAAAGTTGGGCTATATGGCTTTGCCCACCAGTTGAAAGAAAGAATCATCTAAAATTGAAGAAATAGGACTCAATGCAACCAGTATTGTTTTTTAACCAACTCTGATTGAAAATCACTTATTTGCCAAGAGTCAGTGTAGCAGTGTATGGATCTATGGCCACTTAAGCTTGACAATATTGACCAGTGAAAAGACTCCACTTTGGTTGTTTATGCCGAGTTGAGTTTTGTGCTGTGTCAGTTTTTCCCCAGGAAAACCTTGAAGCCATAGGGAAGATCTGGGGGTCTTACAGGACCACTGCAGGAATTGTACCCTCAATGGAACCTCTAAGGGGAGGCACATGCACAGTGTATGCCAGGGACCCTTGTGCTCAGCCTGTTTCCACAGAGCTCCAGACACTCAACAGACTCATTCAAACTGCCAGGACTGTCTTCAGCCAGATAAAATTTCACTCAAATCCACATATCCTGTGGGCGGTCTGGCCTAAAGGATTTTGTCAATAGGAAACATTCATCACAAGGGCTTGGGTAAGGTAGGGGCTATTTAAATGAATTTTTTCGTGCAATGGATACAGCATAAGAGGGATTATTCAGTTGTGCAAATGTTCTCTCTACCCTGTTTTGTGGTCACTTACAATTGGCTAAAGTATCGTTAATAGTGCGCTGTGGACCACCAATGGAAACTTGACAAATGTGTAATTTCAACAGAAACTGACATTCCAACATGTAACAAACGTGTCAGGTAATATAGCTGAAATTCTATCACAGCTAGGCATCGTCACATGTACCTTTTATACACATTACAAAGCCTTGAGACCAAGAAATATGCTTGTTAATTGTTAAGGCACCATATACTGCAGTGCAAGCTACCATTATAGAGAACCTCCAAAAAAGTACTAGTAAAGTCGCTATGACTATATGATGGGAATGAGTGGGTGGAGGATAACAGCGGGTGGAGACTGGATCCATTAAAGGATTTGAAAAACAAGAGGATGTACCAACAGAAAACTGCAAGTTAGGAAAAGGTGAAAAAAACAGGTGTTTGTGGTGTCTTTCCATTTTGTGCATTCTGTAAGTCATAGCCACCTCATGAACAGTGACATTACGTTCCGCTTTACTTCCAAAGTTATCCCAGATAACATGCCTATTTCTGCTTTTTATCTTTTATTAGGTAAGATGCAATTCCTTTAGACCAGAATCTGCAAGAGAGCAAATCTATGTTGGAGCTCACAGCCCTCCTCAGTTCAGGTAATGCAAATAACGTATTTACTCAGTATACATACAGAATCAATCACTGCAGCATACAAGTGCAGAAATTTAGCATGTTAAGAGGGGCTTAAGAGCAAACACAAAATTGGACTGTGATCTTAGTTTAGACTGAAATTGAACTGTTTTTATCAGCTTATCTTTCAGTATTACAGATGCTCTTCTGTAAAAATGCCAGGCTTGCATCTGCCTTCAAAAGCAGTTGAACCAGAACACACTCTGATCCCTGTGATGTTCTATAATCACAGTCTGAGTATCTAAACTGTCTCATCCATCACCTTTTTCTATGCAATTCTAGTTTAGAAAATAGTGAGTATCAGGAGGGTTCTTGATTTAATTGACCTGAGCTCATCAAAAGGTTTAAAGTAAGTACCTTGAATTATATTGATAATGCAAAGAAAAACATACCATATAAGTTCAGTTCAGGATTGAATTCTTCAGTTACTCTTCAAGATACCCTTTGCTTGAAGGAGCTGTGGTAGTCCAGCCTTAACAGCATGTCTTTGCTCAAAAGTCCTCCCACAGGCTTTCCTAACCACAGACACGCCTGAACCTCAAAAACAAGAGGCTGGAAAAGGGGGGACTTCTAAAGACTATGTAAGAATTAGTAAGTCAAAGTTAATTTATCTGCTTCTCCACAGAGTTTGTGTGACCAAGAGCAAGTTTTTTCTGGTGGGATATATGTCGGTTGTGTTTACTTAACTAATGATTGTGTGTTTGTCTTCAGTCAAGTGCTACATTACTTCTGTATTTGGGGGAAGTATGTTAACTACACAGGCTGATTCATAATGGAGGTGTTTCCAATACACAGGATTAGTTGCCTTCTGGTGATTCCTACTGCTTTCTGTTGACTAAAGAAGGAACTGGGATCCCACCTTCTCCATGACTAAATTTAGGTGCTATGAGCACCGTTTGTCTCATTTCTCTCTTGGTGAAGTGAAAATAGCAATGCTGCCTTCACAGGGGAGCTGTGAGGTTTCTTCACAGGTACTTTGACATATTCCCTGGAAACAGCCACACCAAAACACCAAAGATACAACTACAGCATGTATAACATGCCTTGGGCTACTTATAACCCTAATGAATTAAGAAATAATGGAACTGGAAATGTGATGACACAAATATAATGTAATCTAGGAAATCTGCACTACCATACCTTTGCAATACCTGTTACACCAGCTAGCTAGGGTAAAACTAGGGCAGAGTGCAAATCTGCAGGCCTTTTAACAACTGAAAATACATTATGACAATGAGGGTGGGAGTATCACGCTGATCTTTAGCCTGAAGAGGGATATTTTTTATAATTCCTGCCCTTGTCAAGATTTTGGTAGAATATCAATCTCTTGCCTTTTGAAGTCCTCAGATTTATTTACCTGTATGTATGTTTATATATTCTGAATCAATACATAGCTACATTCCCATGAGATCATGCAAATCACAAACTACACAGTAAAGCCTGGGGACAGCGTATTCATGAGGAAAACCCATTAAGGAATCGGGCTAAGAAAGAAAATTCCAGAGAAGATTGTATGAATCTGAGGTCTAGAAAATATAGACGAAACTTTTTCTTAGTTTTCATGTGAGATACTCGGAACAGGCTTCTATTTCAGACCTGAAGAGAAATTGTGGTACTTGTTTCTTCTTGCAAATCATATCAATAGGGCTAAAAAATTATATTATCTATTTCCCTCAACCTTGCTTCATTTATGTCCCAAGACCATTATGATTATAACAGCAGTACAGCTAGTTTCAGCATTGACAGGTTTTGCTATCCAAAAAGCCCAAACAGCCCTTTTAAGGTAATTGTAAAAAGTAGCTATAAAAGATTACAGAAATGAGAAACACACATCTTTAGCATAGGTGTGAGCATCTGAGCTAGTCACCCCAGGTTCTCTTCACAGACCTAGAAGAATGGATATTTTGAAAGTGTGTGTGTGTATACATATATATCCTTCTATTAATAAATAATTTTGATTGGACTCTGCAAGTACATCTTTCTATTGACTTTCCAGAGTGACCTGTTCAGGGGAAGGTGTCTCTACTGTAGTTCAGTGGGGTGAAAGCCAGACAGCCCACTCTGATTCCACAGTTAATAAGGTTCTTCACCACGAGGATGATGAGGCACTGGAACAGACTGCCCAGAGAAGCTGTGGATGCCCCATCCCTGGGAGTGTTCAAGGCCAGGCTGGATGGGGCTTTGAGCAACCTGGTCTAGTGGAAAGTGTCTCTGCTCATTGCAGGGGGGTTGGAACTAGATGATCTTTATGGTCCCTTCCAACCCAAACCATTCTATGATTCTAATATCAAACCACAGGTAGAAAATTCACATGCATGGACATAACAAAGATATTTTTCTGATTTTATTTATTCTTAATTGGCAGGTTTTCCAGTATTAGCATGTGTCTTCACTGGTTTTGAATGCCAGTTTCAAAGTCAAATCCCCAATACAGCAGGCCGAATTCCCACCAACTTTAACAGTAGTTCTGCTTGACCAGCTCTTGCTGTTCCAATCCCTGAATATGTATTTGCAGTGTTTTTACAGTAAAGCTGTATGTCTTATCGGAAGCCTAGCACAATTTTGTAATTCTCCTCACAAAACTGACCTTTAGACATTTTTGCACCAGCTGACTGCAAATTTTCTTACCCACAGAAAGTCTAATCAATGTAATAAGAATGTTTTCTACCATGCTGAGCTATGCTGAGAAGCTGATTGTCTGCAATGGGGAAAAATGCCTCCCATTGCATAAAAAAGAGGGTGGAAAAGCATATAAATATCTCAGTAGATACCTTCTGGCTTTTAGCTCAGGATGCTGTTTACTTCAAGACCATTGCAAATTTCAGGTTACTAAATTCCAAGATGCTTAAGAGCATAGGAAAAATCAGCAAACACCACAACCCCAATCTAGCAATGCTAAAATAATAATTTCTGACAGCATGAAATAATACAGACATGAAAGCAGGAGCCAAGGATGACTGCATACAAAGAGCGAGCTCTTCCCCTGTGCCTGAAGGTGCCAGTCTGGGATGCAGACACATTGTCTAGCTTGTGTGAGACAATGTGCTGCTCTTTCAGTATCACACCATCTGTTGTGTAAGCAAGAAAGTATGGGAGCTGGTTGGGGCAGAAGCCTCAGAAAATGGATTTTTCAAAGTGTCAGAGGAGTTGGGATGCTCATGGGTGTGATGCTGCAGGGTGTGAAGTCCCAAGGAGCCAGCATGTGCGTGTGTGTGTGTGTGTATGGGCTGGCAGAGGGTGTTAAAAGCATTGGGCTGGCATGAACCAAATCAAACCAATTCCAGCACAACCACGTTCCTACATGTTCCTACCTGCTGGACCGCAGCGGTTTGACAGGTTCGGGAAGAAGAATTCCGCTGTGCAACATGACCATTGATCTCCCTCCTTTGTTGTCAAGGGTCAGATTACAAAATTGTTCTAAATGGCGTAGTATCCACAAAAATGCAGTTAGTTTTTGTTGAGTTTCTAGCAAAGATGCTTCTCAAAGCTCCAAATGGAACAGTATTATCTTCACATTAAATGGGAGTACTTCTCCTGAACTTTTTGGTTTTGTTTGTGGAGAAATTACGTCAGAAGCCTGAAAATTCAACCTGAAGTGAAAACACTGAAACACTTACAGGCCTGTAGTGTTGAACTGAAGACAATGTGCACATTGGTCACTTTTTTTTTTGTGTGTGTGTGTTTTTTTTTTTTCTCTTTGCAGAGTTATTGGTGCTATGAGCAACTTCGAAGAGTTCCGTAAAGCTTTCAATTGCCCAACAAATACAACGATGAACCGAGGCACAGAATCCTGCCGTCTGTGGTAGATGTGCCTTCCAGGTCTTCTGTCAAGAGGGGTCTGCGATGTGAACTGCTGCACCTGAGCACAAGCCACTGCTGGAGTTTCAGAATTGCAATCTGGAGAGGTGTTACTTCAAATACGTCTTCCTTATGCATGCTGATAACCTGCATGGATCTAATAACTCTATCCAGAGCCTAGAAATTTTTGAAATAGGAAAAGAGGATAGGTTTTCTTTAATAATAATAATAATAAAAAAGGAACTCCTTTTATCTATAAAGCTACTCCTGTTCATCCACAGTTGCATTGCTGTTGATGGATAACTGCCATTATCAGTTCTAATTCCTGATTTATAGTTGAGCAAGAGGTGTATGCTAAAATCCGCTTTTAATCTATTGCTCTGCGGGGGTGCTATGCAGAATGCTCTCACACAAAATTTATTCTTTCTGGATGAAGAAATTCATGAGACCTGCTATAAAGCCAGCTCTGATCTGCTATGTGATACAGCATTTTCATAACTTAAGCTGTCACTGCCCAGCATGCCGTAAATGGTGTTGTATGATGTAAAGACACAAGACTTTATATGAATTAAGTTTAATATGTCGGATTAGTGCCTCAGGTTTTGGAGCAGTTTCAAACTGAGAAAGGACCTCATGGTTTCCATCTGCTTGGACTAAACAGAAAGGATACATGTCAGATCCTGGCCTTTTTTAATTTTAGGACAGCTTATGATAAAAATCAATGTATGATGAAAACTGGAAACTTGCAGAGGGAATTCCCAGCACCATGATACTCAGAAATGTTACAGCACTTATTCCTATTTACAATGTGGGCAATTTTTTTTCCCCAGGGATGAGTTTTACCTTGTGCCGAAGGTAGCTTCACCTACATTTATTTTTGAGCCTGAAATACTACACCAGTTTTAACTTAGGGATTTCTTAGTGTCTGGGTCTTACAGTGGAATGGAAATAGTGCGCATGTGTGCCCTCATGTTCTGCACAGGGCAGGGTGATTTGTGATTTTAACAGAAGAAGAATATGTGACTGAAAAACCGAGCACTGTCAGCGTTTGACTTGTCTGGATAAAAAGAGCAATTCAAGAGTAGAGGTCTTTTAAATACAGAATACAGGCGAGCCAGTTGAATTTTTCATTTGATTTCTAACCATTTTCATATGAAACCGTATTTTATTGCAGCAGAAAAACTTCAACACGTAACTATTACTGGGGGTGGGGAGGGAGGGATGCAAGAAAACAGCCTTTTCTTCCTCAGCAGAAAGATACATATTTAACTGGTATTTATTTATACCTTGTGCGTTGATTCATTTTTACATGGTAGAATTTTTGAAATTGAGAGGTAGTTTCTTTAGACTGATTTAATTACTGCAATTCTATATACATTTCTGTGTGTATGAACATATATATGTATACGAAAATAGATAAATTCTTCTATTTGCTTAAATTTTATTTTATTAGTATAGAAATGTTAGTAAGATAAACTTCTTTTTTTTACAAGGATTGGCCAAATATTTTCTAATGGTCAAGGTGGAGGAAGGTTCAACTGAAGCTAAGTTTTTGCAAATGGGGTTAGCTTCCTATGTTTCTTTATAAAGAAGGGGGACACTATGGAAACGTAATTTATGAAAGGGAAGAAAGCTGAGAATCCTGAACTCAAGGCACTGTTACCACTTCTTAGAAACAAAACATTATATTTTGAGATCAGGATTTTTTTTTTTTTTTTATTTTTCCATGAAAAAGTCGAAGTTTTCTTAAGAAGAAAAGCACTTTTGCTTCCTTCAAGCCAGCTCTCTCCTGAGTTCGATAGATTACAGTTTGTCATTTGAATAGCCACTACCATTTTTTTTCCTGGAGATATTTTTCATGTAAACTGTTTAGGTGGCAGTATTTTCACAAAGACTTTTGCAAACAAGCAGATATGGATCTTGAGCAAAGTGATACTGTTTGCCTACTAATGGAAAAGTTCCTTAGCAAACTGAGTACTCTACTGACTTCATTTCTGTGCTCATATGAGCACTGACACAACTTGATGTTGACTGCTTTGGATCAATAGCATAAAGTTCAGGGATGACACCCTGGCCCCATTAAAGTTGCTACCAATACAGTTATTGTCCTCAGAAAAGTCAAGACGACTCAGATACTTATATAAACTTTCTAAACTACTGAACTATGCAAAGCTGGGTTCACAACAGTCAGCTTTCAGTTTTCTAATTTTATCTCTCAGGTCAGAGATGCATTTGCAAGAGCTTCTCTCTCATGGCTATCTTCCAATGGGACAGATTCTGACATTTTGTGGTTTATGGGGTTGTTTCTCTGTACTGGATAGCGATTTCTTCTAAAATGCCTTATGTTCACTGCCTTAAATGTCACTCTTGTTGCTCCTTCCTAGGCTCAGTTCTTTCATGTTTAATATCAACTGTTTTTGAACTGTGGTGTACATATTCCCAACAGCACAGGAATCACTGCGAAACTGTCTCATCCTTGCTAGTGTGAGCACCCATCTCCTACAGCAGGCAGTGGCTAGGTCCTGGGCTGGGGGATAGTGAGGGGCTGCAGGGTTTGGAGACAACGCACTAGTAGGGAGGAAGAGGAGGCATGGCCAAACTTTGGACCCTGATTTTTAGAAGTTGAGATGGGGCCTACATGCTGACAGGAAGAAGTCCTTGCTGCTGACTGACATGTTCATCAGTACTACCCAAGTTAAGGGAATCCTTGCTGTTGATGCAGGATTTCAGTGCCTCGGCCTTAGGTCTTAAATATGCCCACAGAAGGATCCTGGCTTGCCTCACCTGCCTGCTTTTTACCTCAAACCAAACAACTAATGATGCAATTTACAGTTCACTTTGGAGTCAACTGTTTAGGTATCAGTTGGAAGGCAAAGCAAAAGGTAATTAAACTAATTCTTAAAATTCAATCACCAAATATAGCTAAAGCATAGTGATAGTTTGTGAGGGCTCTTCCTGCTGCCTCTGGTTTATCAGACTCCATGGCCCTGCTTTGCCCCCACGTTTTGCCTCCCGGGTCTATGCTAGCAAAGCCTTGCTGTGTTGCTATCAAGTTCACTTATTACATCTATGCAAACAGACCTTTCACCGTATATATTCTTCTCGCAGAGCTGCTTTATTTTTTTTTTTTTTTTTTTTTTTTAAATTACCGGTAATTATGTCAACACTCTTTTTCCTTTAAGCATGTTGTGAAATGTTTCTTCCTGTTGGCTCAGTAATCTTCTCTTTCAGCAGTCAGGAGGGGAAGGATCACCTATGAATACAACTTTTTTACCTGTGTAAATTTGAAGAGATATTTTTCTACTGTGTAGACATAAAGAAACAATCCTACTCCTGTCCCACATGCCCTTCTTTGGGTCCTGAAAATATGTAAGCCTTCTACATTGTATTCTAACCCTTCTTTTTTCGCTCCAACCCTGAAAACACTAAAACACCACCTTACACACTGTGAGTAGTTCTGCTCAGTGCATTGTGAAAGAGTTAGCTTTACACACAAGTAGCTCTCTGAAAAGGCGGCTGTGCTATTCACCTGTGTAGGCTGCTTAGGTATATAAGTGACATCCAAGCTAGGTCTTGATGCTGAAGGACCAAAAAACCCAGTGGCATTATAATGCTCTGCCTTGTGCCCTGTGCCGGGAGACTTCAGCATTCTTTGGGTAGGAACGCTATCATGGCACTAAATGTTTGAATTATTTATAAAATAATCAGATGAGTTTATGTATAACTTTTTATTGAGTATTATTCAACAAATTACATGCTTAGAAGTATATCTCATAGCAATGTTTTATATATATATGTCTCCAAAGAAATATTAAAAGCCTGACAATTCAACAGGCAGAACTATAGTGAGTTAAAAGGTCTTTTATGTTTGTCTTATTAATCTGTATTGTTACTTTACTGTCAGTAAAGTAACATTGCATTTTTTAATTTTTGTTCTTGCATAATATATCGATTGACTGTTTTAACGATAATTGTGCTAGCCAATAAAAGCTAAAGTGATGAAGAATTTTCCTATATTGCAGTATGGCAAAAGCTGTTTGGCCTGTCACTGTCAAACTCTACAATATTTTTTCTGTAATATATCATCTTTATAAAATGTAATAAAGAGCACAATGTTATGACCTTGGGTTCTCAAGTCTGCAGTTACTGCTTGACTACCTAAGAAGGACCTCCTCTGTCAGAGTTGTCTAGCCATCTTCAGCCAGAGTTTATTAACCTCCACTCGCCTCCACTAATCTGCTGGAGGCAATTAAAATGAACATAGGACGAACTACTGTGGATGATGGCTGGAGGCTGCAGAGATTGCAGAAGGACAGGTGGTAGAGCTGTCCCAACCAGAAGCTGCTGGAGAATAAGAAGGTGTGGGAGAAGATCCACCTGCTTGTCAGCCTAATTTTTTTCCTTTTGTCACAGTCTGTTCCTTTCCTCACCCTTTGTAGCCTCAACTGGTTTTCAAATGCTTTTAGGCACTTTTTCTCTACCTGAGCTTGAACTGCAGCTCACCGATGTCTTTTCCCAGCCAACATAAAGTAATGGTTTTGCTGCCTTCCCAGGCTGCGGTGTGATTGCTGGTAGCTCAGCTTGTTGCTGTTCCTCACCGTGTACTTCATGAGCCTGAGTAAGCGTTGGTTCAAGGGCTGTTCAGGCACAGGGACCGTGCCAAGGCCTTACACATTACCAACTTCTGGGCTAAGCACCCTGTTTCTTGGGCTCTGACCAGTTTCCTGACACTGCTTGGGTTCCCATAAGCAGTGTTGCTGGCCCATCTCGAGGCACCATGAAGTTTGTGAGCAGGTAGGACAATGGCTGAAGTTGGCCTTGCCACAAATTTTGAATGATGCTCTGTGGCGATACAGTCTCTCAAGGCCCGTAACTTCATGCGGGCAACTCTCTACACAACTTTTGAGCTTGGGGAGGGACACAGATTTTTGTCTTTGAAAGCCTACATCAGTTCTGTTACCTGCTTTACAGTGCAGCCTTACCAACAATTCTATGCTCAAAAGCAAAGGTTTGCATTGAGGAAGATGAATAAACAAAGAAAAGGTTGGGACTAAAGCATGAAACCAGCCTCAGCACAAGGAAAATGTTTTGCTTAACTCTCACAGAGTTTGTTGAGCTTGCCGGCATCTTGGAAAGATGCTTTAACAATGACTGTAGATAGCCCTGAGGAATTCAGGGTTTATCTGCTACAGCAAGAGGCTGCTTCACTAATCAGACAATTTAATCCCATTTAAAATGTAATATATATTAAAAAAAAGAAAATAAATTAAAGATTCCCAAGGGATTCTCTAATATAGCATTATGTTTTATTAAATATAACATCAAAGTTGGAAGTTACTGAGAATCAAGATAATGTGTTACACTAATTTTTGATCAAAGAAAGAGATATAGTGATATAATTTTAACCATCCATAAGCACAGCAGCTGAAGGAAATTTATGTACGAGGTTAGACACATACACAGATGCATACATGAACTCAGGGTGTGAACTTGGACGCTGATTTTTTAAAAAATATCTCTTTTACCACATCTATATTTACTGTTTGACCTAGTGAAAAAGTGATCCGTTTAACAAAGCTTGGGGAAAGGCTTCTGAAGAGATTTTAAAGCTTTTTCTACCACAAAGTTTATTTAAAGCACCCGTGCTGCTTCAAGCAATGACAATGTTGATTGATTTACATGGGCAATACAATTTCAGAAGCCTGAAATGTGAGTAGCAGAGATTTTAGTACAGGAATCTGAAAAAATATGTCACATCCTCTTACTTGAACACTAGGAAAATATCTGGGTAAAGCCAGGAGAAAAAAATCTCAAATACAGCAGTTAGGGAAACAGGAATATATTAATATACGCCATGATATGCAGTTAAATAAAATGCTCTTCTAGAAGATGCAGCTGCCAAAGTGGGCCAGGGGAATGGTTCACAAAGTCACCAGATCATTTCTGCTGGGGGAGAAACCTGAGGTCTGCCTTTGTAGCTGGCTGGGGAACACATGGATGTTTCAGCTCCATCCTCTGTGGGAGTCCCAGCACGGCGCCTGCTCCAAGTTCACCCCATTGCCTGGGGGCTAGAGAGGCTGTCTGCCTTTTCTGGGGTGTCCAGAGCCCCCAGAAAAGCTGTGTCTGCAGTTCTGCCACAGACTTCTAGTTTTATGAACCTTTTCTGTTCTTTTACCCCAAGCACACATAACAGTCATATGAATCAACCACTCTCCATATCATGGCATTTTAAAGGAAAAAAAAAAAAACAAACCAGTGCCTTTACACGTCTGTGCTGCAAAATAAGGCAGTGCCACTGCATCTTGAAAATATCTGCATGTTTTGTGGAACAGGGCTGCTCTTAGACACTTCATGCATATGCTTTCACATCATTCTGCCAGAACGAGGCTTCAGTGTTTTGCAGTGAAGGGAGGAGAGAAACATGGAGTGACCTCTGAATAGGACAATAAAGAGAAATCAGAAACTCTTTAGTGTTGTAAATCACTAAAAGATTTTACAAAGTGTTAGTACAAGTATTGCTATAAAAGATACATATATATATGGTCACAGCACGGAAGTCTGGAAGTCTGTGCTATGTAAGTGTATATAAAAATGTCAGAAATATGAATTATTTTTAAATAAATCGAGTCTCAGGGTAAAATTCTGACCCCATTGACTTCATTGGGTGATTAACGTCTGTGGGGCCAGCATTTTACTCCATCTGGATAACTGCACATAAACTTTACTGATTTAAAACTACTCGGGACATGCATTTTCTTCTAGCCACAAAAAAAAATAAAAATTTGAGATTTTCAAAAGCTGTCTTCTCCTCTGCCATTTGCATAGGACAGACGCTCCTTACTCTCACCTAGCAGGTATTGCATTTTAATATTTTTTAATGCTTAAGGGCTACTTTATCATAGTTTCAGAATTGCAAAATAGTTTTTTTCAACTTGACTTTCCCAGATAAGGTTCCATTAACTATTAAAGTAAACATGGTATGTCCTATCGAACTGTGTAGGCTTATTTATGCCACTGAGGCATTTTTGTCTCCATGACGAGACAGAAAACTTTTGTGTTACCAGAGTGACAGGGAAACTTGGTGGTGACCTCCCACCATGGAGAGAGCCGTGCAGAAAGAGGGCTTAGTAAGAAACAGGGCACTCCCTGTGCTGTCCAGACAGGAGTCATCAGCAGCTCCAACACCAGTTCCCACTTTAGCAGTGGGTGCAATGCACTTCCTCACAAAACCGGGTTTAACCCCATTTGATTAAACCTTCTGCTTCTTCAGGGAAGCCTCCATGAACCTGGGAGGTGGAAGCAGTTGGGGACAGAGAGAGTTGTCTTGGTGGTTGGTACACCTTGGTTCACATGAGCACTGTTGTAAGGGTTGGTGGTACAACCCAGGAAGCTGCCAGGGTTCATGAGTTTCTCCTCTCTCACTGCCATAGACGGTGGTCATCCATTTGGCTCACCTGCAGGGGTGGCAGCCACTTAGCTGAAGCCAGGCCCTGCCAATAGAGAAGGGAGTGTGCAGTGTGTGTGCATCACATGTGTGCTGTGCCTCCAGCCTGCCCACCAGCTTCACCTCATCCCCTCTCCCTCCTGTAGTTAGGCAAGACAAGGTCAAGCAGGTTTGGGAAGGGAGCACCATGGCCCCTTCCCAAGCCGCTCCAGCCAGGATAATCCACTGGAAGGCACAGGTTGCAGCAGCGGCATGTCGCAGCACCACCTGGTCCCAGCCTGGGGCAGTGAGAAGGACCAGGTAATCTGAGAGGCAATATAGGAACAACATAGGAAGATATCCCTGTCTACGGCAGAGGGGTGGGAACTAGATCTTTAAGGTCCCTTCCAACACAAACCGTTCTACGATTCTAACATTTCTCCTCCTAGCCTGTGTTGAAGTCAAGTGTCATTGCCTGACTTCAGGTTAACAATTATTATTTTAGCTCTTCAGCATGTGATAGAAGGACAAAATATGGAGCCTTCCTTTGTGAACACTTTCATTAGTTCAGCTGGGTTTTCCTTCGTTCTGCTCTCAGTTTAGCAGCAGCCGGCAGTTCAGACCTGCTAGCACAGTACTCTTTGCAAGAACAACATGTGTTGAGGCAATCACTGTGTCTATATTCAGCATGCTTATTCAGCTTTGTTTTAATAAATCCAGTAATAGGCTTTCAGAGGCAATGAAGAGAAAAGAATAATTTGAAAACAAAGCTGTTGAAAAGAATACAATGCACATGCTGTAGAAAAGAGTGTGATTTTGGAGGTCTGTGCAGCTGTTTTATTTCTTTAGAGGATTTTAATCAACCTGATTACACAGGGAAGCAAAGGGATTTTTAGAACAGTGTGGTGATAATCAGCCAGAAGAGAAAACAAAGGGGAGTTTTCCCTCTCTCGTATCCCTCGGTTTTATTTTCTTCCTTTCATGTGATTTTACAAAAAAAAGTCCCATATTAGTTCAGTTTAATTTAAAAACAATTCATGCTGGGCTTTTGCTAGAGAAGCAAATTTAGATTTTGTCCACTATATCATTTAATCAAAGATATGCTGAACGCTTTCAAGATTGCCATGGCTGCACCAATCTGATTGCCATCTGCGTAATGGCTTTCCCAGTGGATTGGAAAAAACCTGTAATTGGACATGAGCCCATCCTTTCAAGTGGGATTAGCAGCTCGACTGCAGTCTTCCCCTAAATTTCAGGGTCTGATGTTCTTGTCTTCCTCCTTATGTACTTACTACCAGTGCTGCAAAGCATCTCTCCAGTGCCACCTTTTGAGTTGGGCTATACAGGCACAGCAAAGGGAAGGAGCATGGAGCTGCACTGCTGCAAAAGGCCACCTCTCTGCATCATCTGAAGCCAGCAACTAGTGGCTGGTTAAGCCTGGAGGTGACTCTACACCGTTCCTTAAACAAAAGAAAGAGGGGTGGGAATTTACCACTTTTCACTCCTGAATGCTTTTAGATGGATTTGTCCAACACCTTGTGTTTACCTGCAGCCTCTCCCCAATGGCGTGTATGTCAGGCCCCAAAAGCAAAGCACCAGTGGCATTTTCCCTGCCTCAGCAGTTGACTTCTACACATCCCACCTGGAGGTCTGAGGCTTGGTCCCTCTTCTATACTGAGCCCTGCATTGTGCATCACCCTGCCAGCACTACCAGCTCACACAGCACCTCCCACAGAACCTTTCACTATGGTGCAAACACAGGGTGATCTCCCTGTGATGCACCAGAGGAGTAAACATCCTTCAGGCACACCCCTGTGAGTAAAGACTCATAGAAAACCTTCAAAGCTATGGGACATCATGTGTTGCCTTGGGCTGCCCAGGTCCAGTACTGCTCTCTGCCTGCTTTTATAGGTGTAGGAGTATTGACTATAAACACAGAGAAATTTTCTTCTCCCGTCTGGAATCCAGAGCTGTCCCTGTACATACCATTTTTGCCCTGCCCTGTGTTAGATGGAGAACTCTAGTTCAAAGTTTAGTACTGTCTTTTCCGCCGATAATAAAGGTTCCCTAATTCATCTCCTGCTCTCCTATGCTTCCCTGTGTTCAGCTGGAAGTGAAGGGGTTTGTTCTCAGCAAGACTGGTCTCTCTCTTACCTGGTTCCCAAGGCCAAGCACTTTTGTGCTCTTCAAAGTAAATGGTCTTTTCTAGGAGGTGTAAATTGTCCAGCTCTGATGGGAAGTTAACATTCATTTTAAAAGATTTCATATTACTTTAAGTGTATTTGTTAAAAAAAAATGCTAGGCGTAATTGTAGAGAGAGTGGCATTTGCTAACGGATCTAATTGGATGCTAGCGTAAAACATATTCCTTTATTCAAATACAAAGTATGGTCTTGATGGAAGAATTAATGTGGAAAAGTCTGTGGCCTGCCTTATCCAGACACTCAGATTTGATACGCATAATGATCCCTTTTGGACTGAAAATCAATAAACCAAAGAATAATTCCTGTTGTGCCTTTTCTTATCCTTTGGGGAATAATTTTGCTTATGAAGTTCTGTGCCTCTGATTTTTTTCTTCTACAGAGAATAATATTTCTGCCAAAACCACTTGGAGCCAGGTATCTTTAGAAAAGTAGGTGCTTTTCTTTAGCCCTCCCCCAGTGTCAAAACTTTTCAGAGCTCAACTTTTAGTGGACATTTAGTGTTTGCAATATTATTCAAGTGTTTGCATTGCCAAAAGCATGGAAAGTCCCGAAGTGGAAGGCTTAGTCTGAGCAGGGGCAAACTTATGTCAGCACAGGGACAACATGCATAATGTCTGTCTTCTGCCAGCCCTTGTACCACAGTCAGGTCACTGGCAGCAGAAAGAGCAGCACCATAACACCTAAGTACTAACCAGCTGGCAAGACGGGGGGAGTGCGTGAGGGATGTCGTGTTTCAACTGGAGAGAGATGATTTTATGGGCTTACAAAATGACTGATATGGGTTTGATGCCTACTGCGGAAAACTTTCATTTTAAGGCATTACCAGATCAGTTTGTTGGACTGGTGTTATATCAGGCAACATCTCAGGACACAAAGACAGATTAGGTTGAACTGAAGGTGACATGTCCTTGTCCAGGCCCTTCTCTCAGGGCGATTGGGTGAAATATACTCGATGCCAAGTCTACATTGGGATAGGCCATGAATGATAGAACAGAAACACTTAATGTCTCATTGAAGTCAAATTTCCCAGGAGTTCAGAGGGCACATAAAATCATAGGATGTTTTGGGTTGGAAGGGACATTAGAGGTCATTTAGTTCCAACCTCCCTGCCATGGGCAGGGACATCTTTCACTAAACCAGGTTGCTCAAAGCCCCATGCACCCTGGCCTTGAACACTTAGATTTGAATACATGAAGAATACCAAAATCTTGCTTGGTTCTGCTTCTGTGGAAGGTAGATATAACCAACAAATATAGCAAATATAACTATTTATAACTTTCAGGACTCCTAGTCCTGAAAATAGTTTGGTTTGATATACGTGATATTAGAAATAATTTTCAGAAAATTCTGGCAGGAATTAACTAACTATGATTATATAATATAGGAAGATCCCTGCTCTCCGTGTCAAGTTGGCACACAAGCAGTACAATTTTAAGTGTGGTGCAAGAGATGTGAATCTATGATAGACCTCATGAATGTTTAAAAGCAAGGGTTTAAAAGCTGATCTTGGAAACCGGGCAAAAGGAGAGAGGGTTAAGGAAGCAGGTCCTGGGTAGGATTTGGGACAAAATATGCAGCAAGAATACAGTAAGATCTAAATTAAACCCTCATGAAAGCCTTTTCATTTGCCAGGCAAAGCTCCCAGGCCTTGACTGAAGTGGTTAGATAATCATCAACCAGGAAAGCATCAGACAAAATACCACATGAAATGTGTAACAAAAAGGTGATTCCCAGTCTCATGTGGGAAGAATCTGAAAGAGCTAAAAAAACATGCATGATGTATGAAATGAAGATGATAAGAGTCGTATCATCCAAGAAAAGTCTTTCACAGGGGCAATGGACAGCAGTCGAAGAGATGATGTGTCCAACAAAGAGCAACAAAGCTGGTGAGGGGTCTGGAGCACAAGTCTGATGAGGAGCGGCTGAGGGAACTGGGGCTGTTCAGCCTGGAGAAAAGGAGGCTGAGGGGAGGCCTTATCACTCTCTACAACTACCTGACAGGAGGTTGTAGCATGGAGGGTGTTGGTGTCTTCTCCCAAGTAGCAAGTGATAGGAGGAGAGGAAATGTGCCAGAGGAGCTTCAGATTGGATATTAGGAAAAATTTATTCACTGAAAAGGGTGTCAAGCATTGGAACAGACTGCACAGGGAAGTGGTTGAGTCACCATCCCTGGAGGGGTTAAAAAGACATGTACTTGTGGCACTTAGGGACATAGTTTAGTGGTGGACTTGGCAGTGTTAGCTTAATGGTCAGACTCAACCATCTTAAAGCTTTTTTTTTCCAATCTAAATGATCCTATAGTTCCATGATATATAAACGGACAACTTCAAAGCAGTGTACTGTCTTGCCATTTAAAGCTGGAATACAACAGGAAACCTGCTACCTCAAGTCCCCACCATGAAAACAACTGTGACTGAAGGCAGGGGCTAAAGGAGGAGCCAGGCCGGCCCTTGGGTGTTAATACAGTAAGAAGCGGATGTAAACTAGGTTTTAGTGGAAAATGAAGTGAAACTGGAACTGTTCCCTTATGCATCACTTCAAAAAATTCAAAAGAATTAGAGACAAAGTATTTGCCATCAAAGGCAACGGGATGTAATTTTGGCAAAATAGCTGATATCAGTTTTTCTTTTAGCTTTACACTGACAACATTAGGCTGTAGAGTCCCTTGAAAAAAAGACAGGAGTCCAGGTAGCACTTCCTTTGATAGTCACTGTTTTCTTTTCCTGCCATTTTCCCACCTGATGTATTTAACAAGAAAATGTCGTGAATTTCTGGTAGCGAAGACAGCAAACCTATTGAACCCTCTCCGAGCTACGATGTAGCTCGCACAAAATACGAAGATTAATGCCTGGCAGCAAACCAGACTCTTTAAAGGAAAGATCAAGAACACATTTTCTCTTCTCCTAGGTTTCTGCATTTAAATATTGGAAACATTGTCGTATTTCATTGTGAAGACAAATGGGAATATAAACCTTATAATTTTCCAAAATTTTGTTTGCACCAAGATTCTCCTGCGAAGGCCTTAGGAAGCAAGGATTTGAAGGACACAGTGTTTTGTCCCCTGTGTGTATGCTCAACCATGTTTTTTTTTTTAAAAAAATAAATATATATAGGTACGTATATATATTTTTTTTTCCCTAGAACTGTATTTCACCTTTCCAAACAATGATGTCTCACACTTGACAGAAGTGGTAGCACTCCCAATCATCTAAATCCAATTCCAGGGAGCTTAATTAATAAAGTGCTTATCTTAATGCCCTATAGGGAAAAAACCAAAAGTTTTCCAAGTGAAAATAGATATAATGTGCTGGCAGAATGTTAAAATACAACTGGTAATTAATCTGCATTGTGAGATAAAAAATATAGAGCAACAGTCAGAGTTTGGGAAAGGATTTGAGATGCACAGTGACAAAACAGAACAATGAATTTTCTGTCTCTGTGGTGTCTCTTATAAGATGAATTTTCTATGAGCTGTTTTCTTTGAGGATTTTAAATCTTCCATGGAGGGTTGACATCTGGAAATTATCCTTTTCCATCTGGGTGCTGCTTCTAAGTCTTGAAAGATTTAGATGCATTTGGCTAGTTCCCTTTTGTGAATGTCTCCAGTGAGTTCTTCCTTAGAGTTTTTCTTCCTACCAATGGGATGAATTTAACTAATTTACTGAAATATAAGAAAACATAGAGATACCAGAAGAGCAGCTGGAGTTTAAATTAGAAGGACGACAAGAAGGGCTTCTATAACAAAAGGAAAACTAAAGAAATGGTGAGCTTGTTTCTAAGTACAGCTAGAAATCAAGCGACAAAGGACATGGAAAAGGCTGAGGTACTTGGTGGCTTTTTGCCTTTTTTGCCACTGAAGACTGCCTTCAGACCTCTCACACCCTTCAGCCTTGTTGCAGAGTCTGGGGGAGTTGCAGCAATACCCAGAGGAGAGTGGGATACGTTAAGGGAGCACTCAAGCAAGTTTGACATACACAAGCCAGATGGACCAGATGGGATGTCTCTAGAAGCACCAGGGGAGCAGGCCAACATCACCACGTGGCTGCTCTATAGCAGCTTTGGAAGGGCATGGCAAAGTTGATGGAGTAAGTTCTCTTGAAAGTCCTGTCCAGGTTCAAAGAGGTGATAGGAAACAGCCAGCATGTATTTACCACCAACATATTGTGCATGATGAAACTGATTAGATATTAATAGACGAATCTCAGCTAGGAGAAAGTAGTGGATGTTGTATATTTTGTCTTTAGTAAAGCCTTTGGTGTGGTTTCCCATGGTATCATGATAGCCAAATTGGTGAGATATGGTTTGGTTAGATAGACAATAAGCAATAATGTGAATGGAAAATCAGTTGGGATGCTGGTCTTAAAGGAATGTAATCAATAGTACAATGTGCATCTTTTTGGTGGTCACTAGTGATTTTCTTCATGGATTGATATCTGGGACCAGACTCTTCAATATCTTTTTTAATTAACTGAATGATGGCACAGTGTGCAATCTCAGAAAGTTCACAGTTGATACCAAGTTCGGTTCAGGGAGGTCTTGCTAGACTGGAGCAAAGCATTGGTAGCACCCTCATGAAGTACGACAAAGGGAAGTGCGAAGTCCCACACCTGGGAAAGGAGAATCCTGGCAAGAATGTGAGCCAGGTACTGAGTGGTTAGCAGGCAACCTTGCAGAAAAGGAGCTACGGATCTTGATGATACAAGTTGAATGTCAGTGAGCACTGTGTCCTTGTAACAAAGTAGACCAATCACATCCTGCACCGTTTTAGCAAAAACATAGCCAGCAGGTCCATGGAAGCAGCTATTCCCCTCTATGTGGCACTTGTGAGGCTGCACTCAAAGTTCTGCATTCAATTTTAGGCTCCCCGTTACAAAAAAGATATGGACTTTCTGGAGCAAGTGCAACGCCAATCACCAAGAGGGTCATGGGGCTGGAGCGCAAGAAAGACTGTGGGAATGAAACATGAGGAGATCAAGTACACCCTCAGTAAGTTTGCAGATGACACCAAGTTGGGTGGGAGTGTTGATTTGCTGGAGGGTAGGAAGGCCATACAGAAGGATCCAGACAGGCTGGATCGTTAGGCTGAGGCCAATTGCAGGAGGTTCAACAAGCCCAAGTGCTGGGTCCTGCACTTGAGTCATAACAACCCCAGGCAGCACTACAGGCTCGGGGAAGAGTGACTGGAAAGCTGTCTGGAGGAAAAGGCCCTGGGGGTGTTGATTGACAGCCAGCTGAACATGAGCCAGCAGTGTGCCCAGGTGGCCAAAAAAGGCAACAGCTTCCTGGTTTTTATCAGAAATAGTATGGCCAGCAGGAACAGAGAAGTAATTATCCCCCTGTACTTAGTGCTGGTGAGGCTGCACTTCGAATCCTCTGTTCAGTTTTGGGCCCCTCACTACAATAAAAACATTGAGGTGCCAGAGAGAGTTCAAAGAAGAATAATGAAACTGATAAAGGGTCTGGAGCACAAGTCTGATGAGGAGCGGCTGAGGGACCTGAGGTTGTTCAGCCTGGACAAAAGGAGGCTGAGGGAAACCTTATCGCTCTCTACAGCTACCTGGAAGGAGGTTGTAGCATGGAGGGGGTTGGTGTCTTCTCCCAAGTAGCAAGTGATAGGATGAGAGCAAATGGCCTCAAGTTGTGCCAGGGGAGATTTAGATTGGATATCAGGAAAAATTTCTTCATGAAAAGAGTTGTCAGGCATTGGAACAGGCTGCCCAGGGAAGTGGTGGAGTCACCATCCCTGGAAGGATTTAAAAGACATGTAGATGTGGCACTTAGGGACATGGTTTAATGGTGGACTTGGCAGTGTTTAATGGTTGGACTCAATGATCTCAAAGGTCTTTTCCAACCTAAATGATTCTATAATTCTATGATTCTATGAACTGTGTTTTTTGAGCCTGGAGAAGACAAAGTGATGGGGGAGATCTTATTGCTGTCCATGACTATCTAATGGAAGGATGTAGAAAAGACAGACCCAAATGCTGCTCAGAGAGGTGCAGTGATAAATGGCAATAGACCGAAATAGCTATAAGGAAAATTGTAAATAAGTGCACTGTCCAAACACAGTGACTGTGATGCTATTAAGACCCTGTTGTAGAATCCTGAATAGTTACACGCTTGTGAACGCCATGCACATAAAATAATGAGTGAGCAATCTGAGCACCTTTGTTAGAGAGATCAGCTTTCCATGGTTGCTAACTGTTTCCAGAGTGAGCTAGACCAAAATGCCAAAACAAATGCTCCAGAGCTTTGAAAGATGTTCAGCTCTAGGTCTAACCAATACCATCAAGAAAGCGCAGGTGGTGCTTTCTGATGTACTCTTGTATGAATAGCTCTTCGGGAAAACAAGCAAGGTGAACAACCTTAAAAGATGTTTTATTTAGTGAAGTTGATCTTCAGAGTTGTCAGTTGAAGTACAACGATTTTTAAACTGACTCAGAATAGTAGTTTGTGTGGCTATTTATCGTGAACTGAGTGTTGTCAGTGGCTTGCTTACCATAACTTTAGCTCAAACATTTGGCTATCTATTATGATACCCAGTCTGTGCTCAGTGACCTGAATGTATGGTGCTGATTCTCTTATTTGGTAGGAGGCTCTAATTAGTACTGCATTTCTAAAAAAAACCAACCAACCAAAACCAAAATCCAAACCAAAACCAAAAAAATGGCATTTTTAATTTAATTCTGATAACTTTTTTTCGTGATTACAAAAATATCTCAACCAGCATCATGTTAAAGGGCTAGATTTTTAAGTAAATAGCTTTGTTGCACCTTAAAAAATTCTTTTTTGAGGAAGGGTGTTAGTGCACTCTGACTGTTCTTACATACATAATAAATGTAAAAGACATAGCTACCTGACTTCAGGATTTTCATTAATAAAATCACTATTCTCAAAATTCTCAAAGTGTTGTGTCAAATGACATCCTAGAGTGCTTCTCCACAAACCTATTTGTATGGGCAAGCTCAAAATACTCTTTTCGTCTCTGCTGACATATATTGATCCTAAGTTCTCACGACAGAGATAATGGCTTTGCTAATGGCACAGTAAGTATCACAATTTACATCAGCTATAAATCATAGAGCATCTCAAGAGCATACAATATACCATGAATGAGCTGAGTCATAAACCATGGCTCAGTTACATTTGTGCCAGTCCAGCAAACCTATATCACTTATTTCTCTCCAGCCCCCATATTTCAAAGTGCTAAAGAAAAAAAAAAAAAAAGCAGATAACTCCAGTAATTTATTTCCGGACATGTAACAAGACATTTACAAAAAGATCAGCTAGTAAACTTCTTTTTGAGATGTTGTTGGCAAAATAAAGTAAAATTGATGCATTGACGCAGACCTGAAAAAACAAGGATGCAGCAAATTTTTTTATCTACCCCCTGGTTTTCAAATACACCTGTGGCCTCATCGTTTAGGAGAAAAGGCATGAAGCCCAGAGAGAGCCACACACATGGACAGTGCATTAAACGTGACTTCTTATCCTTCATCATGAGCAAGTGGGACTGTATTCAGAAGCGATGTGGTGCTTTCCTGGCCTGCTGTGGAGCCAATTTTCACAGGCAGCCAAGTATCTCATCTCCTCACAAGAAAGGCAAACCTTCCTGGCTGGGGAAGGGGGCAGAGTCACCTGCTGCCACAAGGCAACATGAACGCAGTAACTGCTTTCAAAAATTTAAGGTGTCATGTTCCAAACCACAAAGATTTGATTGAATCTAGGGAGCAACTCTTGGCCAGTTTTCCACTAATCTCCATCCTGACTGTCTTGTATTTTATCTATGTCTGGCATTGACAAACACAGTGGCTGCAAAAACCTTCAGTAAAAGGAAAAGATTGAGGTAGGGAAGCAAATTAGTAAAGAATTTTGCCTGAAGCTGTTCTTTGCTAGATGTTTTCCTGGCACTCTGCTGGGGCAGTGCTATTTTGGGACTCAGGTCTGTCTCTGTTATGTGCTCTGCCGTGTGGGCTTTTAAATTCATAGATGTCTGTTCAGACTCTCCATTTGTCTCTCTCACAGACACTAGTAGTTGTGAACAGTGCACTTGCCAGGGTTTCTCCTGAGACCTCGCAAAGCTGTGGCTAAATTGTTTAGCGCTTAGTCTACATTACATCCCAGAAGTTACACTGGGCTCTTGTGCGTTTTAGTTTGGGAGAAAAAAGGTCAGTCTGCTGAGCGACTTATCAAGGTTGCAAACAGAAATCACTTTCCTTTGTGAGTTTATGGGGGGTCTTGGTGGAATTAGTGGCGCAAGCCTAGTTCAAATGTTTTGCTGATCAGAAGCAGTAGTAGAATTGAGCCTTACTGTTTGCACGAGACACAAAAACGTTTGACATGACTAACAGGGGGTGAGTCTACAGAAAAGTCGGTTGTGCTACTGTCTTTTAGCGTAGCTTGAATTTCAAGCTGGTTCCGTGAGGAGTATTTTTAAACATTGCTATTTCATTCTTAGGCAAGGAAAACCTAACAGATCACCCCAACTGTGCTGCAGAGAGGTTTTCAGCTAATTGTAGAGGATATTCATTTCAATTAGCAGGCTATATTATGCATACTGCTAACACTAATCTTGTTATGAACTGAACTAAGATACTTTGTAGAATAGGTGTTTACAAATAGCAATTATATCTCTTAATTATTGCAAATTTCTCATATTATTGAGAAATGTTTCTAATGAAAGATGTGACTGTTAGCATACACTGTGCATATGAAAAAACTGCACCTAATAACACAGATATAAAGTAAATTGTCAAATAGTGAAACAATTGGTTCATTTTGTGCTATGTCCTTTACTGAGGCCCAGAAAGCCATGAGAACCCCTGTGCTGTAACAAGTTACCCTGATTTCCACAAAGTCATCCTAAGATCCTTTGCTATTCTGACCAGAGAGGTGAAAGACAGAGTACGGGATTTTCTTATTTCAGACAATGCAGAAAGTTGAGTAAAAATACTATTCTGAAGACACTGTTAAGAAGAAACCAAATTAACTTTGCTTCATACTGGACCTATGCAGTCATTTGGTGTTAAAGACATTTCATAGCAGATCTTTTTCTTTAACATTCCCTGTGTAAAACCTGCTGTTGAGCACCGTTTTCTTGGAAACAAAACAACTACCAGCTAGGGTGCCTCCAAATTCACAACTCATTCTTCTGTGTGTGACAGTGGGTGACAAAGAAGTGTGTCATGAGAGAGTTGTCTGCCCTGCTGTGTATGTTCTGTTTTAGAGCAATAACTCATTTTCTTCTTAAGTGAATAATATATGATCTTTAATATTTGAATAGTCACTCAAACTGTAAAATCCACTTCGAAATGTTTTACTCTTAAACAATGCTATAATTAGTATATGTTTTATTACAAACTTTTTTCCAAGAGCTTTCCTATTCCTTTTCCTGATGAGTACTCAATCAAATTCAGCTGTTCTGGGGCTGGAACACTAGAACTGCTGTGTGATATGATTACGATGCAGTATGCTTTTGGCGGAATGGAAGAATCCTAGCTCCGCAGAAAACCATAGATAATTAAGTAGAACTGATCCCTTCACAAAATGCTTTTAATTTATGAAACATTAGACTTTTTTTTAAAATTTTTATTTTACTTTATTTATTTTAAAAGCCTGAGCACTTGGAAATAATGAAAGTATTTTTCAGCAAGATAATTTTAGATAAAAGCTAAATTTCAATAAAATATTTTCACAAAGAAAATACAAAAAAGTTTTGTACTAACTGCCATACCTTTTTGTTTCATTTTCAAAGTCATATATTTTACTGTGGGCCTTTACCCACAGACTGCTATGATAAATAATAGATGTTGTGCTATTTGTTAAATGCTATTTTTGTGTTCTTTCTATTTCAGCAAATCCTGCTGTTTTCTAACATTTGGAAATCTCCATGGTTGGCATCTAAAATATTTCTCAGCATCAAAAAAAAAAGGATATTTACTTTATTTTTCTCACTTGTTCTTGACTAAAGTTTATGGGTGCATTTCAGCTGACAAGAAATTAATACCAGGATTGGGAGTCCCTTGATATTATTGTAAAGAGCTGTGGGTGGAAGGAGGGAAGAAGAGAAAGAGATGACTGCCTCTCTATAAATAGAATATTTTCTGCACATCACTGGTCCTACACAGATGTCTGCCAATGACAGAGATGCTGCTTCAGAAATCACTTGAACAGTTGTATTGCAGGCAGACAGCAGACAATTAACAAATGGATTTGTGTTAAAGAAACATTTAGTTTGGTGACAGATGTTTGGATACAATCTTACTTTTTATTTATGGAATAAATGCTCTCAATCTAATTCCCTTTTATTAGTTGTCAGAAGAACAAAAGTCATTATTTTCTAGATGAAAGTGTTTATACCACACTTTAAGAGTCATTAATTTATTATTCTACAAGGAGAAAGTAGAGGTCTTCGAAGTAGTGTTTGACTAACCACAGACCTTGTCTCTGGGCAAAGGACAAGCACAATATTGATGAGGGAGTATACAAAATCTGAGACAAGGGGGGTCCTTTTCAGGAAGAGGACAGACCTCCCCAGGGAATGCTTCTCTGGGAGTGTGTTGGTCCACTCCTTCCAAATATTCCTTATGGTGATGTATACTCAGTTTTTCAAGTTTCTAAACCCAAATGAAATATCTTTCTTGTCACTGGTAGATTAACAAGTCTTAAATTGTTATATAAACACTTTTGCCTAGAAAAGTTTTCCTTACAGAATGACAAACTACTGGATTTCCCAGGGGAACATGAGGCAAATTCAATATCCGGGATTATGCACAAGGTCAGGTTAGGTAACCTACTGGTCCGTCATAGTCTTAAAATCTGTGCAACCTTAATTATTCACAGACTTTCAGACTCTTATAATGAATACCACTATATACTCACTGTGCCAACCAAATCATTCAGAAATACCCCAGATCAGGATTTACATTATTTGGTAGTTCCCCCTCTTTCTACCAGTGACTGAAACAAACCCAGAGAACTCCTAAAGGGACCAGGATTATGCTACTTATTTCTGCAGTTATTTGCCTGAAACCTTGTTTCTTTTTGACTTGCTTTGCCTAATAATCTATGCGTTTGTTCCAGATCAGCTGGCATGGACAAAGGGAGGGTGAAGGAGGCAAGGCAGAGGGACCTGGAAAGATGTTTCAGGGAGTGTGCGGAGCAAGGTAAGCACAATGGGAAAGAACACGGCTGCTGTGATTTGAGACGTGTAGTACATGTTAGTATGGAGCAAAATACAGGCAGGGAGCTAATGGAGCTGGTGTACTCTCTCAGAGGGATTAATTTAAGCATGTTGGATATTTAAACTACCTTTTAAAAAGCCTGAAATTGTTTGGTTCTAATTTCTGAGCAGGGACTTGCAGCTCACACAGCAGCAGGTCTTGATAATTATTAATTACATGTTTCTCCCCTGTTCTGTATGACCCTGTTTGTAAAAGCTGTGTGGTAAAGCTAGAATATTAAGAGGCTAATGGGCCTTGGAGTGCCACCTAGCTGGAAAAGAGGAAAAGACTGAAACAAGAAATGGATAATCCTAAGTATAACCTTGAGTTTGCACCTTTTCAGAAGGCACTGAAATCTGGGGTGCACTCATCCAATGCACATGACAATTGGAAGAGAAAGCAGGTGATTTTCTGTTTTAGCTACAATTAAAATTCACACGCACTCATTTCTGACAGTCTGATCTAAAACAGCAGCAGTCTGCAAAAGCAGAGGGCAAACTGCCCATGCAAGGAATTGTAGCTTGAAAATCTGCATTAGCTTTATCCTAGCAGAGATCCAGACACCACGAGTTTGGCCCAAGCATTAGAGTGTATTACAAAAAGGAAAGACTCAGGTACCAGGTACTTGAGGAAGTGTGGATTGGATGATCGGGTAGTGAGGTGGACTGGGAACTGGCTGAAGGAAAGAAGCCAGGCTGCCCAGGGAGGTTGTGGAGTCTCCTTCTCTGCAGACATTCAAAACTCACCTGGACACCTTCCTGTGTAACCTCATCTAGGTGTTCCTGCTCCGGCAGGGGGGTTGGACTAGATGACCTTTTGACGTCCCTTCCAATCCCTAACATTCTGTGATTCTGTGATACCATGGGGAATCCAAATTAAATCTGAAGAGGAGAAACTTTGGTATGAAGTTTTTCTCTCTACTTCATCTGCATTGCCTTGTAAGGAGCTGCACTACCCTCCTACTACAAGATCATTGTGTTCCTCCCTGAATGTGCATGTTAATCTAAAAATTCAACCTTCTGTAAATGTGGATGGTTAGATTTTTTTTTTGTGCTGTATTTACTTTGAGAAATGCTGCCACCTGATCTTTTCTTAGTTGCCCAACTCCCCCAGAAATATCTGTTTTTTTCCCATTAGAAATAATGAATCATCCTCACTTGCAACAGAAAAAAAATGTCCTGGAAACCCTGAAAGCAGCCTGTTCGGCCACAGTTGCAAAGAAAATGTGTCAGAGGACCTGAATTTCAGAACACCGAAGAGATACGTATTACTTTTGACTTCTCTGAAAAATCAGTTGGCCTTCAGGTTTTGACACTCACAGAAGAACACATATTTCCTTATTATCTATGTTTTGGTTTTCTTATGGAGGTTTGGAACATAGCGTCATTCTCTGCATGGTTATTCATACAGGAAGTGAATTGTTGCAGTATTGTTGGGAAGAGGACCTGAAGAGTTTCATGCACTATAAAACCAGTGTCCACCCACGCTTTACTTTTGATGTTATCACACAACACAAGCACAGAATAGCTCAAATTAAGTCAGAAATCTCAAAGCTTTTTTCCCCTGCCCTTTGACTAACAACATAATGTGCTCCTCAGCTCTCTAAATTGCAGAAAACGGTCTCACTAGAGTAGCAAACTTCTGTGATAAAGATTTATGTACAGTCATGACTAGTAAAAGAGGAAAGAAAAAGCAATTTCATGAAAGCACAGATGTCTGCTGCAAAAGGTGGATTGGCTGGGAAAGTTAGGACAATAATATGACACCCTTTCTCATCTGAATAATATTTTAAACGGAAGTTGTGCCCCTGAAGTCACTGCTTGTGCCTTTTTGCTGAATCTATAGCTGTATTCTCTCTGAAGAACTGCCTTTTTACCTGACTAGGGTCTCTGGCTGCAAATGTATATGGAAGCAACATATATGTATTATAACATAACAAGAGAGCAGTGGCTCAGCTCCTCCTGGTGAGTACTAGAAGATGAAAACTGGTTAACAGGACCCCTGATGCTCACGTTATGTGCTGCCAAAACCAGCTGTCTGGGTAAGACTTGAAATAGGTTGCACCTGGCCCATTAATTTCATTTCACAAAGTACCTAGCTAACGTGAGAAAATAAGTGTTGGGTAAAAACGCTGTGGGAAGAGAAGAGACCATTACTGGGCCCATCCACTGTCAGTCAGCTGGGAGGCATCAACAACAGATAGAGCTCCTGCAACTTGTTAGCGCATTGAGGGCAAAAACAGAAGCAGTGGAGGAAAATCTAGCACCAAGAAAAAGCAACAGAGTCTTGACACTAACTTTGGTGTCAGCCAGGGTTTGGCTTTCAGTCCGCAGAAGAGCACAGTTATTAGTGGACTCTGTATGTATGGGCTTTAGAGAGCATGAAATCTCAGGGACAGACATTTTCCAGACAGAAAAACCTCTTCTCTGCAAAACAAAATTTGGTCTGTGTGCATTTCTGGGTCGGTTTCCAGGGAGTTTTCAAAGATGTGGTGGCTTTCCCTTTTGTGGTGATTTATAGGAACACAGACCACCTGGAACATCAGGTCTGCTCCTCCACTGCTTTATTCTTAATGCCCAGCCATCATTCCTTTCCTCCAGTGATTCACATTTTCTTGTCTCCCTCTCAACTTAGTTAGACTATCATTTAGAAGCCTAGATGCAATTTAGGCAAAAAAAAAATTTAATTAATGCACCATTACTTTATTTGTAATCCCTGCGCCCAATTATACGTTTCCAATTAAATATTCCAATAAAATACGTAAGTGCTAGGAATCTTAGCGCAGGGCTATGTAAACAAAACAGCTGGCACAAAGGAAGATTTATCCTGCTACAATCTGTTATCATAGGGATTTTGCTCGATTAAATTGAGCATGCAGTGAGAGTTCTGTCCACATCAATGAGAGAAAATTCCTCAGCAAAGGGAAAACACCAAGGAACAAATCCAACATGCAACAACCTCTTCACACAGTGTGCACTTCTGACTGTAGTTACCTGGACTCAGATGGATTTTAAATAGTGTCCTGGGTTATTATATTTCTGTTGTATGTCAGGGAGATTACTGATGCTTTTAATCTCCTCCTTTTTACAGCAGTATTGTACAGAATCACATACCTGTCACCTGACTGTATAAGAACATGTAACTCTGATGATGATAAGATCTATTCTTAATATTTTCTTCAGGTTCTGAAGCCTTAGTATATATTTTTTTTACTAAAATTAATGTATATCTTACATTATAGTGTTAAAGAGCCTATAATCACAGCTGTCCATAATATTAATCTGTGGCAGAAGAAGAAGGGTTATTCAGCTTTAATGTATGATTCAGCCACGAGAACTCGTATGCCTGTAAATGAAATTGATGCCAATGAAAATCTACTTTTAAAATAAGCCATTTGCATTGGTGAAGAAAGATGACAGTGTAGTGAGAACCTACTGTCTGGGACAACCAGACCCTATTAGATCTGGTTATGCTCAGCTATAGCCTTCCTATGGTATGAGCAAGACAGCTAATCACTCAGTACCTCTGTTCCTCAGATATATAATAAAGGTGATAATTATTTGACTAACTAGTTATTTTTTCTTCTCTCTTCAAGGCATAGTCTACATGGTGTAGGACCATCTTACAGTGTCTTATTTTTATAGCATTAGCACATTCAAATATCGAATGTAGTCTAAAGCTTCTGATTTTGTTATTATTACTATAACAAAATAAACCATATTTTAGATTTAGCAGGGGCTTCAGTACAGAATATAGCTGCTAAGTGTGCCATCTATTAAAAATTACTTGTCAATTAATATACATCAGATTTTAAGTAATTCCAACATATAAATGAACCATGATGGCATTTTGCTCATGAAGGATAAAATGTTCAAGTTTTACCTTTCTAAAGTTGCTTGCCTGGTTAGAGCATTTTAGCACATGGTCTCATATGCACTAATTTTGGCTCTGCAAAGTGTGGAGGGTGTTGGCTTTTCTTTGCCAAAAAAAGAGAAATTCCATTTCTAAGTACGGAAAGAAAACGTAAGGTTCAAAGCTACAGCTTTGAATTGCATGGCATCACTTAATCTCACTCATGGTTAGCACCATTTGCCACCCCATTGGAACTGAGATTGTTGAGGGGATTTTCCTCTGTTAGTGGGTCACAGGGGAACATGCTGGGTGGAGGGCAGCTGGTTTGTAGTGTGAAAACATCCAAAGAAGAAGTAAGGCAGAAAGTGGAACTGCATGGAAGTGTAAATGGGGGTGCAATTAAGAGTGAGCAGCAGTGCAGCCTGTCCCACTGCAAGCATAAGTGGTGAGAGGCACCAGTAGGAAGACCCAGAATCGTGCATGGCCCCAAGTGGGATGCACCACTGCAGCATGAGGGACTGTGCAGGACAGAGAGCTCATGAAGACACTTTTACCCACCTGTATAACATAGGTAACGTGCTTTGGAAGTAGTCACGTTGCCTCTGGGATCTTCCAGAGTCTTTCAGACATCTTCAAATCTGCCTCTGCTCTTTATTTCTCCTGACTTCTTTTCTTCCGTACATTCCTACTCCAATGCTCAATCAGATATTCTGTCAGGGATTTGTGCCACAGGAAAGTGTAGCCTAATTGAATTGTCTGTTGGCTCGTTGTATCCAGCCCCTCCATGCTCTGGGTTTCTTGGGGTCAGGCAAGCTCATGGCACACCTCGCCGAAAGCTGTGGAGGGGATGGGAGAGGTTTTCACAACTGGAGATGTCCTGGAAAAATATGTGGACACAGGCAGGGCCTCTGTGATTCTTTCAGCAGGAACAGCAGGATGAACAGGTTATCAGGCTGAGTAAATTAGCTTTTATTAAGTGATAAATGTGTTTTGTTTGTTTTTTTTAAGCTTTGTAGATATTGTTATTTTGGCCTGGCTGTTTGCGTATTAACCTGGAAGATTCAACAAATTCCAGTCCATGCTTGTAAGGTTTGAATCACCATGCTGTCCTCCACTTCAATGTTTTTTTCTTGCAGCTAATAAAGGAAGACCTTTCTGTTCTCCACAGGAGCACGATCATTAATTTTAGGTAGCATCTTGCTTCTTTTCCTTTCCTCTTTCAGCTGTTTCATAAAAGACAAGTTGCCTTTGCAGCATGCAACAGGGAGGCATATTTTCTTCCTAAATGCAGTTTTAACCTACATGATCCAAGCAACAAATGACATGTTTTGCATTGTTTTTGGGAAATTTCCATTTCATTCCATTCATCGCATGAAGCAAACCATTGGTTCTGTTTGCAAATTATCAACAAAAGCCCTGGGTTTTAATGATTTATCACTCATTCAAAAATATTTAATCAAGGAAGAGACTGCAAATTAGTCACCGAGAAGGTGTAGATGCAGGTGGCTGGGAGTTTTACAGAGTAAAGGGAGTCCAAGGGTCTTCAGGAGGATCAAGTGAACACCCTTGGCAGGGTGCTACCCACAGCTACAGCAGGCTCAGCGCCCAGCTGCCAGGAGTTAGACACTGGGGAAATGCCAGAGCCGGGAAAGTTTTAAATTCTGCCTGCGAGGCAGTCTGCATGGGGCAGCAGGGTGTCCTCATCACAAGTTCAGTGGTGGAGAACCCATGAGCACTTTGTGGCAGAGAGCAGAGCAGAGAATAGCACCCTTGCTCTGCTGGTGTTTGCACATTGACTTAATCACCGTGTTGCATTAGGCTCCCTTTTGCATATGCCTTCAGAACTAATTAACTTGGATCTCCTTGCTGCACCAGATTTGATGTGCTCTGTGCATTGGGAAAGGTCTGTCCCAGGGCCTTCCCATAGGATCTGCACTCTCCTGAAGAAGCAGTGGTGTGCCACTGTACTTTACCATTAAACCAAAAGTGTCCATACATTTTATGATTGCTCTAAAAATGCCTTACAGATCAATACTCCCAGCAGAGTCTGAGGAAAGCTATCTTGTACCTGGATGTCCATCATGGTTAGCATCTCTTCACACCCATTCAAACCTGATAGAAATATCTAGGTACAGTGTCCTCCTCCTGTCCTATATGGAACTGTCACCACTGTAAGTTGTTGCTTCTCTGCAAATCTTACGTACATGACTTCTTATCAGAGTGCTACTCTCAGTGCCTAACCTTCCTTTTTGGGTCTGAATTTTCCTCTCTATACAGTAGCTTTTTGCTTCATAGTCCGCTTTTGGGCTTGGAAGTCCCCAGGAGTTGTATTTTGGTGATTTAAGTCATCCTGCAGTGCATGGAGCAGCCACAGTCTGGCTGCTGGTACTGTGCTGCAAAGCCTCAGCTGAGCACAGGCACTTGGAAGTGGTGGGGACTGCAAGGGCTGTGCAGTGGAGGTGAGGCTTTTGGTGCAGAAGCCTTCCTGATGGATAAGGTTTGTCACTCCTGTGCAAGTTCCCTTCAAGCATCTCTTTAGCATTTCCCTGGGTTTTAAAGGTTTTAAGGTTATTCATATGGCCAAGATCAAGCTGTGGTACCATGTCTCCACTGAATATTGCTGTGCACTCCTGCAGATAAATACCTGACTCCTCTAGCTGGGTAGGTTATCTTTCTATGTCTGCTCTGTCACAAAATATTTGTGTTTGAAAGAAAAAGTAAGGGTTTTTTTATTTTATTTTTATTACTGTAAATCTGTCAAAGGGAAGCAGCTGGAGCAGAGCTATACACCCTGAGGGAAAAGAAGAAAATATGTTGTTTTGGTGGGTAACTTGGCTAAAATGTTTAAATTAGGAATTACTGACACTGTGGGTGCTGGAGGTGCAAATTGAACACCTATCTGCTTGAAATAAGAGACTGGGAAAAGTCAGAGAAATTATACAAAAAAGATCATAACCCTCCCTCTTCTCTGGTGCTTGCTAACCCGATAAGATTTTCCTCATCAGAATATCATATGGTGCTGTAAGAAAATGGCTGATTTACTGTTGAACTGTAGGACTGGAGTTTGAAGAGGCATTGGATAAAATATATCAGAGAAGGAAGCTGAGGGTCAAGCTTCAGATCACGTTGTTCGATGCTTCTGTAGCCTCAGAGCTATGAAACCTCAGCCACATGCAACAGCAGCATCTGCTTCAGCAGTGAGCGCGCACCGCCTCACTTGCCCAAGAGTATCGAGAAGGCTCCAGGCTGGAGTACGGACATGTCAGGGTGCAGAGGTATCCTGAACCAGTGCATCAGCCAGACTTCATATCTGGCCTATCACTGGGTACCAAGGGATCTGTCCATCCACCTCCTGACTCAAAAGATAAAATCAAATGGTGGTGTGAAGTACCACAGAGATCAATTCAGAGGAGAAGAGTGTGAAAGCACTGAGCATCTCACAGCAATGTTCACACCAGAGAATGAGCAATGCCAGGACCACGCAGCCTCTCCCTGCAGGTGCAGGGAAGGGCCCAGCTCTGTGGCCGCTTGCTGGACATGGATGTGGGGAAGCCAGGGGGCTGGCGGTGAGGAGGTGTAGGGATGCCTAGGCTGCTAAGAGGGGTACCCTTATTTCACACCAGGATCTTTGCCAGCTGCATTCAGATACACCAGTATCTCAAATTTCTCAGCTGCTCCAACAGACACCTCCTGGGGGACCCATGCACCATCCTCCACCTGCTTCATGCGCTGGCTGAAGCACTTGGATGCCTTCTGTGCCTGAGGTTGGTATTTTGCATTGGGATTATACTGAGCTAGATAAAATTAAGACAGTGATCAGAAATCATTCTTCAGTCCCAGACAATGAGAAAGGGTGAGGGAAAAGGGATGCCCACAAGCCACACCTGCACTGGAAGGGAGGGAATGGTGTCTTTGAGGTGCTGCTCCTGCCTCCACACAGTGGGACATCCACCCATAGCCACTGCTTCTGCCTCTGCCAGGAGCAGCAAGTGTGCAAGAGAAGCGTGAGAGCCCTTGCTGCAGCAACAGGAGCAGCCCCACAGAAATGGGAGACTTGAGCTCAGCTCCCTTCACTGTGTCCCTGGCTAATGCAAAGAGTGGAGAGGGTCACTTCAATTCCCCAAGCAATTTCTCTCTAGTAACAGATATTACATCAATTCAAGACCTTTACTCCTGTTGAGAGCTGCTTTACTGCGCAAGGAGGCCCTTGGAAGACAACCAAAACGTTTCTAAAGAAAGACACGAAAGTCTGGACAAATTGGTGGAGACGGTGGTACAAAATTATGCTGCACTTCACTGCAGAAGTGTTGTCTTTTACTCCTGAGCAAAAACCAATGTCCTGAGCTGTAAGGGGAGTCTACTGCAGCACTTTCTGTCAAAGTCAAACTCACAGCTTAGACTGTGACATACACCTTCCTCAAGTAATGAACTAGATACATCAGGAAGGGCCTCACCAGAGACAGCACCTTAACTGGAAATACAAAAAGGTGGTTGTAAAATCCTCGTGTGTGAAATGGCAATATTGATTGCACAGACTGGATGTGAGGGAGCACATGGGTACTATGACCAAACAAGTGTATACATGGCTCGCTATTTACAATAATTAAGGTTTGAAGGACAAAGTGTGTGCTAGATGCAATTTGCTTCATTGATCTCAAGGCTCTTTCCATAAAGAGTATTTACATATTACAGAAAACTGTCCCTCACTTCTGCACGTGCAACCCTGGTTAACAGTGGGAGCTCTGCATGTGTATCCTGACTGATTGTGACCCATCTTGGAACTCCCATCCCACACATGCCAGCCGGGTTAACCTAGGAAATGTGAGTTTACCATAAGCCCCCAAATGAGTTTGCTGTAATTACTCAAAGGCAATAAACAATTTTTTTATGAACTGAGCACAACACATTGCACGTTTCATTAATGACAACTTCATATTTCTTCGAAGTCATCATGACTAGAGAAACATAATGTAATATTGCCCTGCATTATGAAATCACTTAGATTTCAGTTTCTTCTCCACTGCTTACAAAACCCAATCTAATACATTTTTGTGTTTTTTGTTTGTTTGTTTGTTTGTTTGTTTGTTTTCCTCCTATAAATATACCCTATCCAGTGCGGTACCTCCAAGGCACACATTCCATTTTCATTAGATGGGCAGTGTGAGTCATGCTATTAATCGGTATCTGTAGCAACACATCACCAGACTGTCCTTTGCTGCACAGCCTATATTTAGAAAGGGAATGAGACTGCTGCTGGGTTATATAATGATGCAGCTATTTATAGATCTCCATTATACCTAGAGAGCACCGTCCTGCCATCTGAGCTGTGAGCAACCAGGCTGACAGAGGTGCGATTATAGATTTGGCTTCCTCCCTACATTTCTCCCAGCCACATTTGCAATTTTGTTTACCTGCCATTATTTTTGTTTATTCTGCCTGCAGTAGAAGTACATTTGAAATCCTATGTGTTCAGGTGAAAAAAAACCAAACAACCAAACAAACACCATTTTAGAACCTGTTTTGGCTTGTGGAAAGGTAAAACAGACAGTCACAATGCCAACAAAACAATTATATTTTCATTTGTCTTTTCAGTTCTGGGAACCTAGCCAAATGTAGTTGCCTTAAGAATACACCCACATTTCTAGTGGCACTGCCCTAAAATCCACGGCTTCTGAGTTTTTTCCACTTTTTTCCTTTTTTTGTATTGATTGTTGGTGGCTACCAGTAGAAAAAGCAATGTAAGACAGATGACTTATTGTCGGGCCTGAGCAAACATAAGGGTGGGGGAGGCAAGTATTTGTGTTGGAGGTAGAAATATGGTTTCTGCTGTATCCAGCCTGTGTCACAACAAAATACTTGTTAGGTGCTGTGCAGCAGTTGGTTCAGCTGAAATACTGTTTCAGATAAGCAGCTGCAAAGCAGATATTAGCAGCCCAAGGTGAGCTACACAAAAAGGGCTCAGGGCATTGTCTCCGTGCTTGCACACCTGAGGCTTTTCAGACCTTGGGTGTGCATTCATAAATTATCTAGAACTGTAAATTTACTTTTAGAGTAGCAAATAGACTGGATTCCTGACCCGGCCTCTTGATGCCCACACCACTCCAAACAGCAGGCTCAGCCTCAGCTGGAACTGCTGCAGCAATGCAGTTTAGCTCAATCTGAATCTCGGTTCCATCCCACAGTAGCGCGTTGGCTGTGGGAGAGTGTAAGACTTTGCAGCCAGCACGAAGCTGGGAGAAGTGGCCAATGCACCAGAGGGTCATGCAACCATCCAGAGACACCTCCACGGGCTGGAGAAAGGAGCTGACAGGAACCTCATGAAGTTCAACAAGAGGAAGTGCCAAGCCCTACACCTGGGGAAGAACAACCCCATGCACCGGTACATGGCAGGGGCCAGCTGTCTGGGAAGCAGCTTCGCAGAGAAGGGTGAGGGGTTCCTGGTGGATTTCAGCTTGGACATGAGAGAGCAATGTGCCCTACCCACAAAGAAGGCCAACAGCACCCTGAGCTGCATTAGGCAGAGTGTCACCATCAGGGCAAAGGAGGTCACTCATCCCTCATGAGACACTTACGGACTGCTGGTGTTGGGGCAAGGCAAGCAGTGACTATGCCACAGTCTGCATCAGGCAGAAAGCATCTAGATTTTTTGTTTTCTCCACCTGTTCTGTTGTCAAGGTATCAAACAGATCTCTCTTTACTCAGACACCCAGTGTTCATAGAGCTGACAAGAGTATGATATCCTTGGGAGCTTGTCAAAGTTGGTTGAAATTGGCTACTGACTCAAAAAGTTTCAGAGACAAATACAGACACAGTCACACTCAGTGCAACCACGTAAACCAGCATTAAAAATGTTTCCTTGTAGTATCAAAATACTTTCTGTTATAGTACCTATGCCTACGGGTTTTTTGCTGGATTCGTAACACCCCATGTCATCACATTGTGTCAGTCCACTACCTAGGGCAAGTACAAGAGTTCCAGCTTATAGCATCACATGCTATTTAAAGTAAAATGCTTAAAATATTAACCGCCACACATCAGTCTCTTCATTACAATTATAAGCAGCTTATTTCTGCAAATTGAGATAGGTAATGATACAAAAATTAATGAAATTGTGCACATTTCGATCCTGGCCAGGGCTGCATTTCTCTTAGGCCCTAGGATTTATTAAACTCCCTTCTCCCTTTTTGCTTGTACATGCAATGCATACATAAGTATCACAAGAGAGTTACAATATAAAGAGGTGCACCATTAATCTGATGGCCATTAAAATATGGTCACTGACCAAATCCCTTAATATACTGAGTTACTGCAGTTGGCTTTAGAATACACTTTGGGGAGGATTAACTGCAAAGCATGTTAAACCAAGGGCATATCTCTCATTCTCAGCTGCCACAAATGGGATATAAGTTTTGCATACAGAAGGAAGGAGAAGGTTTTTGACAGCTGGAGATGCTTATCTTTCCTTACCACAGGGAAAGCTGGACAAGACGCTGCCCGTCACCTTTCTAGGCTGACACTATCTACACATCAGCGAAGGTGCTGAATGTCAGTCTATGATAAACCAGGGAACATTCGCTTCCTTATGCACAGGAGCTCACCACCACACAACAGCAGCAGATAATGTTTTTTGTAGTGGGGCAGGAAGGTAAGGCAGAAAGCATGCACTCAGAATACACACCATCCTCACAAATTGGTTTCAGGACTTTTTATTAACATATGCAATAAAATGACAAATGCCTGTGTTAGCTAGAAATCATTATCCATCATATTTTATTGATCCATCGATATTTAACTTACTGTGAGCCTCTTGTTAATATATGGAGTTTGATTGATTACAACAGATATTGAATAATAATAAAATACCATTTCTCCCACAATGAGGACAGGTCCAAATACTATGGAAGACAAGAGCTGCTGCTGAAATTTAACAGCTTTTTAATGTCCTGGAAGCTATTCAGGAGGACCTGCCCCAGCTGGAAATGACACAAATTCCAGCCTTGAAGCCACTGCGGAGGAGGAGGGTGCCATATTGTCAGCACTTGACGTGTCTATTAAGGCTGTCTTTGGGGCCTGGAACGATGCACTGTTTAGAGAAGATTTTATAGATCCTATAGAGAGGTTCTTGGAATATAATAACTTAAATATTTCAGTGTCCCTGCAGGATATTATTTTGGTGTAATGTTACTCTGCAGACCCTGTTTGCATGTTGTGCGGTATATATGACAGGGGGCATTGTGTACTCCTATGGACCAGCATACTGGTCATGTTTCTTGGCTGGGGAATCCCTTCATCAGCAAAAATACTAAGTTTTCGCAGTCCTGGTAGTCTCTTCAAAGAGAATGCTTATGCAGCAAAGAGCTCTCTCAGTTTTTGCTCCTCACTGTGTAACTGTGAGCACGAGACTCATGAGACCAGGTTGCAGTGAGACTAGGAAAGCAGCTGTCTCTAAAACTTCTTTTTCTGCTGTGGTATAATGAAGCTAGGGATATTAATAACACAGGGTAAGAGCAGACAAGTCAGAACTGAGCTGTCTAACCCTGTGACTTACTCAGTCATTTGGGGTGAAAAAGAATCAGACATTGCTTCCAGTTACAGGGACTAATGATGCGTTTTTACAATCCTCAATTAACTGTCTCCCTCCTCTGCAAAACAAACAAACAAATTCAAAAAAAGCCCCAAGCCCCACAATCCAGGATCAGGAACTGATCCTTTTTCCCGTGGGAGTGCTCACCACATTCATCTACTGTAAGGACCTTCCTGTCCCACGATCTTTCTGTGCTTGGCCATCCATGGAGAAGAAGAGCACTTTTACCAACCTCATCAGCTGTTTAAGGAGACTAGCCCTCATTCAGGTACCTACCTTCTGCAGAGGACATTTGCTTTGTTCCCATGTGGATGGAAGCACATATGCTCCAGAGGTGCGGAAGAGTTTGGATGGGTTATTATGTTTAGAGTGAGATTTAGCTCCCACTTAACACACCAAAATGTGGCTGTCTACATAAGAAACTGGTGGCCATGCTCCCATCGCGATCAGTGGAACGTACTGTCAACATAGCCAATTGAGCCAGGAGAACTATTGACCAGGCCAAGTGTTGGCATCTGTTGTAGGTGAGCTCCCTTGGCCCTGCCAACTGGACTGAATAGGGGCAAGGTTCAGCTTCTTAAATGCAGTATTATTCTGGTGTTATGTCCTGCCTCCCTCCAGGAGGCTGAGGATTTCCCTAAGCTCCCCATCCCATTACACAGCCCTGTGCGGTTGCATTGGCTACCTTTTGGTGTCTCAAATGGCACCAAGAGGTGATGTTGGAGACCTGAACTGGAACCTGACTCCCCACGGCTTACAGTCAGGGTCTGGGCATGTTGTTTACGTCTTGACGCTTAACGTGCCACGCTTAGCTTTAGGTATCATACCCTACCAGCAAGATCTTACTGCTAGTGTTTCCCACTGGCAGAGTCTTGGCAACTTCCCTCTCAGATTGCAGGATTTTTGCTCTGGGTGTCCTCAGCTGGCCAGATGTGGCACTGAGACTCCAGAGGTCTCTGAACTCCAGGTTTTGGCTTGAGCTTCTGGAGTTACAGCAGGAAGAGAAAAAAACAGGCTTCAGATCTTCATGAGAGCAGAGCCTGAAGTGTGGAGCAGGCTTGGATGAATGGGGCGGTGCACAAGGTGTGGCAGAGGAGGTCTCATTGTTTTACTAAGCAGACCTCTTGGCAGACTTGCTTTTCATTAATTACTGTCAAACATGTTCTTAGTGAACTGTCTACAAATAATACTTCAAATGTATAAACAATTTTTTTTGCTGTTTAATAGACACACAGCTAGCAAAATAATAATTGCTTATCCTTGCTTAAGTGCTAGCGGGAGCTTAAATAGTTGGGAATAGTTGGGAATATTTACTACAAAAGGTTTGAGGTCAGGATCCTCTGAAATTTTAAAATATGTCATCAAATTTTTAACTAGCTTTAGTATGCTGTCTCTCTCAGCCCCAATTGGTGGGCTTTGTATTTCAGGATCCTGCTGTGCATAAAAGATGTGCATTACCTAAAGGAAAATAAAATTGCCCTTTAGCAGATATATTACATTTCAAAGCAGATTGGTTTCACTATATTTGGAAGCCCATATGTGCTGAAAAAAATCCTTTGAGAAGAGTTATCCAAAGCCCATAAAATATACACACAGTAAATGTTCATGAGCTCAAAATAGGGAGTGGTGTGTTTGAACTGCAAGGGACATAACACAACTGTAGAACATTGTTTTCTCCTTTTCTTCATTTTTTGCTCATTACTACGCAAAGCCAGCCCTGTCTAATGGTAGAAACAACATTTCTGGCTATATCCCTTCTGAGGTATTTACAAAACTAACACAATGCAAATTGAGTAAATTCTGAGGCTTCCCTCAGCTTTTCAGTTAACTGATTTTAAGGATTCTGGTAATAATGCAGAGCTGATTCAGAAGCAGCATGTCCTTGTCAGGCACTCGGTTTGGGGCACTCCTTGGGTACCTACCTATGCCTCACATTTTGCTTGAATCTTAAGAGACCAAGGAGAGTCCAAGGACAACCCTGGGCTACTGAGCTTCAACAACTACCAGAGAGCTGGATCCTGATACCACTGATGAGCTCTTGGATCCCCCGTAGCAAAAGCATTTCCCAGAGCTGTAGCTGTGTGGGTGTCTGTGCTTTATCTCTCAGGGACTGGGAGATAGGAAAGGGCTGAGTTACCCTGGAAGTAGGAGGGTTCCACAGGAGTCCTGCCTGAATTGTCCTGCACTGTGCATCACTGTTTGGGGAGAAGCTGCTCTCTTTCTTTCAGATACAGGGGGAGATGGAGAGCCTTGTATTTGGGAGACAGAGAAATGTGGGGGTGTGACTTCTCAAGGGAAATTTCTTAAAGAAAAAATCTTTACAAGGCAGCTCAGGACTGTTCCTCCGCAGACACAAGGAGCTAGCTTACCAGCCAAACAGTAAAATGATGAGGCAACACTCCATCTTTGGTCCACATTTTCTCCTGCCTCCAGAAGCATTCTAGTTTTTCTGTACACTGCTCCTTGACTCAGAAAGGGAGACACAGCACCTTCCTTCCCAGCTTCTGAGATAATCTCTTGCTGATACTACTCCGGTGAGGTTTCCCAGGTAAAACTGAGCTGCTCATGCCCTGCCCTTGCTTGTCCTTGTCCCTCTGAATTATTGCCTGAGGTGCTGAGACAAGCTCTCCTCCCTTGCAGTCCAAACAGGGCTTTCTTATGAGCAAGCTGCAGCTGAAGCTGGTTGGTTTTCCTTTCTCACTTCGTCTGGAGCTGGTTAGGGACAAATATGGGAGAGCTGACAGATCTGAGTAGCTCCGGGGAGGAGGAAAGCTGAAAAAGCTGCAGGGCAATGGTAATATTTTGTCTTTGCAAAACGGCAGAAGGCAGAGTAAATAAGAATACTGCCCTAGAGGGGTAAGTTAAACTGGGATAGCTGGGGAGGTTTAGCTGTCACAACTGTCTGCCTTGCCTCTCTCCTGGAAGATGCCTCCCCAACTGAATGATTCATAAACCACCTTAATTTACAGCTTGGCATAGTCACAGGAATTACAATTAATGTGCACTGGCTTTGATACATCAAGCTGTAAGTACAGCATTGCGGGGACAGATACATGTCCCAGTCAGGGTGAGCCTGATATGAGCAGGGATACCAGCCTCAGCAAGGAGTGTAAGATGGGTCCTGCGAAGAAGAAACCCATCAGCCTTCCCAGTGCCAGCCATATCAAATGTGTGCCAATAACTTTACCACCTTGAAGCTATTTTTCCTGTGCCAAAGTGTGAGGTAGACTATTCTGTGACCAATTCTCAAGACAGTGGCCATAACTTGTTTAAAGAGCTGCATTCAGGAGCTCTGTATCCCTGGGAGACCTTCTCAAAGATTGAGTACACTCATACTAGACCCAACGCTTGAGCCCAAAGCAGAAAAGGCATAAAACTATGCATCTGCTTCCATTTGCTGCCTTTGCTTGCTTTTTAAGAATGCTCTTCCATCTCCCCAAATGTAATTTTTTCTCAAAAAAAAGGAACTGTGGGAAATCTTTTTAGATTATTTGATTCAAAACTTGTTCCCTCAGCAAGACTTGAACACTGATTCTTTCTGGAAAGTTTTAAAGATGTGAGCTGCAAATGTTTCTAAATATAATACCTCTAACAGACAGTTTTCACTCAGCCTTCTTTGTATATCTCTGGTTTCATGTGAGTGTCAAGGCTTGTAATCATGCTTACTGAGAGGCATGAACAATTACCCTGTCCACTTCCCCACTATCTGAGGTGATCTTGGGGTAAATCTTAGGCTTTTACAGACCTAAAGATCTGTACAGCAGAATCAGAGACAGTATTCATGAGCTGAAGTAGGTGTATCGCTTCAAAATCTACTCTGGTTTTGATCTACCAGGTATGCCTCAGGTGGTCACCACCAAATTAATCTAGTTTGTTCCTTTCCAGTATATCTGAGTGATCTCAAAACTTTAAAAGGTATTGGGAGGGCAGCTTTTGGGATTTCCTAAGACTGGAAGGCAGTCTCAAACTACACTGAGCTGGAGAGAGAGGACAAAAGATGACTTAAGAACGCCGAAAAACCCTCAAAAGTAATAAAAGCTTCACCATTCCTTTGACAAGTTATAAAGATCAAAACAAACAAACAAAAAGCCAAAATAAGCCTCTTCAGTGAATTGTATTAAGATCTAGCCAGTGCAGGGAACGAATGATTCAAGGACAGATTCAGGCCTCATTGCACTGTTTTCCTTTTCCCTCTTCCTCCTCCTTCCCTCTGTTCCCTCCTCTCCCTGCTCTCCAGCCGTGCACGCTGTGCCCTCTGCAAGCCAAGTGTGAAATAGCTGCCTTCATTCATGCGTGACCTGCACCAGCCCTCCGGGAGCGCGGAGGGGAGGGAGTTTTTCTTCCTGATTGTTGAAGGCATAGAACCACAGGCAAGACCCATAAGGACAACTATATCATCTCATACTCTGTGTGTGAGGCCCACAAGTCGCCTCCTGCAAGTACTCAGAATGGTGCCATCAGTGCCGCTGCGTTGCATGGATCTATTCCGCTCCAAGCCAGCTGCATATTTTTACAGGGATGGTAAATGCTGTGTGAGACTGAGACAGAGCAGAAAATCCCTGGGAGATCGCAAATGGCCAGCACCTTGCCCTCTGCAGCTCATGTTCTCCCACAGCTTGTTCAGGATAAAGTAGAAAAAATGGAATCCCTCTCTCTCCAGTATAAAACAATGATCTCACTGTAGCATCATGTCCGTGTCTGAACCATCTAAAACATGCCACATATTCTATTCTTTTGTACACTTCTGGTGTACAATTGCTGTGATTGTGAGGAGTGGGTTATTTCTTGCTTAGGAGTGGTCTAAAAAGAAAGTGGCAGTAGCTCTCCAGCTACCTACTGCTGCTCCCCGCAACATGAGCTTTGCTAACACAAGCCAGATGTTGCAATGACAAGGAGCTGAAGCAGCCCAACACCACGTGTATGAAACTGAAAAATAAATGGAAATGGCAGCTTTGCTTTTATCAGCCTGCAAGCAGCTGGATCTTATTGTCTCAGCCAGCAGAAGAACCCCACCTTGCTTCTCCCACAATAGATCATGAGGCTAAGAATAGACACAGCGAGTTCCTCTGACAGGCTTTAGTGCTGTCTCTTGAGAAAAAGTGCGCAATCGACGGTCCGTCAAGTTAAGAATCTAAGGAGAGAAAGACAGCCCAGGAAGCACAGGACCGGTGTATTGACTAACTGCCATGTTCACCATTCGTTTAAGTACCACCTTTTGCTGGAGAGGGTCTGTTGTTCTGTTTTCCTTTCCTGCGCTTGATTGTATCAGTGGCCGATGCCGCCTTCTTGCCTTTCTCCTCCTCCTTTTCAAAAAAAAAAAAAAAGAAAAAGAAAGGAGAAAAAATAATTTTAAAGCCACGCTTATCAGGGACGCACGGTTGAAATAACTTACAAAAATTATATTCTTTACAGTGCCCTATAGACAGACACAGTGAAAAGGCAAGCACTTCAATAATGGTGCTTAGCATTTGTGCAGTGCTGTGCACATTCGAAGCGTTATTTTGACCTCAGTGATCAGCACAAGCCTCCTGAAACAGAGCTTTGAGACTATTGTCACCTCCATCTAGGGCTGCTAACATGGATTTTTTTATGGTTAGTTTAAATAAGAAGACAAGGTATGGTTTGTTCAGTTGTCAAAAACCCAGATCTAATAGCTGATCATAATATTCACAGGAATGATTATGAGCCTATGGAGCACTTTGCCAGCTGTGCTGTCTGAAAAGCAGTGTGGTTCTCCTTAAATACCAGTGGCTACTTTGTCTTCTTTTTCAGCTGCAAATTGGCAACCACATTTTGAAGAGGAATAAATTAAATTGTTGCTTTATTTCACAAGAGCTCTCCTGGCAGCTAAAGCATATCACTTACTAACAGCTAGAGCTGCTAAAGGACCTTGGGATGTTCCTGGCCCTCACTACTACACTAGTTGCTCAGTTAAAGTCATTCAAACTTCTCTTTGTTTTCGGTCCAGCTCTAGAGGCACCCAACACCTGTAGAGTAAGACTATGATGGACCTACCTGCACCATGATGGGGGCACAGTGACTGGGGATCTGAGGATGGCACTGACACTGCTCCAAAACGCCTATGTATATGTAGCAATAATCTTCAAAACTCCTTTCTGAGACAGTAAAGAAATTACATCATTAAAGAATGAGACCTGACAGAATCAGACAGTAATGAAGATCCTGTCAATACCAAGATAGCAAGGAGAGGATGGGAAGGGAGGGAAGGAGAGGAGAGGAGAGGAGAGGAGAGGAGAGGNTTTTTTTACAAAAACCCAGGGAAAACTGGAACTAGTGAATGCAAGACTTCAATACAAGCTGAAAATAATCAGGTATCAAAGCTAGCTAAAAATCTAGTGGTATGTATAATGCCAGATATTATATTGATTTCCTGGAAAGAGAGGGTCAAGGACAGGTGAGTTACATAATTTAGAATAAATGCTCTTTTCCATCCATCGTTGTAATCACTGTAACACCTCTGCATTTCCCATGAGTGCAAACACAAGAATTCTATAAAGCACAACTCTTTGCTGCTCAGAAGCACTCTTTTTGTTTTCTTGTTCATTTCTTTTAGGTGTAATAGTTGTACATACATATAACTGAAAATGAAAGATTGAGGTACTGTTTAGAAAAACTGAGACTCAGACATTAAGTGTTTAAATCCCAGGACCCCTTTTTTGTTCATTCCTTTGCTGTAAAGTTCGAAATATTTGGTCATCTTCCAGTACCATGTCTGTATTCCGTAGCCATGCAAATTGTCTCTGCTAATTCACTCTTTCACTGGAATTTTGCTTTGTGGCTCACCAAGGAAGACATTTTCAAGCAGCTAAAGCAAGCCCAACAGAAAGATTCACAAAACATCCTAGAAATTTAAAAAACAGGGCTGAAAAAGACTACCTAGACTTTGTCTTTTTTCCCAGTCAGGATATTAGGTCTTTCGTGATCTATTTGTCTAATCTATTCATTACAGTCCTCCAGTGGTGGAATGGTTATCTGTCCTTTTCATCAAGAAACATTACCTTACATCTACCCTAAACTTCTCTTGCTGCTGCTTAAGCTCATTGCTGTTTCTTCTAGCCCTGTTAGGGATGAGAAAAAAATTCCTGTACTTTGTCCAGCTCTGGAGCCCCCAGTACAGGAAAAACATGGACATATTGGAAAGAGTCCACAGGAGGGCCACTAAGAGGGCTGGAACACCTCTCCTAAGAGGACAGGCTGACAGAGTTGGGGTTGTTCAGCCACACCCTCCAGGCTCTGGGAACACCTTATTGTGGCCTTTCAGCACTTAAAAGGGGCCTATAGGAATGGGGATGGGGACAGACTTTTTAAAAGGGCCTGCTACAGTAGGACAGGGGGTGATGGTTTTAAACTAAAGGAGGGGAGACTTAGGCTAGACGTGAGGAAGAAGTTGTTACAAGAATGGCCCAGGTTGCCCAGGGAGGTGGTGGATGCCCCATTCCTGGAAAAATTCAAGGCCAGGCTGGACAGAGCTCTGAGCAACCTGATCTATTTGAAGATGTCCCGGCTTATTGAAGGAGGGTTGGACTAGATGTTCCAGCCCTCCGATCATTTTTGTGGCCCTCCTCTGTACTCTCTCCAACAGGTCTATGTCTTTCCTGTACTGAATGCCGCAGAGCTGGACACCATACCCCAGGTGGAGTCTCCCCAGAGTGGAATAGATGGGCAGAATCACCTCCCTCAACCTGCTGGCCACGGTCCTTTTGATGCAGTCCAAGATGTGATTTGCCTTCTGGGCTGCAAGTGCACATTGCTGGCTCATACCCCATCTTCCATCCACCAGTACCCTCAAGTCCTTCTCCACACAGCTGCTTTCAATCCTTTCATCCTCCAGCCTGATTCGATGCCGGCGGGTGGCCCGATCCAGGTGCAGGACCTTGGACTTGTCCTTGTTGAGCCTCATGAGTTTTGCATGTGCCCACTTCTCGAGCTTGTCCAGGTCCCTCTGGATGGCATCCCTTACATCAGGTGTGTCAACTGCACCAACCAGGTGGTGTCATCTGCAGACTTACTGAGGGTGCACTCGATCCCTCTGTCTGTGTCGTTGATGAAGATATTAAACAGTACTGGTCCCAGTATGGACACCTGAGGAACACCACTTGTTACCAGTGTCCATCCAGATATTGTGCCAAGGACGGCTGCTCTCTGGGTGAGACCACCCAGCCAGTTCCTCATCCACTGAACAGTCCACCCATCAAATCTGTATCTCTCCAATTTAGAAAGAAGGATGTTGTGGGGGACATGTGTCAAAGGCTTTACGGAAGCCCAGATACACAGCATCCATAGCCTTTTGTCTACTGATATAGTTACTCCATTGTAGAAGGCCGCTAGGTTGGTCAGGCAGGACTTGCCCTTAGTGAAGCCGTGCTGGCTGTCTCAAATCACCTCCCTGTCTTTCATGTGCTTTAGTATAGCCTCTAGAAGGATCTGTTCCATGATCTTACCAGGCACAGAGGGGAGGCTGACAGGTCGATAGTTCCCAGGGTCCTCCTTTCTACCCTTTTAAAAAGTGGGTGTGATGTTTCCATTTTTCCAGTCACCAGGGACTTCACCTGACTGCCATGCTTTCTCAAATACCATGGAGAGTGGCTTGGCAACTTCATCAGCCAATTCCCTCAGGACTCTGGGATGCATCTTGTCAGGTCCCATGGACTTATGTATGTTCAGCTTCCTTAAGTGGTCACAAACCTGATCTTCACATACAGTAGGAGGGACTTCGCTCCTGCAATCCCTGTCTTGCAGTTTATCAACTTGAGAAGTTGATTCAGGGAAATTACCATCAGCTGTATATGAGGTCTGACCTTAGGATGTGGTAGTATGCTGGCTTCAACAAAACTCTGCTAAGAGTATTAAATTACAAACAAAACAGAAGCAGCCATAAATTTAGGTGGGAGATTTTGTTCTGATTAGAGTGAATGACTGAAGCTGCTTTTCTTCAATGGAAATCCCGACTGTCTTTCTTCTGAAATTCCTAGTACTTTGTGACCTGAGGATGTTGAGACATAGAACAACTGAAAGTGATGGGACAGTATATCATCTGAATTTGCCTGAACCTGAGGAAAAGTTTCAAACCAGGGTGAAATTCCTTTATTCTCAGGAATGTGTTGAATTCACTTGTAGTATTCTGCTTTTAATAGACAAAGCTGCCGTTTATTGATCTGAAAGGACAGTATCATCCTGTTACTCTTTGACATCCCATAACTCTAGGACACTCAACCATTTCTGCATTAACAAGAACATGTTGAAGAAATACTCTAAAACAAGATATTCTGGATTATTTCCCAAAAGCTCCAAATACAATCATAATGTTCTTCAACTTATCATAAGCATTGATTTCACCTTAATTTTAAAGAGGCACACTGTGACAGTAAAACATTTTAACTTTACTTGTTCCATAGCAATATTTTTGTAGAAAACTATCTAATTAGCCTGCATGTTTTTAATTTACTGCTTTAATGGTGATAAATTACATTTAGTTCAGGCCAAAATTATCATCATAACAGAATAATGCTGAAGAAACCACTATTTTAACTTTGAACTTAACTAATTTCTTCTCAATGAAGATGAAACATATTTCTGTCTGATGTACTGAATAATATCCTCAAGTAAAGTCAGATGCATTGAGTTTAAAGGAGGAAAATGCTTGTGGCTTCGATGTTCCCATAGTGACTTTGACAGGGGTAAATAAGTGATGGTTTTGGGGTTCGGAGTAAATTTTAGTTTCTGAGTGATGATAAATGAAAGGCTGTTGTGATGATCATACTTGATAGCATCTGGGGAAAATGATGATGCATCTGTCTATTTGATAGATTCTCATTCTAGCCATAGCTGGCAATGCGGAGTCCTGGGAATGCTATTGTAAGTTTTTTTCCAAAAATATTTTCCAGAAAACAATTCTTCATCGTGAGAATGATGCATGAAAATTAATCAGGCATGTGAGGGAGTACATGTGTGTTTATATGTGTGTATGAAACAGCAATTTTGTATTAAAATAAAAAAGGCAAATTCCTAACAGACTAGAAATCCTGTACTGGTTAAAATGAAATTCTGGGCCCTTTGCCCGCAAGATGCCAAAGAGTACTTAAGAGAATGCCTCGAGAAGCACCTTGTAGCCAGAGTTTTCCATGTCCCGTGGTAGGTACCATGTTCTCCTGTGCTCTGGTGTGGCACACTAAAAAGCCAATGAATGAAGCAGTCTTCACAGTCACCCTAAGCTATTAACATTTTTTAAATCAAAGTATTTTAGTCTATACCTTCATATTCAAGTAAGCTGTGGGTTATGGAAGATGAGGGAACTTGTTTTAGGAAGTTGAAGGGTTTTTGGCAAAAATAAGATGTGCAGAAGGATACAGTAGTTGGAGATTTTCAGTCAAGCAAACCACCGTACATTTTGATGAAAACTGTTGCAATGAAATAATTAAGACTGGTAATTAAATTGCCACTTTTAGATTTCAGGGTTAGCAGCTGATGGATATGAATAGCAAAACTCACACCTCTCAGATCTTTTGCTGCAGGCTTTTCAAGATTGCTTTCATTATCACAAAAGCTAGCACCTACTGCCCTGAGCAGCAGCAGTAACATGGCTTGGGTTCGGCAGCTTTGCATCTGCAGTCAAATGCTCTAATATTTAATAGGGCCAGAAAGCAGAATGAGGATTTGCATGGAGCCCTCCAAATGTGTTTCTCTAGGGTGACTCCTCCGCTACCTGTGGGCAGTGCATACTGCAGCCTTTCCATCCACGAAGTCATTTTGAGTGCCTCTCTCTCTGAGACAGCTGTCGATTTCAGGAAATTGGTAGAAACACATCATTTTTTATTTGGTTGTCCTTATGTTAAATTTGGATATTGTCCCAAGCCTAAAATTTGTTACAATCAAGTAAATAGATATTTAATGTAGTTAAATGCACACAAGAATCTTTCTTTCCTCAGTAAGCAGGGTGAAAGACAAACCAACTTTTCAGGTAGCATCAGTAAGTGCATATGCCAGTTTGTTCCAGCTGAGGGTCACGGTTGTATCTGTTCCCTGCTGAAGGTTTGGACACTAGATAAAAAACACATCACTGACAGGGGCAGCCCTGCCTTAGGAAATATATTTGGTTGGCATGGCAATGTTTTGGTAGTGGGAGAGCTACAGGGGTGGCTTCTGTGAGAAGCTGCTACAAGATTCCCCTGTGTCTGATAGAGCCAATGCCAAGCCGGTCCAAGATGGACCGGCTGCTGTCCAAGGCAGTGCCCATCAGCGGTGGTGGTAGCACCTCTGGGATAACATTGGTAAGAGGAGGGAACAATTACTGCACAACAGCAACAACAGCTGGGAGAAAGAGTGAGAATATGTGAGAGAAACAATTCTGCAGACACGCATGCCAGCACAGAAGGAAGGCAGGAGGTGCTCCAGGTGCCAGAGCAGAGATCCCCCATGGAGGTCTGTGGTGGAGTAGATCTCCACCCGCAGCCCTGGGAGGACCCTATGCCTGAGCAGGTGGACTTGTGACCCCATGGGGGACCCACGCTGGAGCAATGTGTTTCTGAAGGACTGCACCCTGTGGAAGGGACCCACACTGGAGCAGTTTGTGAAGAACTGCAGCCTACGGGAGGGACTCACATTTGAGAAGTTCATGAAGGACTGTCTCCCATGGAGACTCCACGCTGGACTCCACACTGGAGCAGGGCATGAGTGTGAGGAATCTCCACCTGAGGCAGAAGGAGCAGCAGAGACAACGTGTGATGAACTGACCACAACCTGCATTCCTCGCCTCCCTGTGCTGCTTGGTGGGTGGAGGTAGAGAATCTGGGAGTCAAGTTAGCCTAGGAAGAAGGGAGTGGTGGGAGGAAGGTGTTTTTTATTTTAGTTTTCTCATTATCCTACTCTGACTTGATTGGTTATACATTAATTTCCCTGAGTCTGTTTTGCCCATTATGATAATTGGTGAATGACCTCTCCCTGTCCTTATCTCAACCCCTGAGCCTTTCGTTATATTTTCTCTCTCATGTCCAGCTGAGGAGTGGAGTGACAGAGCAACCTGGGTAGGCAGCTTGTGTCAGCCAGCGTCAACCCACTACAGCATGCCAACTTTATAACTTTTGATAACACCTTTCTGAGCCTGGGATACTTTTTGGAGTTTTGTTTGGGACTCAGGGTTGGAAAGCCCCTTGTTCCTTGGTGCACCTGCAGCTTTGTGCCTGTGTCCTGTGCACTTTAGTGCCAGTTTACTGCTAACCTTTCGCTTCCCCCTGCTCCCCTTTTTTTCAATTTTTCACAACACAGCTAATTGAGAAAGAGCTGACTGCTGTGCTGACTCACCTACCAATAGCTTTGTTAATGAACTCTGCTTGATATTCAGATCCTCAGATAAACTAACTGAAGTTGCAGTGGGGAAAAACAAGATACTTCAATTTGCAATTTGACTCAACTGATGCAGAGTACTTACAAAGAAAGAATGCCATTTTCATGCTGCTTCTGAGGCATGAGCAAAATTTAAGCAAAAAATCTTTGTGAGTGATTCACAGCTCACTGCAAAATCCTTTCACAAGCCAAGAGGACATCATTGGGTCAGTGTAAAGATCCATTACTTGAGTTTTCTCCCTCTATTCAGTCATGGTGAAGAGAACGTGAAAATGATGTGTGTCTTGCTTTCTAGACCACAGAAGTAAACATTCATCACTTTCAGATATGCATTCCCAAAGGATGAATTAAGTGATGCGATATTCAGAGCAGCAACACTTAACATTTAAGCCTCGTTGAATTCACAGCTGCTGCACTAGGTGCCTAGTCTTATAAACACCAGGCAAGAGGGGTGGGCACCACAGTTCACGTTTCACAGCAGCTGGCACACTGCAGGGAAAACTGCTGCTCCTGGTTAGCAGGAGACTGAGGAACAGCGTTTTCTGTTTTCTATGTTTTATCCCCCAGGGCTAGGTTTAGAGTTACTTCAAGTCAACCAGAAAGTGCCTGTTACCACCTGGGAAGCTGAATGTTTGTATCCTCTTGCTAACAGTTTTCTTTTTTAAAGACTAAGGTGGTGGCTGTCCTTTCTAGAAGTGGCTGGAGGCCATCCTGAGCAGCAGTGGGCTGCTCAGTGTTCAGCCTCACTGTTGGTTAAACACAACACCTGGGTGGGAGAAGGGGAGGCAGGAAAGGGAGAGAAAAGGACTCTACTGGAGTTAGAATCATAGAATGATAGAACGTCCTGAGTTGGAAGGGACCCACAAGGATCGTTGAGTCCACCTCCCTGTGGAGCCTGTTCTAGTGTCCACCACCCTCTGGGGGAAGAATCTTTTCCTCATGTCCAGCCTAAACCTCTCCTGGCACATCTTCCTGACATTCCCTTGGGTTCTGTCATTGGTCACCAGAGAGAAGAGATCAGCACCTGCTCATCCTCCTCCCCTTGTGAGGAAGCTGTAGCCACCATAAGGTCTCCTCTTACTCTCCTCTTCTCCAGACTGAACTTTAGTGGCTTTAGTTTTACTAACTTTAGCTACTCCTCACACAGCCTCCCCTCTAAACCCTTCACTCACTTTGTAGCCCTCTTCTGGACACTCACCAGTAGCTTTATATCCTTTTTATCCTATGGTGCACAGAACTGCACACAGTGCTCCAGGTGAGGCCGCACCAGTGCAGAGCAGAGCGGGACAATCACCTTCTTTTACTGGCTAGGAAACACAGTTGTTAATTTAATGCCTCCTTGCTATTAATGACTACTCAGAGCAACAAGGTCTTTTCCTCTCACAATGAGATTTTTGTAGGCATGCTTATTTTGTGACTATGGATGGGATGTCAGGTTATGTTGGGGACCAGCCCAGCTTTTTTAGGACGTAACTAGCTGTGTGTTTGCATTCACACTGTAGAACTTTAGGATCATGTGGGAATTTCTGGAATGCCAAAATGTTAAATATAGGAACTTAAAAGTTCCTGAGAAGCTTATTTCAGTAGCCTGATGCATTCTGTTATTGTTAGGCAGATTGACTACTGTCTGTCTTTTATTGTCTACTAACTGTTGCTCCAATTGAATTAGAATCTCATGACAGTCTCATATTCATATGTTTTTAGATAGTTTTAGACATCACATGGATGGTTACGTTATTCGTATTAACTTGAAATATATATAAAAACGAGAAATCTTTATCCTCACACATGAGATGCTATTAATTACGTCAGATATAATCTATTGCCGAATGAGATCTTTTGGAATTCAAACATAGCTTCTGTTTTATTCAGAGCTTTAGCCACTCGATTTGGTGTATTAAATACAGGTGATTACTGTGATGATATAGGCCTAGGAGAGTCCCTGTAGCCTGATCAATTCCAGCAGAGTCTGGAGTGCACCACACCATTATCACTGCCCCATAAAAATGGAAACAAAGCATTGCAGAGCTGTTTTTATGAATGAGAGGTTTGATCAGACTGTGACTGGTTGCAATCTGAATCAATGTTATTTTTTAAATATGGAATTTTGGAATGGGAAATCAAGCAATAGAAGTTTGCAATATACCTCATTTTCTTCATTGGGGTTTTATCTAACATTTCTAATCATACTTGTAGACTACATTAAGCAATAATTCATTATGGACCTGATCCAAAGACCATTTAAGTCAATGAAGACCATCTCCTGTAATTCAGAGACTACAATTCACTGCAAAGGGCTTTGGATCAGCCCCAGTAACAATAACATCTGTTCTGGAAAAGCTCATCCCCAGACTGTATTGCAGTTCTTTATCAGTGTGACTAGCAAATTAATACTGGAAATTTTACTTTCTTTTCTCTGCTTTGATTAAGAATATTATGTAAATATTCCCATCTATACTCATTAGGTATGTTAAGATGTGCAGCTCTGAACCCCAGGGTTGACTCTGAGGTGTCGTAATAACCACATCCAGTGGTCTGCTAAGTGGCAAAAGGAGTAAATCCTCTTTTACTCTTTTCAGGCTGCACCTGGAAAGCTTACAAGGTTATAGAAGTATTTTTTTCCCCATTAAATAGACCACATACATTCACAGAGACTATTAAAATGGTACTACTGTGGATATTTACAGGATACAAGATGACATAGAGCTCCTTAAGGTCCCCCACAGGAATTTAAGGCAAACAACCAAAAAATAAATGTGAATGCTACCCATGTCTCATTTCTGTGTGCATTCAGATTCTTCACAATAAGAGCTAAATTTACAGAGTGGCTTCCCTATGATTTCTACTTCAGCACACAAAACTTCTTCACTCTGAGTTGTATATAGAGGATGGATTGTAAATGCACAAATCCAGCTGTGTTCCATTTTTATAAGGCATGTAAGAGTTTGTGTCTACATAAATTATTAACACAAACCTGTGTGAAAAACCTGCACTGTCAAGTGAACTGCACATACAAGTAGAAATCACATTTTGAATCCGTGGGTCTTTTAAAAAGCCACCTTTTTAAATTGTGGCTTTCAAATTGCCATTAATCTCAAGAGCATCTACACAGCAGAGTTTAATGCCAAAAATACTTGTGGCCTGCCTTTTTTATTCCCAGCTTTCTAGCAGTTAATGAGTGGGTTTTATCTTGAAAACATCGTTTCTTCATTTCGTAGTTTATGTACTGTAATCTTTCAAACTCCCTAAATGAAGTAGCACCATTTCCAGAATGCTGAGATAGGATGCTCAGGGCCAGATCAGCCTGCCATTTCCACACAGTCTTGCACAGAGACTGGGGAAGGAGCTAAGTGCAGGAGCGAATGGAGCAGGGAAACCCTACCAGTCTGTAAGAGCACACATGTTTTCTGCTTCAGTGATGCAGAATGATTCTTGGAAGCAACAAAAAAGCTGTGTTTGGGAAAAAAAAATAATCTGTCACTCATCATCTTATATAGAACAATATAACAACAGATCATTTTTCTTTACCCTGATGAAGAAAATATTCTATATCCATTTCCATTGTGAGGAAATCAGCATTTAAATACTGCAGCAAAAATTTTTCTGTATATCCTATTCTTTAACCAAAGATTTGAGATCAGCTTTGTTTGTTTTTCAGACTGTTTGTCGAGAAGAAAACCTCAGCTAAGTTTGTAACCATTACCATTATTGATCTAGATTCTACTTTTTATGACCTCTGTAAAAATAAGCTAATTAAAGAAAACATTTTTTATTTTAAATAAACCATTACTACTGAGATGTGAAATCATAAGGAGAATGTAGTTCGCTTTTATTTGCCTTTGTATAATTATACTTTTTCTAGGCACTATGGCTATGCCAGAGATTTAATAGCGAAAGGTAAAACTGTTATGAAAAATGTGATCTGGAACATTACTAACCCACGTACCACGGCCCATGACTTAGTAATGGTTGGTTGAGGCAATAAGAAGACTTAAAATAATGGAGCAGAAGTAGGATTGTTATAGGATAGCTGTCTAATTTCCTCACAATCTTACTTTTTATTACCCTGACAATTACTTTGTAAGCAAAAAGTTTAAATAACCATGTTAATTATCTTGATTAGTGCTTGTTACAGAATTTCCCACTAATGATCAGATCTGTCCTAGGCTACCTCACCAATGCTTTACAGACAGGTCTCCTCACAAAAATGTATTTTGTACCATTGAAACACTACTTGTCAAAACAAAGCTCTGTTGCCCCTCTACCAATAACTTTTCCTGTTCTACAAGGAGGTATCTGTGCTACATCTGCACCTAAAGCCCTGCCTTGAGCTAAGCTTTGAAGGAATCAGGATCTATCTGGTGGAGCAGAACTTCCCTGAGTCCACAAAAATGCAGATTTGGATTACATACATGCAGGCTAGGGAGCACCTGGTGATTTGCAATACACCATTACAGTCCTGGATGAAGATACGGCACTGGTGTGGCCTCACCTGGAGCACTGTGGGCAGTTTCAGGCACCACAGGATAAAAAGGATGTAAAGCTACTGGAGTGTGTCCAAAAGAGGGCTACAAAGTTAGTGAAGGATTTGGAGAGGAAGCCATACAAGGAGCAGCTAAAGTCACTTGGTTTGTTCAGCCTGGAGGAGACTGAGGGGAGACCTCATGGCGGCCACAGCTTCCTCACAAGGGGAGGAGGAGGGGCAGGCGCTGATCTCTTCTCTCTGGTGACCAGTGACAGAACCCAAGGGAACGGCAGGAAGATGTGCCAGGGGAGGTTTAGGTTGGACATTAGGAAAATTCATCATTGCACATTCAACGTTAGCTGCATTTGCATCCATCCAGCAAGAGGTCAAGCCCTTAATCTGCTCCTTGGGACAGAAAGCTTTATCTTTCTTTGGATAGGAGATATGTGCACACATCTTTTCTCCTAAGAGAGAATAAAGACAACAGAACCTTCAAATGAGTATGGCATTTAGAAGACAACTCCTGGCTAACTTGGACTTTAACTCAAAAAAGATGTATTTTCAAAACATGTTAATATGATTAGGAGTGGCTTCTCCTTTCATGGCAGTGGATCGAGACGGAATTCACATATGACTCTCGAGAGAAGCTGTTGTCACTTAGTATGTGGCTACTCACCAGCCTGCCCAGTAAAGCTCAGAATACCCTTTAAAATATAATTGTAAGAGATTGGTTGGCTTCAGAGGAGAGAGGAGCTGAGTTGAATAGCAAGTTACACAGACCAAATTACGGTCCAGCCAGTGGAGGAGAGCTCTGAGGGGCAAATGATGCTCTTCGTGCTGCTGTGCATGTTGCCTGGTTTGCTACGTGGCACAAAAGAGGTGTCTTCCTCTTTTAGTCTGTTCTCAGTAAGACAGTGTATAGTCTTGCAGATCTTCATATGTTTCTGCAACATCCAGTTTAATTAAAAAAAAAAACAAACCAAACAACAACGACAACAACAACAACAAAAAACCCCCCACAAAAAAAAAAAACCACCAAAAAAAAGTGTGTGTATTCCAGAACTTCAGGGTAGTTTTACGTAGTACTGCTTAGCACTGTAAATTCAACTGGAAACCTAATATTTTGGATCAATTCCTACTTCCGTACTAAAAGACAGTGAAGTACTTAAGAAGTTTATATATCAATACTAAGCTTAGAAATCTTTGCCCTTAGAAGGACTTGTACAACACTGGAGGAGTTTGTTTATTTCCTTCTAGGTATATGCAGCCAAGGATTCTCTCCAAAGACCCGGTAGCACTCTAGATAGTTCCTTGCACAAAATCATGAACCATGAGCCACTGAGAAGAGAGAAAACCTGACTAGCTCGTATTTCCAGTAGGGCCCGATGCTGCAGTTCCTCCACTTCAACTACCACTAAAGAAAACCTTATTTATAGCCCATCTCCTGGGACATGGCTTTTGCATGCATGGGAAATGTAAGACATTTGTGCTGGTGGAAAGTGTCCCTACCTGAGCCTGTGGGATGGCTGAGTAGGATCTGATTTTAGTCTAAATTTGGAATTTTCTAAATTTTTCAGTTCGGCAACAAAATTTCTTTTTAGTTGTTTTCTTACGTAACTGACCCTTGCATTCTCCATAGACCAGCACTATTTAAGATGGCAGAAAAAAATAAACAGAAGACATTTAGTAATGTTGGAAGCTAGAGCACACACTTAGCAGGTAAACAGAAGCCTAGGAGGACTACACTGGAGGGACAGCTCAGGTACCATGATGTTTTACTCAGTGTCTAAGGAGCAGATCTATTATACAAATATCCATTTTCATAGCCCTCTAATACTGCCAGTAAGTCATATTTTCTGTGCATGCATGACTGGACAGTGTAGGTCAAACACAGAAGGGGATGGACTCCTCCTTGAATTGCTGGACCCCCTGTGAATGAGTGCCAATCAAATATATGTGCTTACCAGATCTGCTACACAACAATAGACAGCCACCACTGGATCCTGTCCAAGCAGTAAGTCCAGTTTTCTGAAACTATGAGGCTGAACTGCAGATGCGCAGTGAAGGAGTCCACGGTGCCCATCCAAGGTCATTGTGGAGTAACTCTGCCTGGTCTGCTGTATGTCTACAAACTCCAGAAGAACATGAGAAATTATACATGTAGATAAAATTGCCAGGTGAAAACAAAAAAAAAAAACCAAAAAAACCCCACAAACAAACAAAAAATAAAATAAATGAAATTAAATAAATAAAACTAAATAAAAATAAAAAAATGATCAGGCACTAATGAAGGCATTTGCCATGAGCTCTCAAAAAGATGATCTGGTTGCAAGAACAGTACTGCCAGAATTTGAAGCATTCAAAAAGTGCAAATTAGACTACAGAAATCCTGAGTTGAGTTTCAAACTAATGAAAATTAACAATAGCATTCAGATTTACTTTTTTCCTGCTGCAAGTCTGACCTCATAAGATGCACGCAAGTCATGTTTCTTAATTGTTGTCCCTCACAACCTCAACCTGCTGTGAGTCAGGAACCTTTTTCACTGACAGATAGTGCCCCTTTATCATCTGTCAGTCAGTTCCATGAACCAGGAATTAAGAAACACATAATTCAACTCCAAATTAAGAATTCTGGTAGTTCATCGAGCAGCTGAGGACAAACAATGCTGGCACCAGGTGTGAAAGGGAAAATGGGGGAATAGTCTGTAGCCTGGCTGCGGGGGAGTCAGGAAGCAGTTGGCTTTGACACCTCTGTTTTGTAAGGTCAGGAAGGGCTCTCATTTATCTAGAGAACAGCAATTTCAATTTTTACCTTTGTCCTTATCTCCTTTCCTCTGCACTAGAGCCTGGATACATCCCACATAATATTGTGTTACTCCACAGCAGTTCAGTAGATCTGAATGTACTTATGCAGCAGTGTAAGTCTCAAAAAGTGCTCTCATATTACATTTTCTGTAATCTAGCATGAAACGAGAGAATTTCCCCAAATTATCTCCACTTTTGATGAAACACATTCCAGCTTTCAGAAAACTGCAGAATAATACAAAATTCACAGCCAGTTCAAAATTAGAGACCATTAATAAGTACCTGTTCTGAGATTGATTTCCCAGAACAGCTAAGAGAGCAACTGTTCTTCCTGGATATTCATGTACAAGGAAACTCACAAAAGACAGAGAAAGAGATTGGCAAATTGTTGAAGAAGGAATGGATATGGGAAGATTAATTTTTGAACTATCCACTTACAACTTTGAAAGAAAACAATTTGGGTCCTGGATGTGGCTTATCCTAATGTGGGTATCCAGGAGCCAAGCTGACTTGATTCTGAAGGATGTAGTTTAATTTTTTTTTGCAGCTAAGTGTCACTGACAAATGAAAATACATTGGCACAATACTTACAGATTATTGTTCCATGTGGCTGTACTTCTTAGCTGGGAATTTGTAAGCAGGTCATGACTGAAAGCAATATGAATGCACTCAGCTATTCAAATATTCAAAATATATCATGCTATATTTATTGAAAACAAAGTCTGACAAGATTATGTGTATACTAGAAACTGATAATGAAACATTGCATTGCATTGGGACTGGCAGTGTCAGCAACACAGAAATTACAAACTTTAAATATTTATATACTAAAATGAAATGCAGCTATTAATGCTTCCAAGAAGCAGGCACTGCAGTGCAATAGATAGACATGAAGAATAGAGTTTTGGAATAACTCTAACAGGACGATTTATCATTTTTACAGGATAGCTCCATGTCTGTGGAAACACAGTCTTAAGGAAATTAGGAAAAGATTTGCAAAGAACCAACGAGGTCTGAAGACAAAAAATGGATCTTCCCAAGGCCTTAAATACACAACAGAAAAATTAGTGTCATAAGTAATCAATTTTTCTGGATTGCTGATTTATTTATGTTGATTTTAACACTGTAAGTACATATATTTCTTTAAAATGCTTTGGAAGCCAGCAGTTTATGGTACTTCAAAAGATCATATACTTATTTTCTTTTCCTTAGTGTAATTCTTGGAAAAACTACCACTTCAGTGTTTATTCTTTTTGATGTGAGAAGACTGAGTGATAAACAGAACAGCCCTAAAACATAGAGTTAGTTGTGCTTAATCCCAGTTGCCTTTTTATTGTTGTTGCTGGCAGAAATCCTGAAGTCCCGTGTAGAGCATGAGAAAGGAACGCTGGGAGGATTTAGGATCTGGGCCCATTATGCCATTTATTTCAGCAGCCTGATAGAGCAAAGCTTCCTGGTACTGTCCCAACTTCATGAACAGTTATATTCCCAAAGACTACAGGAGTGCTGGGATTTCACTTATTCCCAAAATGGGATGAAACTACATTTCTGCCCAATGATGAGGAAAACCTTCTCTTTTGCAATGACAAAGTTAGTAATTTAAAGTCCTGGAAAGCCATACACATCAATTTGGATTGCTTTCAGGTGTCTTGTCTGAGCTGCTGGTGTATTTTACTGATGTTGCTGGTGTGTTTTATTTATGGTATTTTTGAGAGACAAGAGGCACTAAGGAGATGGTGTGGAGCACTGGTTTTCGGCTCCTGTTCCCTGAATTTATTTCTTTGTTGTTGTTGCTTAGTATAAGCTCACTTGAACCGTCTGGAAAGGCGAACTGGCAAAGCATCTCCTCCCTTCTAAGTAAGGCTGTGAGTGATTGCCACAGCGGCATAAATCAGACGAATTGCCAAATGGGGCTGCCTTTCTTTTCTGTTGCCCTGCACAGGCTGGTACCAGGAGAGCATCGAGCTAAGACCTAACCCAACAAAATGAAGCAGCGCTCAGTCTGAAGACAGAACATTGCACCACCCAACTGGGTGAACTTCAGTGTCAGCTCAGACAAGGCAGGAATTGCGTACCACTGTGCTGCTCTCAGGTTACATCAGTTTAAATTGCTGGGGAAACACAAACTTGGTGCTCATACAGCTATGACAGAGCCTTTAGTTGCCTCCTCAGCTCAGCTTCACTGGAAGCATCCAGGCAGTAACCAAGATGAATATCAGAACCTAACACTTTGGGATGAACAATGTATGGAAAATACTTTTTTTTTTCCATTACTGTATTTCTTTACTCTGAAAAAGCATTGACAAAAGAAGATGACATGTTGTGCAAGTTTTTTTTCTCACTTATTTTCTATTTCATACATTTGACAAATGTATCTTTTCCATTGCATTACATCATGACAAACATCAGATCTTTTCTGATGAGTATGGAAGAATGAATCTATCATGCTGCAAAACAGCAATGCACCCACAGTTGTGCTACATGGTTCCAAGGCTATCCAGGCTCTGGGTCTTTGTGCTGGCAGAAGGTGAAGACACAGTTTGATCTGTTGATTTTAACATAAGCATGTTCTATGCTTAAAACCACAGTCATGACTTCTGAGCTATGTTCTATCAGAAAATGGATTGATACCATGTTGTATGTCTCATACAGCACCAAACAGCTGCAGGGACCTATGTATATGCAGTGATCCTCATGTCTTCAAAGTTTTAGCCAAGCTTAGAAGCCTATTTGAAAGTGAAGGGACTTGTACGGAGCTTCACAGCCTCTGAGCAGAATTTAGCCTGTCATTAAACCCCTGCCCTTTATTCAACTATCAGCTTCAAGACTTGAAAAATAAATAAATAAATAAATAAATAAATAAATAAATAAATGTGTGTATATGTATATATATGTATATACCGATTTTTTTTCTTATATAGGCATAGAAATGCTAGTGCTAATGCCCTGTGGCATTACATGCAAAGAAACACGAATTCTGGTTAATAGAACTTTAAAGTGCCTAAATCGCATATTTTACTTCTTGTCTTACAAATAGTGTGGCAGTTTGGTTTGGTTTATCTTGGTGGATGATGGCCATTTACAATTCTAAGTGTGATTGTTCCTTAGAAGATGAAATAGTCATTCTGTGTTTGTTGCTGTGCAGCTAGGGAAATGTCATAGCACTAAAAAAAAAGAAATATTACTAAAAATATAGTTCTAGAAAATCTGGCCGATTCTAAATTTTAGGCTTAATGTTCCCTTAGCTTTCACATTTGAACCCCGTTTATGGATATTTCGCAGCCTGGATCTGTCTCTGTTGTCTGCTCTTCTACAAATCCAAGCAGTCCACTTGATTAAACTAAGTATAAAGCAGAGAAATCCAAGAGTTTCACGTGGCTTTATGGTCAGGAAATACCACAGTACCCAAACTGAAAAGTTACAGTGATTGTTTCTATTGCACAAGAGGATATAAGTCTTGTTCTCTAATCTTAGTAAATGAGAAGTCCCAGATAAAAAGACTAAATATATTTGCATTATGCATATTCTTGATGCCTAAATGACTATGGGAAATACTGTGGTAGCACGGGTCATGAAAACTTCAGTGTCTTTTGTGGATTTGCTGTCAAATGTATGTTAAATTTTAAGAAATAACCTTGTTTGAATGTGCCCCAGCAGGACTGCCAGATCCTGGAATGGGATTTCCTTTTTGGCATTAAAGAGAAATACTAAACTATGATTTACAAATCAATTTTCAGTCTATAGTGATATCAATATATCATCTGATACATATAAGCATTTCCAGAGCTCAGGGTAACAGCTCTCTGTACTCTCAAAGGTCTGAATGTTTCAAATACAAATAAGGGCATCAGCAACAGCTTTTTAACCCTACTACCACCTAATGGCCAGTGGTAGAAGGAAGTGGAAGGATATTTCACATCCCATGTTTCACATCACAGCTAAACCCAATATGAGCAACAGAGTATTCCTGCGTATTTTAAGACTTGACACGATTCTTCAGAGACTTTAGGGTTTCTTGAGTAATGATTTATTGCTAAAAATGCTATGGTGTTTCATATGAGATGCTGTGTTACTTCAGAATTTTTTTCTTTACTTTTGTGGAGGGACATAAACAAACCCTTGTTCAGATTGGACCAGGACATATTCAAAGGAAAAAAAAAGATTGTTTAGGATAAGAATAATCTTAAACCACAGATAATATTGATTCTGACAGCATATTTCAAAATAACACTGTGTATATGTACATTAAGAAGCAAATGATATTTGCTTATGCTTTACTTCGATTATGAAAATAAGTAGATTACTAACATTGTTCATCAATCAGAGAAAAAATATAGTAATCAATATAAAGGGATAAGAAGAATTTTATGGGTCAACTTATTATACAATATCATAACTTTGGGAAGCATAATGAATGTTGGTTCATTTTACTGCCCAATGCCATGGATGAACACACCAAAAAAAAGAGCAAGGAATACAATACATGAGTTTTCATTACCCTCCTGATATTTTATAAATATATCTATCTTATGACACACTTCTCACATTTCACTGTGAAAGACCTGAGCTTTCTCTCTCTTTAGTTTTATGAGGATTAAAAATATCCTCACTACCTGGTGTTGGTAGCTTTATTTATGTCTTTATAATACTTACTTTATAATACTTACAGCACTTGATGTCTATAATTTTGTGTTGTACAGAGGGCAATCTTTTTCTGTTCTGCTGAGCTTGTTTGGTGAAACATGGCACTTTAACCCAATTTTGATGCAGTCGATGGAGAGGAAGACAACATACAGACAGCAATCCTTGTCTAAGGAGTTGAACAGATCTGCACGGTAATGACACTGAAGCAGTTCCTGGCCATAATGTGTTCTGTGCTTTTCCTCAGGGAGTGATTTCAACTCCATACAGAGATTTGCTAAACCCTTGCTTAGTAGGATGGTTGGCTTAAGCTTGTTTCCGTGATTTGATTGTAACGACACTCCATGAACACAAAACCTCCTCAAATACAGAGTAATATTTTCTAGAGATCTTGGGTGACCGTGGAACATTTTAAAATGGCTTAGATACTTCAAGCTAAATTTTTAATGGAATTTATGGAGCTCTGTGATGGCTCTTAGTCAAAGTATTTGACAGTGATCCACTGCATTCACCACTGTTTATGCTTCCAACACATACCTTTGCTTTCCCTAACCACCACCTGCCAGGGGCAGTTTTCTCAGACTTCATTTTCCAACCAAATTTAACAAATCTGACGAAGAGCAGTAAAAATTTACGGAACATCAGCATTCAAATACTTTACGAGCTTTCTAACTGAGCTTTTTACCAATAGCCTAAGAGCTCTTCAGGAACACTGCCTGCATGTCTCTTGGAGATGTCCCACCCTGCTCCTACTGGGCAGAGGCAGAGCCATTTCCACAAGCCAAACTCATCTACGTTAGTTTACTGGTTTTGGTTTTGTTCGTTTGTTTGTTGTTTGTTTTGGTTTTGTTTTGTTTGGTTTGGTTTGGTTTGGGTTTGTTTGTTTGTCGGGTTTTTTTTGCATTTGATACTCATAAGGAAAATAATGGTTTCAATCTCTTTATCCTCTTCCTTCGGAGAGCTAGAGGAAGTCAAATATTCCTCTTTGCTTGACACCCATCAGAGGTAGCAAACAAAGTGCCAAAAGGAGGCATTTTGGAATAGCGTGGTAGTTTTTAAGCATGGGTTACTATTAGAGATACATGTTGCCTGATTTGGTCTTTTCATAATAACGATGTGAGGTTTCCAAGCAAACTGATGAATTCTATGTCACTTTCTATAAATCCATGCCACATCCTCCCTGGGTTTTCATCTGTTTACTTTCCTCTGTAGTGTCTAGCATGAAAGCATCTTTGGTATTGTACAAATGCAAGAACATTTTACTCTTAGTTGTTTTGCAGAGGAACAGAGCAGAGACAGATACAAAATTAGCAACCCAGACTGTGCTATGAATGACCCTTACATTTCAAGTATCTTCACCAGATCTGTCACCTGTCTTGCGTACTTTGGACACACAAAAAACAGAGAGATCATCTAAGTCTCTCAGTTTAACTTGTTGGCATATTTCTGTTCATTTGCTTATAATCTTCTGTCCATGAAACACATTACAGTTCAATAAGAGGCACTTCTTTCTGCTTGATCATGTTATTCCTCTCTTTTTTCTGTCAACAGTATTCTGTGAAGAGAGCTCTAAAGCATCTAAAAAGAAAGATGAATCAAACCTTTCAGCATTAGCACCTTTATTTTTCTCCTGCTAAAAAGGCTTAGGTGATTTTCGTTCTTTCTCTCTCCTTGAAATCTCAGAATAGCTTTCACTAGTACTTCGTTATGTTTCATATAATTCAGAAATTGGTTATGATCTGTTGCACTGTTTCTGTTAAAATAATTTCTGCCTACTGAAGAAGCAGGAGGCTGAGTGCAGAAAGAAATCTGCAGATATGCAGGCAGACGCTTCTATTAGGTAAAATTTTCATTTATAGAGTTTACATTTTCATCACAGTTGTTGGTTAATGAATCATTTGGAAACCAGGCATACTTTGCTTGAATCAATACCATTATTGTAAATATCCACCTACTAATTCAGCCAGTAATTTTCAGTGGAGGCATTGTTCATGACTGATTTGCTTTGTATGCTGAGGCCAGTTATCTTTGTTAAATGCAGTGGATTCCTTTTTATGAGTAAAAGATTGAAATGTTTTAAAGAGAACAGTAAAGAATAATGAACTTCAGGTATCAGATTTGGATCAATACTGCCATTTGGTAAATTAGACAACTGAGACGTACTTGACATCCCATGACAGCGGCACAAATACTTGTGATTAATCAATGTTTTAAGCCTTTTTAGTCAGAGAGAGCTGGGGTCTTATTCATGAAGATATGCACGCATTGATTCTTTCATAATTTAACGTGTCTGATAGCTTTAAGCTGTAAAGTTATGATAAAGGAGCAAACTTCTTTTTCACAGGACCTCTGACTCATTCAGTGGATTAAAATAGACTGTGCTCACTTATGGACAGTTATTCAGCATTTTGTTTTCTCTTTATTGTTCAGTGTATACTCCACACCTTATTTATTGCACCTAAACCAGTCTCACTTTAAAGACAGATTTCCTTGTGTTCTCACAGCTTTTCTATGGCTTTTATACCAAGTTTTGCATCCCCATAGATGTTTCCGTAGGCCCTCAGCTCTTCTTTATGGAAGATTTCCATCTATGTGGACCCAAAATACCAAGAGATACAAACGATCCTGTAGAATTGACTTTTGCTTATAATTATTTCCCAATCCATTAATGTTTGTGTCATCTGCAAACAGAAACAGCAATGATTTATATTTTCTTCTATGTTATGGATGAGAATATTAAACAGTACTGAGGTAAAAACAGATCTCTGGGTGCTCTGACTGATAACAACCATTTTGGATAGTGATTTTTTTTAGTTAATCTTGTAATTTGAGATGTATCATTCAGTCAGTTTACAACCCAGTTCAGAAGGATAACTTTTTATTTCATAGAATGCTATTATTTTAAGCAAATAATATTAGGTCAAATGCTTATAGAAATCTGCTGATATCTATCCTTTCTACCAAATAAGGAATCCATCTGACAGAGACATTTTGTAAAAGTATTGCCTTTGAAAATCAAATTATTATCTACAATTTTTTATTGAGATTCTTGGCAAAGTGATGACATGACCATGATTGAAAAACACCCAAAAGAAAATTTAAACTGTAAAAGTCATGAAAATCAAGTTCAGAAGATTTTGAAGTATTTAGTTTTATTTCGGTCCACCACCCCCAAAAGTTGTTTTCTAGAGCAGTTTTCCCAGAAAAGCAGATATTTTATGTTCTTTCTGCAACTAGGTAGAAGGGAGGATTTATGCTCAATTTTGAGAAATTTCATGAAAAAAAACCCAGGCAATTGTGTCACAAAAGGTCAAACAAGCAAAGGTAACTGATCTACTCAGCTATGCCTTAACAGACCTATTCAACAGAATCCTTTGCAAGTGTCTTATGGGTATCATTGGTTGCTGTGGCTTACCTGGTTTATCAAGAACTGGCTCAGGTAAAGAAAGAAGAGATTTGCAGTCTCCTAAAGTCTTGTGAAATGCCATTTGCTCGGTTTTTCTGACATGAATATGCACAGTATGCCTTGAATGATTTCTGTCTAGAATTGCATATCAAGGTCACCACTACTTGAATCTCAACTCTAGGTTGTTAAATTTCCCAAGACTGTGGTGCCTCACCTCAGCTGTGAGAAGGAGTGGAAAGTCTTTACCGTATTACAGAAGCGGTGTCTGTCTGCCTGCTCCTGAGGCCTCAGTTCTTACACTTATCTCCCTCTATCCCATGCCAAGGAAAACCCTGCCCGTTCTGCATTTCAAAGAGTGACCATGCCACCTTACTTGGAAAGGCACATAGAGAAACGGGAGCAGTAGCAGCAGACTGCTGGTTTATGGGACATGAGACAGGAGGCTCGGAGAAGTGTTTGCTTTTTCTGCATTGGTTTATGCACCTCGTCTATCCTACTGGTACTTTTGCTGCTTCAGTGGCATCACCAACTGTGACAGGAACATAGCAGTGATGATGATATCCTCTTCAATCTGATTCGTGGTGGCTAAATCAAATTCTATTTAATTTGATGATTTTATATGAGGCTTTACTTGCTATCCAGAGATTCAAGGAGCAGAAAATGGTTTACCATTACTTATGAATATCTGTGAAAAACAGAAATCCAATGACAAATTGTACTGGTAACCCCCCCCACCGGCCCTGTTGCCTAGTACACATAGGCCATGCTTACTTTGTTCTCATGGAGTGATTTGTCTGTCATAGAACTATCAGCTTCTTTATGATCACTTTTAGGTTTATATTATTTTCGATTAGCTCATGTTTTAGATCATTAGTTCAACAAATAACCTGTAGCCTGGTGATAGATAATCTGTGTTGCGTGAGCATCATTCAACCAAGTCCTGACAATTCTCCCTGATTTAGTTTGTAATACTCATTTAAAACACTTTAAAGAAGTTAAATGAACATGAAAATTGTTCTCAGTTTCATATTTTATATATCCATCATCTATTAGACACCCACTCTGAGCTTCATCGTTCTAATCAATCATATTGTACAAGTTATTATACTTGTATTATATAGAGAGATAAATATGCTTTCATTCTTCAAGTGCTATTGTACCTGTTATCCTTCCTTGCATGCACAGCCAATAGCCTTGAAATAGGTTAATACCAATTTCTGTTTAAAAATTCACATTTGAATGCTATTATTTTATTGATTTTTAAGTTTCCATACAGTTTAATATCACACAAATGGCCTACTGACCTATACTACTCTTCTTAAGTCTCCAAAATTTTGGGAAAGAGTTTGATTTGTAGCATTTGTGTCTTAATGGCAGGACACTGGATATTACTTAAACGTGCTAATGCAATTAGCAACATTATCCATCAGAACTAATGGTCTATGGAGGAAAATCAGCTAATGACCATATTGAAGAAATAGTTACCTTATTATGGAAGTAAAAACAAAAATGTAAGTAGGTATGCACAGACTATTGTAATTATGTGCTCTATAGATTCTTATCCAAACTGAGAGGAAAAACATGGATGAACGTTGAGGTGGAAGGAGATATTCAAAGGCTGCCTGACACTAAAGTCCATGTCCTGATTATCTGCTTGTCTACTCTGTTACGTACAGGTACTGTGTTCCTTGAACAGTGTTGTTTTTCCCAGTTGAATGGCTCTATGGAGCTGGAAACAGAGGGTGGGTCTCAAAAGAGTTAGCCATCTTCAAGTTACACAGTGCATCTCTATCTACAAAGAATATATATTAAAACATACTACAATAAAAATATACAAAACAGATATAATAGATACTGTACCCATATGTATTCCACAGGTTCATCATGTGCTGAGTAGGTGTATGGTCCCACACCCAGCGCTAGACTCCAGCTAGGTCTGTGAGCATCTCTAGAGCAAAATTAAGGGCAAAGACAGGCTGATAACTTCAGGCTAGTAGGGATGTTTGTGCAGCAAGCTACAGTACAGAGGAGGTATAAAAAGCACTGGTTCTCAGTTCTTGGTTTACTACCTTTTGTCTGAGACAGGATTTTCTATTTTGACCATGTAGACAGGCTTACGGTATGCTTGCTCATCAGCTAAAGGCACAACTTAGCATATGTTAGCAGGCCTGCCATGAATGAGTGCAGGATTGACTAGTCATTCACTCAACCATTTAATGAACCCTCAGTTCACGTCAAGAGACTGATATCAAAGATGTAACTGGCACTGAGAGATCACTACTTTGCATTGCTAGATATCATGCTACACCATTCCCAGAACTGTGTCATAGTCCAGAAGATAAAGTAATGGTTTGCAGATCTAAGACTGAGGTAGTCCAGCAGACAAATGACCTGCAGATCTGAGACACAACTAAGAGACCACCAAGCCCAATAGACATGTACTACAACAGGGGGTCTAATCACCCCATGCACATCTGCAAAGTTGCAGCACTGTGATGAATAGTTTTCTGGTGAAAGAGTCTTATTTTAAACACTAAAGAGCAATTTCTGTTTACCAAGCTTTAGGCTGCTATCCATTGACCATAAACAGTAGAAACGGGTGGATGGATGGATGGATGGATAGCAAGTGATTGAATTGAAAGTCTGGGACAACACTTAAGTATATTAAAATGGGATGATTCAGTACCATGGAATATTTCTGTGCTTTTACTAGCCAGCTTGTACTTTTGGGAAAAGAAGAAAATGTTTCAGAAGCAACACCCCCAAAAAAACCAAACCAAAACAAAACAAAACCAAAAACAAAACAACCAACCAAAACAAAACTCAAAAAAACCCACCCCAAAACCAAACAACAGAACGAACAAATTTTGTTATCATTGCAGTCATTGTCTCCAGGCAATTTTATTTCGTTTTCCTGCATGTTTTCATACTGGTGCTTGTTCATGCGAGTTAACACTGTAATTTCAAAAGAGCGGCATAATATTGAGTTGGAGATTATGGAAGTCTTAAAACATTGCATCTTAAGAACAGTGTACTCACTGAAATTTGTTTTATTTGAAAGCTTGACTTCCTACAGCAGTCGTTTCTAAGTCTTGCCTTAAAATGTATGGATTATGTACAATTAGCAGATTCATATAAATTTTGCTTGAATAATCTTTGTTCTCCTAAACCTGTACAGCCAATTTAGTGGCTTTTCAGTGCTAAAAGACCAAAAGCTGTCTTCCTTCCCAGTTTCTTTTTCGTTGTTTTTTACTATCATTGACAGTGGAAGACAAGCCATTAGAGACGGAAATCTCCCTGTGAGGCATGTTTAGTTTAAGACACATTTCTCTTGCAAGAAGGAGGACACAGAAAAACATCTTCTGAAAAACATTTGAGGAAGGAAACACACAATCCTGTTGTACATCGCCAAATGCAAGTACATTTTTTTTAAAACTCCATGGGAGAAACAATACTTATATGCAAAAATTTCTTTTTGAACTCCAAGCTGAACAGAATTCTCTGCTCCTGCTCAAAAAGATGACATGGGCATGCCCGAAATTCGTCCATACTTACAAAGCGAATGTGCTTAGGCAAAACAGTTTTATTTTTCTGAGTGGAGGAAATTCGTTGTGTGTGTCGTCTTTTGAACACTCAATGGGTACCAGTCATGATATCTGTTGTTATCAGCCAATAAATCCACTTGTTACTCCTCAGGAAATTTCAGTAAAAGGATGGAGAACTATTCTGGCAGAGGGAATGCCTCAATGTAATGAAAAAATGCTTGAATTACCACCCTCCTGACCATTGCAGCGTATGGGACGTCTTGCTTGGAAAATAGCTGTCTAATTTAGCTGTATGTTACGTAAACCAAGCCAATGATCACAGGTTAAATATAAAATTGTGCATGTACATATATATAGTAAGACTACGGAAAGACTAAGAAAGAATGGTCAAAAAGCAGAATAGCCACAATGTCCAAGTATGCTGAAATAAAACCGCTACCTTTATATTCAGGCATCTAATGACAGAACTTTTTCAGACATGACATAATGTATTCTGATCTCACTGGCAAAATCTGGCTGGAGAGAAGAGTGCAAAGTGAATTCAACACAATGTATCAACCAGCTATGTATTAGGTAAATTCTCAAACTATATTCTGCTTTATGCCTTAATTAAATGGCCAAACACCAATGTCCTCATTGGACATTTTCAAAGTTTCTATTGTGTGCCAAGAAACTCAGCTTTTTCTTGTGAAATCAAGCACAGTGGTGTTTTCCACTTTCAAAAAGAATACAGTTATGTACAAGTGATGCTTGGTCAATACTAGGTACAAGATCCTTTCCAAAAGAAAACAAACTGATATTCTGCCAAGCATTATCCTTATTCTCACAGAAAACACTAAAGCAACTTTTCTGGTGTATCCAGTCCTGATATAAGAGCTGCAAAATGCTGAACATCCTACCTCAATTTAAGTCATGTGTAGATTTTTAAATTGTTTGGTAATATTTTATATGTTACCAAGTATCATGCAGCAAAGTAACTCAAATCCACATCTTAGACTGATTATGATCTCACACTGACTTTGCACCAGTGGAGCACCATTGGTATCAGTCATATTACTTCCCTGATTCATACTGATACCAACTCAATCAGGAAGAGTCACGATAAGTAGATTGTGAATGACTGGATGTCATGGGCTCTCCCTTTTGCTTTTGGCTAGAAGTACTAAATCAATTTTCTAAAGCATCATATATCTTTATAAAGGTGGAATTTTGTCTCTATTAGCTCCAATTATTCTTGTTTCCCCGCCTGCCATTTTTCAGGAATGCTTCACAAACATTATCGCAGTGGCAAATTTCCATTGCTCTTTCTTGGCTACAAAATTAGACTAAATGTTTACAGCATTGTTATATGGCAGTACTATGATAAAATCTCAATGTTAACATAGGGAGATACTGAACTGAGCAGGTAATTGCAGACTCAAGCTACAGTTCAGAGCATATCAGAACACCAAAGGAAGTATTTCCTCTGCCCTGGGGTCATCAAAACTAAAAGCTGGTGGGAGGCTGACTGGGTTTATGGACAAGAGATTTAAAAATGTATTAATAAATACAGAGAGTTATCTGCTGTCCTCTTCATATTTGACACACACAAAAAAACCAACCAAACAACCAAACAAAAAAACCCAAAAATACCCAGAAAGTAGGCCACGGGTGAAGAATAAGAGTCTTTGGATGAAACTATTGAAGAGACACACCCACCAGCCATGACTCCCTCAGTCATATTTGGTGTTTACTTGTATCAGCTGATCAACACTTTAAACATTTTTTTCAGATTCATTACTCCAGCTGACTATTGTTCCTCATTTATAGCCACCTTTTGGTCTGCCCAGTGTGTCTCCTCAGGTCAAATACTTTTGTTTCACTTCTGCTTTACTTTTGTTTCACTTCTGTTTGTGCTCACACCTTCCTGTAATGGTAGTTGAATTTGTGAGGGATGTTTGTCATGAGGGAAGCTCATGACAAAAGAGGTAGATCTCTTTTACCAAGCAACATGTGTAATATCTTTTCTGCTTTTGGTACTTAGATAACACCCTCAGAGTGGTGTTGTTGGATGGACACTTCATAGCTACCAAAGTCAGCATCAGAGGAAACACCACTGCGGGCCTTCCCAGCTACCAGGGACCAGAGCTGACCATATCACAGGCTGGCTGCAGCTTTAGACCTGGCTTGGAGAGGCTGCTAAGCAGTCATGGCAAGTCTGGAACACTTTTTGGAGGTTGCAATAGAGGTATCTGGCATTCTGCTAGACACGCGCTAGAGTCAAGAATTTTTTTTTCTTCTAAAGATTCATCTGGTAGACTAGAATGAAATCTCCAGACCTTCCAGCTCTTCTTGTAAAAAGTGTGAGGCACTGGGAGATCAGTCCTTCACCTAGCAAGAAGGCTTCTTGCTACCTGGTGCACATAGTGCTCCATAAGATGATAAAAAGGACAAAATAAAATATGTAGGCACCAACCCTTTTCCAGCTTGGTCCTCAAATACAGAGAGATTCAGAAAAGCCACAGGGAGGGCTGTGCTGAAGCCTGTGTGGGCTGACCCGTGGTCTCAAAACAGATGATTTAACCAGGCACACAGCGCTCCTTCTGAGACAGGGGCATAGCAGAGAGGGACTTGTCTGGCAATGGAAGAGTTGTTCAGTGGTGCTTATCTGGTCTGGCTACTCCTGAAAGCTGCAGTGAGTGGTAACTCTCATGTGGGCCAGGAGCTGCTGCTAGACTGACACCCGCACTTCTGGGTGTAAGGCATAGACATTTTCTGGTTTTTGTGGAGAAAGCAGAATGGCAAAACTGGCAGAAAAGGTAAGTTTCTACTGTTTGAAGACTCAGAAATTCACAAATGAACAGGAATAAAAACAAAGTTTTTAAGCACTACAAAGAAGTGCTTAAAAGATGGGGTGGGGAGGGAAAACCACCTCACACTTATCCCCTTTAAGCAGAGAGGGGTCCTATTTTCTGATAAGGCGCTCACATTTAAGAGCTGACCTTGAACTCAGTGCATCTCCTCACAAAAACACCCATCAACTCCAGTTCCCTATCTGGGCTGGGGGAATGAATATTTTCCTCTCTTTTACTCAGTTTCATGTGCCAGCCAAAGGAGCTTATGAAAGAGAATAAATACATGAACATTCAAGTGTACAAAAGAGAATAGATGATTAATTATTACAGAGGCAGGCAGAGCTCGATACGGCTCAAGTGGCAAAAGTCCTCAGATGAAACCCTGCAAGTCTTCTGCAAGATTCTTGTGTATGCTAAATAGTTGCAGTGGGATTTCCAGGCTCAGCCCAAGTGTGATTACCCAGCACACGTACCCTTTCTTCACATTGCTGCTTAATGATGATACCCATGCTCTTTGGCCTGCAAGGCCCAAATATATCTATCTCATCGCTACAAAGACAAACAAGTGCAAACAAGTGAAAGATTCATGCAGGAAACCTGAACATCTGCAGGGCGTCCGCCTTGGTATAAATGACATTTCTGGTAATTCCACTTGCAGCATTTTTTTAATTTTTGATGCAAAGGATAAATTGTCTGCCCAGAATCTGTTTTGACAGAGGGAGGTGCAAATCTCCATGTTTCCCTCAGAGGCCTCACTTGATCACCGTACAGGAAACAACTCTTATTGTGTCAGGTCTGAGGTCATCTTCACTACATTCAAGAAATGTATGGAGCAACAGAAATTGAGATATTAAAAACGTAAAATAGAGGACAACCCCCAAGTGTGAGGAGCAGATAGTGGTTTGTTTGATGAATTGCAGGGCCATGGGGTGGTTGTTAGTTAAATCTTTGATGGCTACGGGCCTGCCTATATCTGGTCAGCTCCTCAGACCTGCTGCTCAGAGGGCTCTGCACAACCCATTGCATTAACAGGTGGGATGAGTAGATCTCAGCTGCGAGGCCAGCAGGCAGCTGTGCCATATAGGCCCTGGCTCAGTCCCTTGCGTGCAAAGAAATTATGAGCCTAAACTCTTTTTTGTGATGTTCACACATAACATAACAGCCTCTGGAAATGTGTCCCCTTCCTCCAGAGAAACATTATAGAAACGGGTATCACCTGCACCATGCTCCTCAGGGCTCCCAGCATGGGAGGTGCTCACTTCAGGAGCCTCTGCAAAGGAGTTAATATGGCTTCTGGCATTGGTCAGAGTTTACAACGGTGGTGTTTTCTATTGCAGCTGAACCCAAGCTGCACCTGTAATTTACTTAGTTGTCCCAGAATGGCTGTTGATTGGCAGGAAAGACAGAGGCCTGCAGGCAATTGAGATGGACAGCAAAAAGGAAATAGTAATTCTAGCACATAACTCAGACCTGAAGCTCATTTCCAGGTAATTTTCTGTAATTCAGAAAATCCTCAGATTGGAAATTTAGAGCTAAGACAACCGTCATGCACTTACGTATTTTTAGTATACAAGATGAAAAATGCTCTACAGATAAAGCACTCTGGTTAAAAAACAGGACATTTGAGAAAATAGAAATGCAACAGAAATATCACAGGATACACTCTTCAATCTCCCTGTAAAAGTAGGAAAAGAACTACAATGTGATTTCCATCCAATTTGTTTTAATTCAAACATTCGAAGCGTTGACTTATGGTACAGGTAACCCACTTGTTCTTCCTTAAAGCAGACACTTTAGAGAACAGTTTTATTAAAAAAGTCTAATCATTACAACTTCCTGAATACTTCCAGCTTTTGATTTATTAGTAATCTTGCCTGTGCAATAAGAAGTATATTCCATCTGTATTTAATAACCTTAGGTGTCTGCTGTAATAAAAACTACAGCAAAAATTCAGTGTCACCTATTCAACCCTAATATTTGCACAAATCATCTTTGCCTCTTAGTTTTGTTTTGTGCTTCTCTGGCTTCTTCAGGAAATGTGGAGCACTAGCTTTCCTGGCAGCACCAATTAAACAAGCAGGTTTGTGGAAAATTACACAGCATCCTACATTTTAATCCAGTTGCATGAAGCTATAGTCCTGTGGTGATCCCCAGCATGGGTCTGCTGTTTTGTAAAAGCAGAAAGTGGCAGAGCTGATCTGCTAGAGGCGCTATATATGATAATTGCATACAGGTTAAGTGTTGTGTAAATTAGCAATGCTTCATCATCCACTTTCTCTTTTCCCCTCATTGAGGCTGGCATACAGAGTGTGCTGAAGGTGACTTGTGTAATCTGCAGCAGCTGGAACACCCTGTTGTCTCCACAAAATCGTTTCCTGTCATTTTCAAATGAAGCTTATGGAGACGGCTGTTGTTCCATCAGAAGTGACACGCAGCACCATGGATTCTGTCAAGGAGCATCTTAATTTCTGCTGATGTGTTTCTTATGTAATAAGACCCCGAGGAAGTCATGTTTCTTGCCTGTCAGTAGTCAGTGCAGAGCAATTGACAACCAATGGTAAGACAAGGGGTAATGGGTTCAAACTGGAACACAAGAGGTTCCACTTAAATTTGAGAAGAAACTTCTTCTCAGTGAGGGTGACGGAACACTGGAACAGGCTGCCCAGGGAGGTTGTGGAGTCTCCTTCTCTGGAGACATTCAAAACCTGCCTGGACACCTTCCTGTGTAACCTCATCTAGGTGTTCCTGCTCTGGCAGGGGAATTGGACTGAATGATCTTTTGAGGTCCCTTCCAATCCCTAACATTCTGTGATTCTGTGATTCTGTGAATGAGAGGTGCAGCCATGAAAAACAGAGCATGAAGGTGCAAGGACAAAATAGCCAGGTGCTATTGTGGCCCTCCCTGCCTCTCATTTAGCTCTGGGTTCATGCAAGAGTGGAGGTCTGGTGAGTGCTATCTCTCCCTGTATGCCAGTGGTACAACTGTCTGTAAGTGAAACCTAAATTCATGATGGCATTTAGGCATCAGACTTCATGTAGCTGCCACTGGCACCCCATCGCCCTTGAGGCTCCTCAGTTGCTTGTCCTTCAGATAGCTAAAACTCTTGGTGCCATCTTTGCTCACAGCAGTGACCTCTATCCCCCTATATTTCTACTGTCAGGGCAGGCAGACCCTGGGAGCCCTGACCACTCAGGGGGGCTCAGCACCAAACTTGGGCTTAAAACCCAAAAGCATTCTCCAAGTCTTTCACTGCATCCTCTGCCCAGGACCCTGCCTGGTGGCCGTGTTCTGAATGAGCTCAGCCCAGGAGAAGAAGAGAGGATGGGAGGGAAAAATGTGTCTGGGCTTTGCACAGACTGGTCTGTCCTTGTGGGTGGAGCTAAAGGCGAGTTATGATACCTTCCAAGAAAGTTGTACAAGTGGGACTTCCACCAGCATCTCTGAGGAGAGCACCCAGCTACAGGGCCACAGCGTGTTCTTGCAGAAACAGCTAAAGGCACCAGTGCAGTCAGGTGTACATACAGCTCAACAAGCGCAACCACTTTGCAGACTCAGTCCACTGTTTCTCATTGACTAGCCTTGTTTTTGTAGATGTTTCTTACTCCCAATACGTTCCAGCATGCCACCTTTCTGGTAAATTCATTCATTCCTGACTGAGTGAGCTTTTTTCCTTCTTCTTCTTTATTTTTTTTCCATTAAAAATTGAAATAGCAAGTCTTTCTATACGTGGTTGATATTGAATAATACACAATAATATGTGTACATTGAGATTCCAGGGAGAACAGTACTGAAAAACGTTGGGAGCACTCTGACTATGTCATTCCTGAACATCAGGATAAAGGGTCCTGATGAAGGAAGTTCTGCTTGTTGATGTTGGGAGAATATCCACCTCCCAGCTCTGTATCCTGGTTTCTGTGATAGAACCACGGTCAGTTGAGCCAAAGGGATGTCCCAGCATGAGCAGTCCTTAGGCTGGACAAGCAAATTTTACTATATGTCACTGTTTACCTCTGCCCTGTGAGTTTTTTCTTTTCCAATAGGTTACTTACTCTTTCCTCCCTCACATTTTTTCTTATACCTGGATCTGATTTAATACTTTTACATTTCCTAGTTTATTTTTTTCTTTTAGGAAGTGAAAAGTTAGAGGAAGTATTCTCCAGGAATACCTAAGAAAACCTAGCATTATTTCCTAAAATAAAAATTAACACCCTAGTGTTTGGGTTCTATTGATCAAAGGTGAAGAATCTTAGAATATCTTAATTTTAATATTACTCCTATTTATCGGGATACTATAACCAGAAATGTCAGAAGTCTTTGGCACTTCTCTTTGGGGTTAAAATTTCAAAGTCATGCAGTGTGTCAGGCTATAGGAAAGTGCAGATGATCCATTACCCCACAGATTATCAAGTTATCAAACAGCTGTCAGAACAGTTGTTTCTTACAGCATTAGCTCTGTGATACTGAATAATTTGCATTTTTAGTTAATTGGTCCGTGTGTCTGTCCCTGTGCCCCCCCTCATAGCAGTGATTTTGAAGGATATTTCAAGGATATTTCCTGTTGTCATATTCTTCTCACTCGCATCACAATTTTCTAGCTCTGCTATGCCTGTTTCTCTCCTCATGTCTTTTGTCCTTTCAGAACAATGTGAATGCCATATAGTAGTGAAGGTACGCAGAGAAATTCAGGCTCTGACTGAAAGCAGTTGATAGGTACAAAATCAGGGACATGGACTCAATAAGCTCTTGATGCTAGCTGCCTTCAGAAAACAAGGGAATGGCTTTCCCCTGTTTCTTTTCCGTGGTGTGGTAAGAATGATGTGCCTATAATGAGCTGGAAAATGTAATCTGTTGGACTGAAACACAGAGACAGGTGTTATGGTCTGTCTCTCCACCCCTCTTCTTCTTCCTTACAGGGTACAACACTGATTTAGCAGAGGAAATCCTGTGCTAAAGAAACTCCCTTCCACCAGGCTGATTTTTGCTGTCCACAAGAAGGCATAGACCATGGGGCAGGGGTACAACCCACAGGCACGCTTTTGCAGCCAGAGCCCTGGGCTGGTGCGATTGCCAAAGCAGGTGTGAAGCACTGACCCATCCTGTACCCAGCTTGTACTCAGCTGGCAGATATAAGATTGGCACTGCTGGCTGCACTGCACTACTTAACATAACATTTTGGATGAGACGAAATGGCCTCAAGTTGTGCCAGGGGAGGTTTAGATTGGATATTAGGAAACATTTCTTTACAGAAAGGATTGCGAAGCACTGGAACAGGCTGCCCAGGGAAGTGGTGGAGTCAACATCTCTGGAGGGGTTTAAAAGGTATTTAGACAAGGCTATTAGGGACATGGTTTAGTGCCAGAGCTAGGTTATGGTTGGACTTGATGATCTTAATGGACTCTTCCAAACAAAAAGGTTCTATGATTCTTTAACTGCATAACTTCTTGCCGTTAGGAGTGATCACTTCTGAATAGACTTCAGACAGAGTGATAGAATGATATAAAGAATATTGCTGTCTGTGCTGGATTTGTGCTGTCACTGGAGGCAGAGGGATAATATTTTCTTTTCTTTGTTCTGCCAGTGCAGCACCTTTAATTAGTACAAAATGAAAACAACAAAAAAAAAGGTAGTCTGCCTGCAAGGGATCCTAGTTTCCTCTATAAGATTTAAATCAAAGTCAGCTTCTCCTAGAGGAACCTACATGTTTGTTTCCTTTCCCCTTTCCCCTCTTTTTTTTTTTTTTTTTTTTTTTTTTTTTTTTTTTTTTTTTTTTTTTTTTTTTTTTTTTTTTTTTTTTTTTTTTTTTTTTTTTTTTTTTTTTTTTTTTTTTTTTTTTTTTTTTTTTTTTTTTTTTTTTCCTTTTTCTTTTTTTTTTTTTTTTTTTTTTTTTTTTTTTTTTTTTCTGAAAAGGCAGGTATTTGTGTTTTAGACACATTGCTTTAAAGCTTCATCAGAAGGCACAGGTTAATTTCCACAAGTTTCAAATTATATTTGGCAGCCCCCTTGTCTTTCCTCCTGCTGTCTTTGACTCACCATTACGTGCAACTACCATGACTGTTTACTGCTTTTAGTACAGCAGGATCCCACTTCCTTTTCCCTCCTGCTACTTGCATTGTCATATATAGAGACAGGTATGTAGACTGGAAACCTGAAATCTGTATGTAGGTTGGCAGGAGTAACTATGACTCTCTTAAGACAGGACTGTGGTTTCTAGCTGGGCTTTGCTGCAGAGGCTACACCTCCTCATGGTTCCATCGGATGCCCTTTGAGGTAACCAGCTTAGCCTCTTCCCCAGTGTTGAGTCACAGTTACTTCTTCCAGCCCTCCAGAGCTATCAGCTGGCTTCACCAACCACTCAATAGTTCTCTTCTAGGTGAAACAAAATTTTGGCAAACAATCATACGGATCGTTGCCTTGTGCCCATGGGTGGTATTAGGTGAAGCCAGTCAAGTGTTGGGTAGGTAGTTTGCCTGGCTTTTGCCTGCCCCTTACATACTTTATGGCATTGACAGCTCTTACCAACTCGTGTTGTGACATGGTATTCACAGGTACCATAGGCCATGGCAGATGAGAGGAAGAAAAAATGGATTTTGCAGAAATGGAGTTTATAAACTGGCAATTTGTTGGACCAAAACTATGTCATTCTTCTCGTGACTGATTGGCCAGGCTGCAGGGAGCAGCCTTGACCTCATCCAGTTTCCTCATATTGCCATGGACCCCTATCTCTGTTGCTGGAATTGGGGGGAACATCTAGGTAGTCATGTTCCAATTCTGTAGACCCTGGACAGGAATCCAGCATGTCCATGTTGCGGTAACCAGACAGGAAGAATCTCAGGACTGGTGGAACATCCGAAGACCAAACACAAGAATCTGGCTGGGCTCTTCTTGGAGAACTCTATCAGTGTTGGTAGACATTGCCCATATATTTGCAAGTTCTGCGGACTACTGTATTACTTGTTTTGACTGTAAATAAACTATATTTGTGGGGTTCTTCATGACCTGGGAAGGAGTGCATGCAGGAAGGATTGTAGGTAGGATGCAAGAAGGGAATAATGATTTTAACCTGCCAACATTAACATACCAGCCTCACTCTGGTGGAAAGGCCACCTTATCAGACCCAGAAAAAGAGCATGTATGTAAATTATATGTGTTCAATATTTAAAGAATGAACCAGGATGCTATAAATGCCAGAGTTGCAAACAAAACTTAGCTGAGGTATTTGAATAACTATTTATATCAGTCCAAGAGGCCTTCACAGGCGAGCAAAATCTTATTTCTCTCACCAGCCTTCTTTGGGGCCTTATGTGAGTCACTTGCTGAAAGAGCTGAGAATGCACAGTTTGGGCTCTGAACAGCACCTTGATGTGTTTTTCTCTAGACTTCTGAAACCCACTTCCACCCTTCCCCAGTTGTCCCCATCACAGCTGTATGGAGAATTATCTTTACGCACTAGCAGGAAACCCATACAATGGCTCTTTTATGTGACATTTTCCTGGACCTTTAAAGTGTACTTCAGTGAGCTAATGCAAGATAGGTGTTCTCTGTAGGTATCTAAGGTAACAGAAAGAGATTATGTTAAGTGCTTAGTAAGAGGCATTTTCCATTTGCAACACTCAACTTCATTTAGCTGTAATGCACGAAAAAATTGACCCACGTGGGTCTTAATCTAGCTATTTAATTGTACCCCTGAAGTGTCAATGTGATGAGCATCACAGATTTTGGCACTGTTGACATTTCTTTCAAGCAGATGACAGTTTGAAAGGATGGTAGCGTATCCTTTTATCGCTGCAGCAGACAGGTATGCTACTGAGGGATGGAAACAGCTTTACATACTGGCAAGTGACAGAAAAGAAAGTGGCAGGGAAAAGACACAGAAGGCAAGACAAATTAAAATAAAGAAAGCAGCATAACACATATAAGTATTCTTAGAGCCTCTCTGATAAACTCACACCATGAATAACTGGTGCAGTTGACCAACAAACAACAATGAGGAAATTACAAAACCCTTAAAGCTTCTTCAGAAATGCCATTAGCAACGTCTTCAAAACAGTGGATCTCGGACATGCGCAGCGGTAAAGCTGGAGGCAGAAAAGGACCTTTGGTAGAGCACAAGAAAGGCAGCTGTGACAGCACAGGCTCTTGATGTTCCAAATGAAGTCCTCTCCCACACCATTTTTTTTGGTAAAGCAGTTTGTTTCTTCACTTGAGAGTCTGAACATTTTCGGCAATGCAGTATAGTACTTTCTTAGACAGCAAGACCTAGGAATTTTATGGAAACAGACTTTTTTTCATGGCCAGAAGCAATATTTTCCAAAACTGGGCTGTGGCAGAAGAGGACAGGAATGGATACGGAAAAGATCTGTATGAGGATCAACAGGACTGTAGAAAACATGAAACCTGTGATTTTAAGGAGCTTGGGTTGCAGTAGGAAGTTTCCAAATGAACATTTTTTTAAAAATCCCTCATATTTTCAGCAACACATTGTGGCACTGACAATACGTTTTCTCCTGCCCCCAAATCATCTGCATAGCTAGCACCTTGTGAGAAACCCAGTTGAAACTGCAAAACGTCAAAGACACAGCACCTCTTGAATCAACTGAAATCAGGCAGCTGAATTTTCATATTTATCAGCCTAGATAACCAAAATACACTGCCAGCTCAGGAAGATCTCGATACTGAGAATCCATTGTAGCATTTTATATGTCAGGTTCTGTAATTGCTGATTGCTTCCTCATTGTGTACTTTCAGGGTGCGAAAAGCAGAGTTTAAATGCAGATAATGCTAATTCAATCACATGCAGGCGCCTGTCTAGCATATGTATGTAAGTTTATCACCGGCTATCAACTAGCTGTCAGGTAACTCAGCAGAATGAGAAAATCCATTACCAATGTAGAAATAGGCTTCCAAAAAGCATTAAAATGGGACTCTAGAAACAGTTCATGTGAAAAATGCTGTCTGCATCTAAGAGAGATGTTGGTCTCTTTGTAGCAAATTGGTTTCAGGAAGTGATAAATCTAAGGACACACTTACTGCAAAAATAAAATTATTTCCTCACCCACTTTGTGAATAGTTTCTGCTCCTTACTCCCAGATAAAACCCCTAATACTAACCTTCAGAGAGAAAAAGGAATGCAAACAACATTGATGTTTCAGGCACGTAATATGAGAGGAAGTTTCTCCTCTCTTGCCACAAAGAATGGATCACAGAACTTTTGGGGAACCTAATTATGCCACTGAGGAAACACTGAGATGTTGATATGAACTTTTTTTCAAGCTAACATGATTTTTGTGAGAGCATTCTTTTATCTAAAAAGTACTGCAGAACTCAACTCTAGTCTATATTTAAAATGATAGATTAAACAGAAAAGCTGTAATTAAATATTATGCTAGTTGCTTTGCCACAAAGACACAAAAGGCCAAATGCCAATTTGAAATAAAACTGATATAGAAGCTGAGCAAACAATAAAGAGAAGTATCACTAAGCAAATTATAGCAGTTGGAGATAGACTGATTATCTTTTGCTTATTGTTGTTAAGCTACTAGGCAAATGCAACTCTCACTCATACTATGTTTCATGACAATACTTTACGGGAACCTGAGGCAATAAAAGCATGTAAGTTTATGCTCAGTATGTGTCCATGAAGATTGAATGGCTCATCAATACAGATTTAAAACAGTTGTAAAAAGGGCTTGAGCATTGTGATATTTGATGCTGCAAAGCCTTGAACTTGCTGTGCTCCAGATCAGGAGTTGGTGATGCTGTGTCAGCCTAAGTTTGTGCTTCTTACGTGCTTAGTAGTCGGAGTTAAGAAGCTTCTCATGGGATCCACAACACCTAGTTTATCAAGCAAGGAGATATTTAAACCAGTCCAAAGAAAGAACTAAGAGAAGGGTACTGCCAGAAACTGTGAGACCGATTTATAAATGTGGGCACTCTCTTGGGGACTGTCTCATCCTACTTTTGCAGACAGGCTCAGGACCACCACCACAGGAGATGGACATCTCCCTGACTCCCAGGTGCAGGTGTCTCTGCCAGGCTGGGACTGGAGGCCAGAAATTGCCTCATTCATGTCAGTCCTAAGCATATAAGAGCAGACCTGCACTCTTTTTGCAGCACAGCTTCCATCCTTAAGTTTTTACGTGAGAAGGAGGGAGTGATCCTGTCTTTCTGCCGCAGGAGCATCTCTATACCAGTAGCAAATTAGATACCACAAGTGTAGGTTTCAACTCTCTTCAGAGCAAAGATAAACAATAGTTTGTATCACCTGCTTTCTGAGAAAGTGCATTCGCAGCAAATCTCATACAAAAACAGGATTAACTTCCTCTGCTTCCTCTGCCCTTCTCCTTCCCTTGAGTGAATGGAGCACTCTCAGTGCTGCTTAGGTGTCATTTCAGGATGACAAATGAGACAGGAGACTGTGGTGGGGCATCTGCCAAATAGGTAGGTGGGATGTGAGTTCAGTGCGCGTAAGACGGCATTGGTAGATGTATGCAATAATAAGACTCCGAACAGTCAAATGAGCTTGCACTGGAAAATCAGGAGGCTACCACCTCTCAGATGCCTTGACAAGAGTGAGCAGGGTTTTCTTGGATCATGCTTTTGGAGTTAAGTGCTTTACCTCTAAGCCACATCTGCTGAGATAATATTTATTTTGGATCTCACCCTAAAAGCTTTACTATAGCAGGGAGAAGACCCGCCCTGGACAGAGCCTGAAGCTGAAAAGTTCTGATTCTTAGTCTAACAAGGAACAAACCCCCTTTACAAGTATTATGACTGTGGTTTTTCTTTTTGTTTTCTTTTTCTTTCTTCTTTTTTTTTTTTAATTTTTTTTTTTGGTAGGAGCTCCCTGTAGCCTTCCTCCTCAGTTTTTCCAGATTTTCTTAGCCAGAGGCACTTCTTTTTTTCCTGCATTCCTGTTGTTTTTATGGCAGATATATTCAGACAAATTTTTTGTTTTCTCTTACAAAAAGCTGCAGTTTGAGACCCTGAGGGCTTCCAAGGAAAACACAAAAATAGCATGAGAAGGAAGATTCCAGACTGCTTTTCTTCAATCTGGGTAGAAATGGCAATATTTTTCAGCTCATTCTTCTACCTTTTCAAAGTCTTCATTTTTTTTTTTTTTTTTTGAAATATGTAGAGTCAGAATCTGCATTTCCAAATCAATTTTTCATACTTGTCTTTGAACAAAAACTGTCCATCAGTAGATTCAAGTGTAAACAGTGGACTCTATTTGGAAAAAATAAATCACTTCTGAAGTTTTAATATAATGCTTGTTCCACTGCATGCTAGTGGAGCTGGAAACTGGACCCACACCTCCACTTCTCCCATGGTCTCAGCACCTCCCTGCTATTTGCAGGCACTGCTGGACTGCTTCCATTCCTTCTCATCTCCTCTCAAGCTTTCCTGCTCTTCCAGGGTCACAGATCCCCTTTCATGTCTCTACCAGATAATGCCTTATCCAGTTGAATCCTTATTTACTATTTCATCTGGCATCTTTTTTACTTAAAATCTCCCAAAACACCCCTGAACCTCAGGTTTTGCCTCTCTGGATCTCCTATTGTTATCTGTGCTGAACACCTTCCTAGCTTACAAAGACCTTTCAGGCTTGAATTAATCCTTTCCTCTGTCTGGGTTTGCACTGCACACTCTCCTCAGTGTACCTTAGGAAGCTTTTCTTTTCTGCTTTGATTTAGTGCAAAGAGACACAATGTTTAGAGAGGAAGAATGAGATATGTTAGGCAGTGCCACTGATCTAAATGTTTTTAAGCATGGATCAGAGCATTTAATGAAGGCAAATCGCAGGAAACAGAAAGAGCAGGAATCATCAGTCAAATAAACTCTAAAATCTAAAGAAGGTGTTTTGTAAAGGCAAACATATCTGCCTTTCTTAAGCCATTCCTTCTACATGGAACAGATGGCCCCATCTCAAAAATAAACATAAAAAATAGAGTTGCAAGAGCTGCGAAGACAAATCCCCTTTTTTGCAAATGTATAAAGAGCTGGAGGTCAGAGAGGGTGAGGCAGAAGGAGCCATGGGGGGCAGCACAGGCAGCACGGTGACAAATGAGGTGCTGCTCACTGGAAGCCAAAATGATTCTCCCATCACAGTGTTTGCCTGGGGTAGGGAAGCAAATGTGCCTGAAACAGATGTTTCCTGGGGCACAGAAAATGAAATATTAATGAAAGCATTGGAAATACCTGAACATCAGGAAAAAAAAAAAAGATGTATCTAGGTGGGAGGAAAGTTGAGCAGAAACTGCTCCTGTGCTTAATTTCCTTCAAATCAAACTCTGAAAGAGGCTGTGATAGTGACATGATTTCTGCGTGTCTTGAGAGCACAGAGACAGCATGCAGGGGTTTGTGCTCTAAATTAAACACAGGGAAACATAGGTAGTTTTCCTTCTTATAATACCACTACAGCCACTACTACTGCTAATAAAATAATAATAAAACAGGTCCATCCCAGTCTGACGATTTTGAAAGGAGCCATTTTAAAACCAGAGAAGTCTCTTGCATATATAAGCTAATAAAACCACTCACTAATAAAAGATGTGGGACAACTTCACTTACTATCTTCTGCCCAGAAAAATGCAAATGTGATCACTGCCTTGAAAAAACCTGGAAAATTGCTAAAATGCCAAAAAGAAATGGGACTTTGCCTAATGACTGGAAGTTTTAGTCCTTTCTCCAAGTAATGAGGCTGGTGGTATTAGTGTAATATGCTTCATATCCTTTGAAAAATAAATATTTCTGGTTTAGATACAATCTAAATTAGCTCGGAAATTAAAATAATTCTTCTTTGGCTTCGAATTAGATGGATTGTCCATGTCTGAACATTACTGCAGCTTAATTTAAGATGACATATCAGCCTGGCATTTTCATTTTTAATGTGGGAAGCTGCAGTTATGAATAAGACCTTTCATCTCAGGGACAGCAGTTTCAATTTTTGAAAACTAGTAGAGGTCTATTTAAATAGTGTCTTGTACACTGCTCAGACTGGGTACCCTGAGAACATGTAAATTCATCTTACTTATGATAAATGGACCCACGAATAGTCATACTTGCAGCTTTTTCCTCCTGCAGCTCTTCATGCCAGGATACATAATGAAGTATTTAAAATAAAGTATTTCTTGGATCCTTTGATAACACTGAGGAAGGTGTGCATTTGATTGACATCTTTCAATATATTTCTGGCCCAATGTTTTTATCTTATAGCCTCTAAAGGAGGCATCATACAGACAACAAGCAGGGAATTTTTTTCCTCCCCAGTTACAAAAGCAAAAGCTACCCTGAACAGTACTGTGGGAAATGGAGCCTGCAAATGTTTCTACCCTCATTTCTTCCAGATTTCTGATAATATACATAGAATTGCTATTACTTTGGCCACCAGGAACTGAAGCAGAGCAGCATGTATTTTCTACCTGCCTTCCTTGATGGGTAACCTTGAAATATGCGATAGCACTGTGCCCAGCACAAATAAAGCAACCACAGCCACTTTCACTCCAAAAGCATCCTACATTTTAAACACTGGTGTAGAAGTCAGAGCAGTAACTGAGAAAATGAAATAACATGATCCCAAAGCTTCCCTAGGCTGAGGGTATCTTCCAGAGGATGCTCCGCACCACCAAGCTACAAGCCATGATTCAGTGAGGAGACATGCAATTTCTGTTTTATCAAACAGTAACTGAATCTGACAGAAAGAGACAATTCTGGGCACGCCTGCTCCTGGACAAGGGGACTTACCATTAGGATACAGCTGTACAGGAGGTGACATGGGTGCAGCTGGGTGCCCAAAGTCCAGATGTGCTACAGGCTGGAAGGCTTTGCTCATGAAGCAGAAGTGAACTCGCACACTTTGGGAGACTCTCAGTGACACTGACTCTGGTAACACATCAGTACTCAACACCGACCTAAGGAGCACACAAATTGCTTCTTCCTGCTGTTCTCAAATATCCCCTCCCTGCTTGAAACCGACACAGGGGTGGCTGACCAACAATTCAAAAACACATGAAAAAAACCCCACCATTGTAATGCAGATACCTTAGGAGAGTAGAGTAGAAAGCAATCTTAGACAGGCAGAAAACAACTATTCCTTTAGTTTCATAAGCCCTTTCCTAGTAGTTGGTCAGCAGAGGTAAGCAGGAGTCGTGTCCAAATCACAGTTGCAACAGAGCCAACCCTGCACACTGAACCTTGTCAGCACTCGTTGGTGAGAGCTTTGCTATTTAGGAACCCTCTTCTAAAATGCAGCAGACCAGTTATCTAACATGCTGGTAATGCAACTGAATGGGAGCCCATGGGATGGAAGAGCTGCGATGCTGGGGAATAAAACAGAAGACAGCTGGTCAGAGGATATAATTTTATCACTTGTACTGGAGCCCATTGCAAGTATGACACGTCAGAGCATACTGAAAGGCTCTTTTTGATCTGGAGTGAGGGCTTGGAAAATCTGAGAATCAGCAGGCAGCTTTGTGACAGGGAAAAGCTGACTGGCAGCTTTGAAGTATATTCTCTTCCAAGGCTGGGGAAATCGTCCTGTGAAGAGGCTGTATCCAGGGTTATTCTCATTTAAGTGAGAAGGGGATCTCCTGTTTTTTCTTCTCTGCTCATATTAGGCCCCTGTACGTAAAAAATTGAAGCTGTGGCTCCACTGCAAAGTAACGACAAAGTTGCTAAGGATTTTAGACAGCTTCTCTCAGCAGTCTCCGTAAGAGTAGCATAAAAAGCTCAGCTAAAGCCAAACTGCCATAAAACATGCAATAAAGACTTCTCTTTCTGTAATGTGCAGGGAGTAGCGATGAGATACTAGTCCAAGGGACTCTATATCAAGTTAGAACTGTGCTCAGAAACAAAATTGCTGCTGTCAGTTATTTGCAGTTAAAGCAAAAGTACAGCAAGGGGAAATATCAAACGTTTTTACAGTGCCCTAATGACCATAATTCAAGAGCATTATTTACGTTTAGTGGAAAAACACAGTGCGAATCTAGCAAGGTAAAACACAGCCGCTGCCAGGAGTCATGACAGCTGTTCACCAGCTGACCTGCCTACCTCTAAGGATGCCCAAAAGCAAAGCTCATGGTGTGATGGTGTTCATGCCTGTGAGCAGCACCAAGCTGCCCTGTTGAGCTCTGTGCTGTGCTGATGCCTCTGCATCTCGGATGTACCAGCACTCAGCCACCTTGGCTGGTCCCCTCCTGTCTCCTTCCTAGGAGTTCTGTGGGTTGAAGATTGTACTACTTACTAGGAAGTCTTGTAAGCCTCTAAAATGAGTAAAGTCAGCTTTTTCACCATCACGACACAGAAATTTGCCCCTCTGTCAATGACTGGTTTATTACAATGTCATATATTTAGTTGCTAGTAGCTGCAAGTGCTCCAGCAGAAAACAGAAGATGGATGTAAAAACCAGCCCAAACAATTTTATATTTTTTTTAATTTCTACAAACAGAAGCTGACTACTTTTGCTACCAGCAGCTAAACAATCTCATACTGGCTGGAGAACTATTGAAATGTGCTTTGATCGCTGAACTGGTATATGATTTAATCTAAAAAACTGTAGATTTATCAGGATATCTTCTCAAAATAGTTTGGAAGACTGCTGATATATTTAGAAGTGTCTATTCTTCTATTCTCTGGGTTATTTTCCTTTCTAATATGGATGAAGATTCCTTTTGACCTTCTAAATTGTAACTTTTTAGGTTTATGTTAATTTGAATTCTAATAACATGGATAGAACTCATTTAATGTCTGCTGTAATTGTATTTAGGAGTTGCATTTACAGAGTACAGGGAGAAAGTAGATGGCAAATTTCTTTTAATTTTTTTTGGTATCCTAAAGTGTGGAAGAACTATAAGAATCCTTCAGGTTTGATATTTCAGACTGGCTTTCTACTAATGTTATATCCACAATGTAGAATTTAATTATTGTGCTCAAGGAGATATTCAGAGGATTCTTTTATGGAGCTGCTAAAACTGCAGTTACAGCTCATCAATAGTACAGTAATCAACCAGTCTGTATGTCCAGGTCAGACTTCTCTTATATAAATGTAGCCCAGCAAAATCCATACATTAACTCTATGTACTGACCTGGACTGTCTTCATAGCTCCTCGCAGGAGAGAAGGTGATTACGGAGGTCCATCTCCCTGGCTGGGCAGGGAGCAGAGCTCCCTGGTTTAGCCCAGGTGCCTCACTTGTAGGTAGCTGAAGTTAGAGAAGATGGACTTGCACCTCCACCTTTCGGGATCAGTGAAGCCATTTTTTTGTAGAGTGCAGGGTATTCTCTTCATTTTGGTCACTTCTAGTCATGTCAAGCCTTATGAGAGTTATACATAGCTAAACCTTTGGAAAAGAGCATCAGTCATACGTCACGAATTTAATTCATGAGACTTCAAAGTAAAGGTTATGATTCTGATTTACACTTCCTACATTTTCTTCACTGTGTCTGTCCTCCCTGCAGAAGACAGCTTCAAGATATTGCTTTTGCAACTCATATATCTATAAAGATAGGAATATGCATACTAGGGTGCTTTTCCTGTTGGTAATATGTCCCATTTAAACTGTTCATGGAGAAATGGTATCCTAAACAGGTGCTATAACTTTTTTCAAAGTTCACATCACAGGGATAAAGAAGTGTATTCGAACACATTTATAAATGCTACATATTCCCAACATTTGTATGATAGATCACTGGGCTGGATTCTTAGTTTATTTATCTTTATTAGAAGTCATGGTAATGCTGCAGTCCAAGTTTCTGATTCTCAGTGGTATCTTAAAAGTACTGATCACTTATTGAAACTGGGTCCCTTGGGACTACAAAATAGTGACACCCCAAAGAAGGAGATGGGACTGAAAAACTTGTCCTAGTTTTTTTGTGGTGATATCAGGTTATATACAGAAAGTTACTTGAATCATAGTGCTTGCGTAAGTATTTCAAACGGTTATTTCAAATACATGTTTCAGAGAGACATTTTGAATATAAGATCCCATGAGGCCTGTAACAGTAAGACCATTAAGTATTTGTGTATAATATATGAAAAGATCAAAGGGTAAGATGAAAAGAATAAAAATATGGCCACGTTTGATGATCATACAGTCTGCCAAATATTACAAATTGAAACTGAGGATTGATCTGAAATATAATGTTTGTGAATTTTTCCTGCACATTAGCAAGAGTCTACCTTTTAATGAATTAGATATAAAGTTTTATGGTGTTTCATGTTCACTGCTAATTTTCCTTTCCTTCCAAGACACTTAGGACATGTTCTTCATTTCTAAGTAATAAAAAATTTCAGGTAATATTTCTGACTTCAAACAACCATCTACTATTCCAGCTTCAGACTTATCATTCAACTCTTAAATTCTTCTCTGTAGCAGAATTATTTTGCCTTATCTTTAAATACAGTTGGGTTCAGAGGATATAGCCTGGAAAAAAAGATGCCTTATTCATGAAACTGTTGTTATAATCTAATCAATTAAGATCTTAATGTGTAGGCTTTTTAGTTAGTTTTGAGAGAGAGAAAAAAAAACCCCAAACATATAGAATTCAGATTGTGGTTTTGGTAACTGTAGCATCAACTGTGAAATTAAAATCAGGGCTTGGGTGGGTTTTTTTTTTTAATAATTACGTTTATTTTTTTCAGTGAATGAAAGAAATTGCAGTCCTAAAAAGTCAAAGCATGTAATCAGAACTTGTAAAATGTTCCATTCTGTTTTATGACATCTCATCTCCAATCAAACAAACAGAGCCAGAAAGAACTGGAGACTTGATTGACTGTTTAAAGGAAAAGCTGTCAGTTTGATTACAGGCAAGTGAACAGACATATTACCAAATGTAAACTGTATTTAATTTTATTATGCAAGCAGCTTTAATAACAATTCACAAATAAGTTATGCAAAGTGAAATACTGGGTGCAATTCCATACAAATTTCTTACATTAAGTGGGGGCTGTGAAGTGATAGCTGTTTTCAATGGAAGTTTTCTAAATTTATTAGAAAGCAAAAGGTAATTAAAAATGAGAGAGCATCAGAGGGAAAAAAACCCCCACACTATATTATTGCAAACAAAGATGGTAGAGACTTCAAATAGCTCAGTAACAGAGGATTCTTGCAGTGCTGTGAAGAAATGTCCTTATGGTGCTTCTATTCAGATATTTGCAGCACTTCTCTACTACCTTTTTGCTCTGGTTTCATTTTCTATGCCTAGATTTTTTTGAAATTCAAACCAACTCATCGAATGTGGTGGATGTTGGACATCACGCTTGTGCAGGTTTCTTGGAGGCATGCCCACGGAAGAAAGCCATGTCCTGTTCCCCCTCACCTTGCTGCCCAGGGGAGACAGTTCAAACCAGACTCGGCTGAGGACTTCAGCCTGGTGTTATGCTACCCCAGAAAATGCCGGAGTATCCAGCCACTCTAAGTCCAAAGCTGCACTTTGCAGCAGTGGCAATAGTTTCGCACTGCTGCGTGTTGAGGGGAGCTCAGACTTGAACTGGATTCTCCCACACACTGTGGGACCTGGGTCTGCCAAGCTGGAGAGCTCGTCTCTTGCTGTCTGTTTCTTCCTCCTGACCCAGCCAGCAATGCAGATAGTTATAGACCTGGAGCTGCTCCAGTACAGGACGACCGAGAGAAATGCAGGATTACAGGCTGGTGCATGCCAGACAAAACCTGGGAGGGGAACCGGGCTGTCGGAGATGAGCAGGGGTGACTGCTGCCGGCCATGGCATAAATCAGGCGGGCCAGCAGCACAGTTGTCTTTCCAAGCACTTGTTCCCAATGCAGGGGAAGAACAAAAAGATGGTGGAGGGATTGTAGGTTTCACCCAGGGACCTTGTAGTAAACCACCACAGTCCCAAAGCAGTAGCTGGTACATTCTCACAGCAATGATATTGTGTCCAACACAAAGCAATACTGTTGCAGGCTTTGTTACGTTGTTTGAAAAAAAAAAAAGTCACTGGAGGGGAAGCTGGCAAAGCCTGGAGATCAGCAATCACAATCTGATTACATTCAGTGCGGAAAAACAGAGAATAAGGGATAGTTTTCTCAAGCTGAGGGAAATTACGAGAAGAAGTGATTATTTTCTGCCTGGCGGTCTCATTTTTCTGGCTTCTCAGAGGACCCTTTAGAAACTTATATTAGATGATTAAGAAGCCAGGGATGTACAGTTGAAAAGATGTCATGTTTTGCTAAAAGCTCCTTTTAGTTCAGTAGCAAAATGAAGATGAAGTTATAAGTTAAGCAACAAATGTTGCAAAAAGAAAAGGGAGGAATAGACAGCAGTCCTTGTAAACCCAGTGTAAGCTTTTGAAGCACAACAAATTGAGAACAGAAGTCAAAAGCGAAGAACTTTGGAAAAAATTTGATTGGGTGGCAGCTTGAATGGTAATGTGAAATTAAAACAACTATATTAGGACCAAAAGAAATCTTAGTTATACTAAAGACACCTATCATGAGACAGAGGTATGGCAGCACAGATAGTAATGAAGGAAAACAGTAGAGCTTTTAGTAAATAATTATTTTTTTTTCTTTGGAAGGAAGCAGTATAGCTCACTACTTCATGAAGAAATTAAATGTGTTTATTACTAAACAGGGACTGAAACCAAGATGTCATTTTAATCTGCCAGCTATTTCTAAAGTAGTTGGCTTGAGTAACTGTCAGTATAAAAGAACGAGGCAAGGAGACCTCTAACTGATGTACATACTTTAATTACTGTTAATTCATAGTGCTCAACAAATTCCCATGATTAAGCGTTCAGGCCTGACCAGCAGCCTGTTGTGGGCAGCTGTAGACCACAGTGTTTCTGACTTCAACTCCAGACAAATATAAAAATGAACTTATAACAATCAGACCAATGAAAGTCACTGGACATAATTGGATTGCAACAAGACTTGTCAAAAGAAACCTGATTTCATTCTTCAGTGAGGTCACTTGCTGGCTGATTGCTGTGCTATGTATGTGTAATAGACGAAATTGCTGTATCTTTTATTTATTATCATCACACATACGCATACATATGCACACCAGTTGAGAAATTTGCACTATACATTATCAATAACCTTATACTAAACTGTTCTAAGATCTCAAAGGGCAATCCATGAGGGTATCTCTTAAGTGTTTTTCACAAAAATTAGTGCTAAGTGATACTCTTCATCATTTCTATTTGTGTTCTAGAAGCAAATACAAAATCATTTCTAATACAATTTGGCTGATTTAAGCCTACCTACAGGAATGCATCTAATGATGTCTACAGCGATGAGGGCAAGGCACCAACAGAGAATGCTCTTGATAGATCATAAGTTGAGTCCAAATCACTTTAGCAGAGCCAAAAGAAAAGCTGTATGTGTAAGAATATGGGATGCAGGCCACGGAAAGAGACTAAGGCCCTCTGTTCCAGCACAGGGAACTCTGAAAAAGATTGAAGTATCTTAAATGATAAACTGAATATTACTACAAAAGGTAACAGTTCTGGTGCCTGCATTTTAAAAAGAAAGTCAGATTATTTGGGACCACAAAAATTATCAATTTTTTTGAAAATTACTACATTAAACTAAATCAAATTAAAGTGAAATGAAAATGTTTAACATTTTTCTCAGTTAAAAACTAAGACAGTCTGTTTAGCTTGTCAAAGAGAAGACTGAGAAATGTCATGAGTTGAGTGCCTTCCTGGGGAAAGATGCAAAAGGGCTCTCAACTCTAGCAGAGACCAGCACTTCAAGAGTCAATGCTGAACACTGAGGCCAGCCACGGCCATTTGAGAAATAAGGCACAAACTTCTAACAATAACGGGCCTCAACCACTGGAGCAAGACATTAGAGGAATATATTTTATACTCACAAGTCAGGACTAAGTGGCTTTCTGGAAGCAGTGCTTCAGTTAACCAGGAGTAACTGGTCTCCAGGCAGGGATAATGGTACCAATATTAAGCCTTTGTGTGCAGATAGTCAGACTGCTTGTTCAAAGGATCCCCTCTAATCTTAATCACTAAAGCCTGGCAAGACAAAAGTGAAGTGTCAGAGGATGAATGCCAAAAGTAAGTATCAGAGGACAATAGTGGGAATTACCCTATCTTGGGTAAATAACAGTATAATCTTTGATTCTGCAAAGCCCTTAAGCATGGTTTTGACCTTAGGTGGGTGTTTAGTCCTTCATGTTTCAACAGAATTAAGCATCTGTTTAATGTTAAGCCTAAATTTGGGATTAGCTCAATCAAAGTTTTACCTCAATATCTAAGGCCAGGAAGTTTTCCTTTTGAATATTGAAGGATACCTTCTGCCAAATTTATCATTTCACACTGATTATGATTGATTTTAACTGCCATTAAGGAGAACCAGACTGAACCCCATGTTTACAGCAGTTTAACCTCTCTATAGCAAAGAAATGATTAAAACAGAGGTTTGGCAAAGCAGTCAAACGGGAGGAGCATAAGGGCAAGAAGTCAGACTTGAGAAAGAGGTTTTGTGAACTTATTTGAATCTCTGTAGCATGAGAGAGGATGAGAAAATCCAGAAAATCATACTTAAAATCATGGCATTTCAATACATCCCACAATATATTTGATATACATTGTGGCACAGCCACAGATACTGTCTTTCTGTCTGTGTCAAGCACATTTGGTCTTCGACGAAACCAAAATGCAGCTTTTCCAAATTCTTCCATCCTCAGGCCTTTTATATATCTTGAAACTGATGCTTAGTGGGATATCATAATTACTGGCAATGGAGAGCACTGATTTATATTGGTCATGGCTCTACTCTTTTCTTGCAGAAATACATGGTATGAATTTCAAGTTTCCCACTTCGGCCTCCAGAGGTCATCAAGACCTCTATCTTGGAATCCAGTGTGAGAGCAAGGGCGGCTGGATAATCCTGCTGCTAGCTTCAGTGGCTCATCAGTCTTATTATGGGCTAGGATGAAAAGTGAGAAGTTATATTCCTAAAATATACTATTGTCCTGATTTTGTTAAAAACAAGTTTCTCTTCTAGGGAATTTCCCTGTCAGCTAAAGTCTTCTTACTAACTGCAATTTTCCTGAAAGTTAGATACATGTTTTGGCAGACATAGCAATGGAATGTGAGGTCATTGATAAGGATGGATGCACAACCCATGACAGCAGTGAACTGACACAGGGGACCAAAAACTGACCAACTAAATATTCCATCCCATTCATGTGATACTTCGTATAAAAGTAGGAGATCACGAGGATCCTTCTGGCCGACATTGGGAGAGGACCTTGCGAGTTGTCCCTGCGAACTGATGCCTAGCGAAAGACTGAATCCAGCTCCAGTTGGCTGCAGAGTCCAGTCCAGGACTTCGGGTGCTGGCCCTACATCTGCCAGAGCAGTGGCTGGGACTTTCAAGATTGATTTTGTATATTTTGTATTATTTTCTCTATTTTTATTGGTAGCATTAGTAAAACATTTTTAGTTTTTCCAACTCTCTTCTCTCTGTCCTTCTTTCCCTCCCAATTGCCTGTCCTTAGTGGGAAG